>CM053752.1:113264472-113502991 GCA_028658305.1 Pachyuromys duprasi | reverse complement strand
GATGAGGGAGGGAGTGGGAGGGTAGGAGGGAATGGGGGAGGGGGCTACGCCTGGGATTCAAAGTACCTAACCTGTGATTGAGATAAAAATAAATAAATTAAAATTAAAAAAATTACAGAGAAAAAAAAGAAAAGAAAAAAACAAAACAAAAACTAAATAAAAAGAGAGGGCTAAGCTCAGCATGGTGGTACACATCTATTCGCTATAGCACTCAGGAAGATAAGGCGGGGGTGGGGGGCAGCCTGGACTATACACAACTATCTAGATTTAACAACAACCACAATAAACAACCCCTCAAACACATAAACGCACAAAGAAAAGAGGGAAAAATAACTGAAAACACATATGCGGGGCAAGTAAGATAGTTCAGAAGTTAAGAGCACTGGCTGCTCTTCCAGAGGTTCTGAGTTCAATTACCAGCAACCACATGGTGGCTCACAATGATCTATAATGAAATCTTGTGCCCTCTTCTGGCGTCTAAGCATACGTGCAGGCAAAACACTATACATAAAAAATAAATACATCTTGAAAAAAGAAACACACACAAACACACACACACACACACTCGTGAGAAAGAGGTAGTTCCAAGTGCCCAGGTGACTTTGGTCAAGGCCACACCTACAGATGTGGATTCCCACTACTGGCAGGCCTAGATAAAGAAGAGGACCACAGTGCAGGTACAAGCACCCCCGAAAGCATTAGAGGGATGTGCTCCCAAAATGAAATGGAGGAAAGGAAGCAGCAGGTCCTGTGGGGATCAGGAGTTGTTACCACCCTCTTCACCACCCACACACTTACATCTAGCTTCATCAGGGTGAGGAGGTCCCGGGTGGCAGCTCTGAAGATGGCATCTGTCTTACCACTGGCCCCAGTCTCATCCCTGGAATTTTCCGAGTAGTGGAAGATGGCGGAGGGGCTCTCTGCAACAACCACATTTTTCTTGGACTTGAAAAGAACAAAGATACAAGACATCAGAAGAGATGTGATGAGGAAGAAATCTAAGTGCATCTCCATGATTCTTTGCTGATACTGATGATGTCACATACGGACCACACCCTAAAGCACTAGTAAACAGGGGAGTAGGTAAGGTCACAAGGAGACAATAAGGAGAGGCAGAGATATACCTTGTTGGCCACAGAGTTCCCAAGTTGCTCATCTGAGTGTGGCAAAACCCTGGCACGGTTGTATGCCATCCCCAGGTCTGAGGTGGCCCCCTCGTAGCTTTCTATGAATAGAAAGAATACTCAGTTTACTGGTCACTTGCTAGCCCATGTGCACAGGAACAGAAAGGGCAGGCTGAGGTGACAGCTAACAGCACAAACTGGGTAGAGAAGACTCAGACCTCTACCTGGCAAGGTTGTATTGCTGGCATTTTTGTCACACCATCATTAGTCCACTGTATTTGGACATCTGAAGGTGGGACTATAACAAGCAAAGATGCAGTCAGGAGTGGTGGTGCACACCTTTGATCCCAGCTCTCAGGAGCAGAGGCAGGCAGACCTCTGGGTTCACGGCCAGCCTGGTCTATAGAGCCAGTTTCAGGACAGCCAGGACTATTCAGAGAAACCCTGTCTCAAACAAAAAACAAAACAAAACAAAAACCCCAAACTGTTCATCTAGCTCATGGTTTCAGAGGTTGGAAGTCTAAGACTGTCTGCCCACGTGGTTAGCTTCTACTGAAGGTGCCCTTCTTATCCTATCACAATTAGTCAAACAGCAGAAAGGGAAGCAGTTCTATGCAGAGAGAGCCAAACAAATGTGGTGGTCTTGCTCCATAAAAACATTTTACTATATTTTATTTATTTAGTTTGTGTGCATATTATTTGTGTGGATAACCAAAACTTTTTTTAATTTAAAAAGTACCAGCCTTGGGACTTGGGGGGATAGCTCAGTCAATAAAATATTTGCCACCCAAGCATGAGGAACTGATTTATACCCCCAACACCCACACTAGAGGTCAGGCTGGAGAGAAGGCTCAGCATTTAAAAGCACGTGGTGCTCTTGATTCTCAGCGCTTACATGATGTCTCACATCCAGCCGCAATTCCAGTTCCAGGGGACCAACACCCTCTTCTGACATCTTCAGGTGCCAGGTATGCATGT
Organism: Pachyuromys duprasi; assembly: GCA_028658305.1. NCBI lineage: Eukaryota > Metazoa > Chordata > Mammalia > Rodentia > Muridae > Pachyuromys > Pachyuromys duprasi. The sequence goes on along the minus strand of CM053752.1, from coordinate 113,500,889 downwards.
GCTGTACATTCACATTTATGAATGCAGGCAAAACACTCATGAAAATTAAATAAATAGATAAATAAACATGAAAAATAAAAATAAATACACCTAGCAGGGCATGGTGGCGCATGCCTGTAATCCCAGGATTCAGGGAGGCACAGCCAGGCAGATCTCTGTGAGTTTGAGGCCAGCCTGGTCTACAAAAGTGAGTGCGCAGGACAGCAAGGGTTACATAGAAAAATCCTGTCTCAAAAAAATAAAAATTAAAAAAATACACAAAAATAAAACCCAAATATAAATAAATAAATCTTTGTAAACAAATAAAAAGTAAGTTGGGAGGTGGAAACAGGAAGATCCTTGGTGTTCATTTACTAGCCAGTCTGCCTATTTGGCACACCTTTGGTTCCAGTGAGATAGCCTCTCTTAAAAAGCAATAGCTCCTGGGAAATGATACCAGAGATTATCCAGACGGTCTTCCAATTAGAAAGGAACATCTAAGGACTATGGTCACTGGCTCAGATCACGTTTGGGAGCAACTCTAGACAACCACTGAGGGTGGCATCAATCTACGCAGAAAGACTGTCAGCAATATGGTTGCTCAGTTTTAGAAGGAAAGCAACTGTAAAGTAGCCTAGGCATGGAGGTCATGGCCAGATGTTTCATACCTGCTCCAAGAGAAGGCACATTCTGTCCAGAGCAATCAGCCACAGGATGCTGAAGATATACCACATGCCACCCATGCAGGAGGCAGGGGCTGGGGTTTGATGAAACTACCTAAGCAGGAGGACTACACCTATAACCTGAGCAGTCAGGAGGCCGAGGTAGGGGATTATGGGTTCAAGCCTGAGCTAAACATCAAGACCCCGCTGAGAGAGGGAAGGGGAAAGAAAAGAGAGAGAGCGCAAGTGCAGGGGTGTGGGGTGGGGTGGGACACATGACACAGGACTATGCCCTTAATATAACCTTTCCCATACCAAAGGAACATAGCCATAAGCCGCAGCGTGGGAAGTGGGCACGTGGGTAAAATACTTGCTAAGCAAATATTAGGACCTAAGTTCAGATCTCTAGCACCCATATAAAAGCCCACTGGTGTGATAGCATTCGTGTGTAATCCCAGTCCTGGGAGACACAGACAGGCTAGAACCCACTGGCTACCTTTGGCTACAGAATGAGACCCCACCCCCATCTCAAGAACAAAAATCTAATATAAGCTGGTTAAATACTTCAGGGGTGAAAAACTCACATAGACTCAGAAATGTAATGCCTAATAAAGGCAGCATTAAAAAAAAGAAGCCAGAGACTGTTTTATTAATAATATTAGGTAGACTATCATATACCTGCTAAATTTCAGTGATTTATACTGAAAAATGAATAACAGATGAATGAAAGACCTCAACATGGAAACTAACAAAAATAATCTAAAATACATGTATGAGCCAAGAATAAGCAAAGAAAAAACATAAAAAGCTAACTACAAGTTGCCAAATGTTTAGCCTGCCTTCCTACCTTGCTTTCTTTATTTCCTCCCTCTCTACCTACCACATTTCTTGCTTCCTTTGTTTCTGCCTGCCTTTCTTTCTTTCCTGGTAGAGTCTCACTATATAGCCCTGGCTTTGACCTCACTCTGTAGACCAGGCTGGCCTTAAATTCAGAGGTTCCCTGCCTCTGTCTTCTAAGTGTTGACATTAAAGGCACATGCCACTGTACTCAGCTGAAGATGGCTTTTGACACAGATTCTTACTCTGTGGTCCAGGCTGGTCTCAAACTCATGGTAATTCTCCTGCCTCAGCCTCCCAAGTGCTGGGATTAGCAGCATGAGCCACTGAGCACAGCAAACTTGACTTGTTTTCAGTAGAGGAACATTGTCCTGATAATGAAAAGGGCCCCTGGGCTGAGTTTTCTGACAGATGGAGACAGGAGAAAATATCTGCAACAATTAAGATTAAAGAGATGGAGCAAGAAGATTGTGAATTTGGGGCCAGCATGTAAGTATGTAGTAAGTGAGATCTCCACTAAAACACAGAAATCCAATGCAAACATAAACAAACAAACAAAAACTCCAGAAACCATGGAGAACACAGATATCCTTTAAATGAACCAAGAAGCCATAAAGCTGCCAGTTGAATAACAAGCATAGACATCAAAGGTGATAATTCCCTGACTACTGGCAATGAGTGTACCCACAAAGGGCCCAGTGAAGACCGCATTAGACCAGCAAACTATGCAAAAGAAAGGGAGACAGAGAGGATGGGAAGCAGCGAGAGCAGGCACCTCTGTGCAGTAGGCTACAAACAAGAAGAGGCTGAACAAGGACACAGAACATGTCAATTTGTGATAGGAACCCCAGCAGAGGTGAGCCTGACACTGAAGATGGGGCCTTCTATGCTGGCAGAAGGTATGGGTAGGTCCAGGGCTCAGCAGAGGAGGTATCATGCACAGGGCTGGTAGAGAGAGGCAGTGTACAGAGTTCACAAGGACATACAAAGCAGTAAGACTCCCACCAACGACTCAGCCCCAGAAAGAATGCCTCAGAGCCATGGGCTCTTGTCCAGTTGTAAATGGTACCAAGTTTGAGATGTCCATTTCTGTGGTCAGGATGAGATGACATTGGGGGCAGGAAAGCTTGACTTGTCTTCCAGACATACAGAGCCCGTCATTAGAGCCAGCTGCAGCAATAGAGGACCTTTACCTTGGGAGGCTGAAGGATCTGAGCCACTTCCCTGGAACTGCCTGAGTTCATTTGAGATCTCTACATGGACGGAAGGCAGCGGTACGGAGCAGCTCCTCTTCAGCAGAGGCCCAGAGATTGTCGAGCGGCTGCTCCCATGATCTGGGGAAGACAGGAATGAGATACTCCAGCTCTGTATGGGCTAGTATCTGGCTCCAATGGCTCAAAGAACAGAGTCCCCCAAAATAGCACTAACCAAGGCCCTCCCAAGTACCCAGTGAACTTGCAGATAACTTACCCACAAACAGGGCTTTCAGGCAGTCTTACTGTTAGCACTTGCAAGGGCAGTGATGCAAGAATGTTAGCCTCAGGCTGTGCTTTCAAGCCTGCACCCCTACTGGCCATCCTTCTCTATGGGACTTCTGAACTGACTACCTGCTGCTGTCACCCACATACTTTGAAGGTAAACCCTGTACGAGGGGAATCTGCCAACTGTCCCCCTTTCCATAGCTTTCTTCTGTAGAGGTGACCATTAGCACTCCTGGGGCAAAACAGGGCTCAACTGTTCTACCTGAGGCTCAAAGGCCCCTGGCCTGGCCCACCACACAGGACACTTCCAAAGAAGTCTATCAACCTCCTCACTCCAATCTCTGTGAAGACAACACTGGAGAGCTGCCCTGAAGTAACTGCCTTCAAGAGGACACGACTCAGCCAGAAGTGGCGGCGCACGTCTGGAATCCCAGCACTCATGGAGGCAGAAGCAAGTGGAGCTCTGTGAGTCTGAGGCCAGTCTGGTGGTCTACAGAGCTAGTCTAGTACAGCCAAGGCTACAACAGAAAAACCCTGTCTCAAAAAAAAAAAACAAAGAGAAAAAAAGGAAAAAAAAAAAAAGAGGACAAGACTCAAGGTTCCATGACTCAGAAAAAAAAAAGACTTAAATGACACCTATTTTAAGTACATTTATGGGGGAAACCAGATCAATCAGGGATGTATTTCAAGGTCACTAAGGTCCAAAGCCTTGTCTTAGGTAGAATCAAATGGGCAGTTCCAGTGTACTTGACAGCAAAGATGTTTCCCTTAATTTCATACATGTTTTTTTAGTCCCCTGGAATCCTTCTCAGAGTATTATCAGCTATTAAGACATTGAAGGTATATCTATTTTCAAAGTGGCTTTGTGGCAATAATGCAATATAGGCAGTATATATTGCTTAAGTATTCTTGGACAGTTTATTCCCCAATTTAATTTGCTCTTGAGAACTAAAAGCAGTGCAGACCAGAAGACAAAGCTGAGAACTTGATTTCCTGAACAGCATTCCTATGGAACAAGGCCCTCATCAGAAGAACCAAAAGACAGAAGAGATTCTTGGACACATGTAACATGGCCCAGGGCATGGGAGGTACCTGAGGGAAGCTTGTAAGACCTGAGGTCAGATGAGATAATCCTGGACCATGAGATATGGGCATATATGAAGGGAACTGAGGACAGGTAGGGAGAACTGTAACTACTTGAGGAGACCTGGGATTTCATGAAGAGATCTGGGTGTCTGTGAGGAAACCCCAGGTCAGAAAACCTGGGGCCATGTAATAAAACCCAGGGGCAGGTGAAGAGACTTCAGAGGCAAGTAAGGAGACCTCCAGTCACGTAAGGAAACCTGGAATAAAGGCAAGGAGACCTGGAGGCAGATGAGGTTCTCAGGTGAGAACGTCCTGAGCTGGTGTAGTACCTGAGTTGGAGGACTCCAGGGGCCTTGGGGACCTCTCAAGCTGCTCCTCTTGGCCATATGACATCTGTCTCTTGGCCCGTCCAGCTGCCACACTGGCTACTGACAAGAGAGGGATGGCTTGGCTCTCCTGGGGTGGGTAGGGTGAGAAGAATATTAGATCCGCTCCAGGAATTCCCTGGGTTCCTTATAAACATGCTATCAGAAGTGTTCAACTATGTCTCAACTACAAAGAAGACAACAAGTAAAGAACTCATGCAGTTTGGAGAGGATAAGTCTGTTAAGGCTCAGGGTTCTTCTCTTCCGTTCTGCCTCCAACTCTTCATATAGCCAAAATAATAGCCCACGTAACCAGAAATCTCAACTCTTCAGTAATAGGAAAACTCAAGTAGCATAAAAGGATATTCCCGAAGATACCAGCAACTGAGCACGACAAACTGTAAAGCATCACCAAAACTAGAAAAGACACCAGAACTCATGGGTACCAAGCACTTCTTAACATCTCCCAGGAGTTCTGATGGGGCTTCACTTGTAGGTTTCAAAGTAACTGACCCTGCCCTTGCTTCAGGTATGAAACAGAGAAGTAAATGAAGCCACTGGGTCAGTTCTTACTGGGTCCTTCTAGATGAGAACCAGTTTTGTCCCATTTCCCAGGCCATGACTGGATAGGATTTTACCAGGAGCTTCCAAATCGAGGATCAAGGCTTCGGCACCCTTGGCAATGCCCAACATCCTCCAAATCACAGCCTAGTATCAGCTCAGCTCAATGTTACGTCAAGGGCAAGACACGGAGCCAAGAGGAACAGTTAGAAAGAAATGATGGCTCAGCCCATGGCCTCAGTATGTGGGCACCAGATTCCTCCAGAATTCCAGCCTTCTAGGCAACAAAACAGGTGAAATTCTCTAATGTTTGACAAGCCTACATGTCCCAAGCCCTGACTGTCAATGGAGTCACTCAACACATCAGTGTGCATACACTTAAGCAAAAAAGTAAACAGCCCACCACCACTTCTCACAATCCAGTCTCACAACTAGGAACATTTGCAGAATGGCTGTGCTGGCTGGCACAGTCAGGTGTCCTACTTAGAGATATACCATCCTGACAGCAGGCTACACGGGAAGCTTGCACTCACGGGGTTGAAGAGCTCTGTAGTCAGCCCCAGGTAGTTGTGCAGGGCCAGGAAAGTCACCCGTTGCAGCCGTACCATGATGATCTGCAAGAGGGATTGAGATGTGAGAAGTCTAAGGTGGGCACCAGTAGGGACATAAGGAATACCTGCTGAGCTCCACAGCACAGGTCACAGACCACAACCCACCATTGTGGAGCAGGGTGCTAACACAAAGAACAGAGTAAGACACACTGTAATTACTCTAAATTAATATTTAGTAAGAAATTTAAAAATCTCTTTTGGGAGAATGGGAGGGCTGAAGGCATCTGTGGCATCATTAATATTAATGTATAGGTTTCCCAGCATGTGCCTGTGCATACATAGGTACGTATGTACCTGTGCATGTGTGCCTGTGTGCAGGTGTGTGAACAAGAAAGAGATGTATGTACTTGCACATGGGAGAGGAACATGGGAGAGGAGAGGTGTTGCTCCTTAGGAGTCAACCACCACGTTTGTTTTAAGACAGGGTCTCTCACTGGGACCTGGGACTCATTGATTTGTTAGGCAGACTGGCCATCAAGCCGTAGGGGTTCACTTGCCTCCTTTTTTTACATTCAGTTTTGGAAATCAAATTTAAGTCCTCACACTTGCAAAGTAAGCACTGTACTGATTGAGTTATCTCCTCAGCCACCCCACCCCATACACCCATAGACATTTCTTTTTTGTGTATGTGTGTGGGTATGCACAGGACACAGGACACAGGACACATGTGGCACTCAGAAAACAACATGTTCCTTTCACCATGTAGATCCTGGGGTCTGAACTCAAGTGTTCAGGCTTGGCAGCAAGTCCCCTTACTTGTAGAGCCATATTGACAAGCCCATTTTGTGCTTTGTTTGTTTGCTTGCTTGCTTTTGAGGCAGAGTCTTGTTCTGGCTACCCTAGCACTTGCTATGTAGCCCAGGTGGCCTTGAACTCATGATCATCCTTCTGTTTCAGCTTTCTAAGGGCCGGGATTACAGCCTTGTGAGGCCACTCTGTCTAATTTATGACTATGCTTTTCTAAAAACTTTTTTCTAGCCAGGCAGTGGTGATGCACGCCTTTAATCCCAGCACCTGGGAGGCAGAAGCTGGTGGATCTCTGAGTTGGAGGCCAACCTTGTCTAGAGAGCAAGTTTCAGGACGGCCAGGGCTACACAGAGAAACTCAATCTGGAAAAACAAAATAAATACTTTTTTTGTGTTGAAAAAAAATTCTCATACAAGATATATATTGTTCATGTCCCCCTCACCCTTTTTTTGAAATGTGGTCTTACTGTGTAGGTGTGGCTTGCCTTGAACTTACAGATATCCCCATGCCTCTGCTTCCTGAGTGCTGGACTTACCAGTACGAATGACCACGGCAGACCTATACTATAAATTTTAAAAACAGCACTTCCTAGAATCCACATGCCCAGAAATAAATCCTTCTAGTGAGGGCAGTTCTGCATTCTCTATATTCACCCGCAATGCCAAATTCAAAACTGACACATAAACCAGAAACAGCTCTAATGGCATCCATGCCAGTGCCCAGCTCCAGTGTCTGAGATGGCCCACAACAGACAGGGAAACTCACCTGTACCACCCTCACCAGAGTTTCAGGGTATTTTTCAAAAACTCCTTGAAAAGCTGCTGCAGGAAGCCAAAGAATGGTGGATGAAACAGCTGCACGAGCAGAAACTGTTTTGTACGGTGCTGTGTGACCCTGTAACAACAATTGGTTAGTTGTACGTGAGGAACCTTTTAGAAAGCTCCTGGGGAATTTCCACAACCCATAAAGGTTTCTGGAGGTACCGCCCATCTCCTCCTCACATAGCTGTGATCTCACCAGGCATGCTGTGGGTACTGGTAATTTTAATGTAAACCAAAAATGTGTCACAGCCAAACAGCAAAGGTTTGGCTGACAGGAGTTGTACGTCAGGCACACTGACCTGCATGCTTACCACACATTTACATGCTCTTTCCTGAGGCTCACAGGCCTGGCTCTTCAACATCCCATCCTGTCTATCAACCCTTGCAAAAGACCCAACCCACGTATGTTTTCTGAAAGGTCATTGAGAGCAGAAATCATTATTATCAAATAGCCACACAACAGTCACACACTCACTAGACCTGCCATGCATATTCCTATATTCTCAACAAGAGGCTCACATACAGGTTTCTGTGTTCATATTTCTTGCTAAATATAGGGGGGTAGGGAGGTGTTCCTAGGTCACATGGTATCTGCATCCTTAACTCTGTGAAAATCAAAACAAAAGGGGATAGTGGGGGAAGAGGGGAGGGGGGGACCAGGAGGAGATAAGGGAGGGGGCTCTAATCGGGCTATAAAATGAATAAATTGTAAAAAAAAAAAAAAGAAAAAGAAAAAAGAAGAAAAGAAAAAATTCAAAACAAAAGCAAAATTTCTACCAGATAACCAAACAACAACAAAACCACAACCAAATTATCTTTCAGAGTGGCTGCAACCATTCTGCATTCCCACCAGCAATGAATGTGAGTTCCTGCTGCTGTATGTCCTCACAGTGCTTGCTACTGTCGGAATTAGAGTTTAGTGGGTTTGCGGCCCCTAGTTCCTACATAACTGAAATACCTAGTGGAAGGTTAGGAATGGTTAAAGAATCCGGGTGTGGTGGCCAATGCCTTTAATCCCAGCACTGGGAAGGCAGAGGCTGGTGAGTTTGTTTGAGGCCAGCCTGGTCGACAGAGTAGGTTCTACAACAGTCAGGGCTACACAGAGAAACCCTATCTCGAAAAACAAAAACAAAAAGGAAAGGCTGAAAACACTTTAGTGGCAGAGCCTCTGGAGGGGCCTTGAGGCTTTGCAGCCCAGTTCCACTTCTGCTTTCTGACTGTGGATGCAATGTGATTGGCTACCTCCTCACTCATGTCATCATGCCTTCACTATCATGATGGAACTCAACTTGTATTCCACATAAACCCTTCCTCCCTAACTGTTTCTTGTAATGGAAGTTTTGGTTTCTTTAAAAACTCAGTTATGGGGCTGGAGAGATGGCTCAACGGGTAAGAGCACTGTCTGTTCTTCTAGAGGTTCTGAGTTAAATTCCCAGAAACCAAATGGTGGCTCACAACCATCTATACTGGAATCTGATGCCCTCTTCTGGTACTCTACAGATAGAGTACCCATATATGTAAAATAAATAAATCTTCTTTAAAAACCTCAGTTATGTTATGTAAATATGTTTTTGCTTTAATCCCAAGTGTGAGATTTTTGTTTGGCTTTAGTTTGTCCACACCTGATAATATCCTCCTGCAGGGCATGATATATACCAGCTGGTAACAGCCTGTCTTCTGCAGCATGGAGAGGAGCATGTTCTAGGACTATGAAGAATATAAATATGCGTGGCACTTTAGAGGGACCAGAGACAGACAGTGTCTTGAAAACAACTGGAGAGAACCGTTTTCAACACAGAGGCTTAGAAGAGACTGCTGCATTTGCTGCTGACAGAGAATTGGTACTATAGCCCTAAATCATACCTTCAAAAATGACCTTAAACTGCTGGGAGAAGTAAAGGGGTCTGCATCCCTCTCCCCACTAACCTTTTCTCTCCTACCTAGCACTTGGGGGTTGGAAGGGAAAGGCTGTAAGGAATTCTAAATAAAACAAAAGTTTAAAAAAGAGCACAACAGTTTCTTGTCAAGGACTGTGTCACGGTGGTGAGAAAAGGAATATTCAGTTGTTTTGGGGGAAGGGTCACCCAAGCTCTCTCTCACACATAAGCCAAATAAACTCACTGACTCAGCAAGCTATACTAGGGCAGAATATTTACTTTTGCTCTGCGATTGGTAACCTATCTGAGCTAACTAAATGTCTGACCATGTATCCCCATAAAAATTCATACAACACTACAATCTCTCTTTTACTGTTGTGATTATACCTTGTAGGTTTTCTCTAGAAGGTTGGATTTTTAGTTGTTATATTGTAGAATATCAAACTGGTTAGGTCCACAGCACAGGACATGCCTGTGGGCAGTGAATCTAATCCCTTCATTTCCAAAGCCTTGGCTATGCTATCAAATATCACTCAGAAGTCAGTCTGAGATTTGGACTCAAGTCTGAATATTAATCTAATTCTCATTGCTGTTGCTATGCTACTATGGCTTATCCTGAATAAAAGATTCACGGACAGAATCAGAAGATCTTTTGTTTTCATGCTTATCTAAATGATCATAATCCCATGGATTAAGACAAAACCCAGCTAGGTATAGTAGATACAGTAATCTCAGTTCTTTGGAAGAAGAGGCAGAGGATTCAGACCAATACTGTCTCAAAAACAAAGATTCTGCAGATATACCTTTAAGGTAGAATCCTTGCCTAGCATTTAAAGACCCTGGGTTTGATCCCTATCTGTAGAAGAAAAAAAAAAAGAAAAGAAAAGCTAAGAGTACATGAGGAATGCAGTAGAATTTTAAAAATCAAGTGACAGCCACAAAGGATCCCCACACACACCTGTAATCCACTGCACATGCAGGGCCAGCTCAGCCCAGTAAGTTCTAGGTCAGTCAGGATACAAAGTGAAGTTCTCAGACAGGGAAGGAAGGCTGTACACAGCGGCACATGCCTAGTGCTAAGAGGCGGAAGCACAAGGATCAGGGGTTCCAGACCATCCATCCTTGACTACATATCAAGTTTATGGCCAGCACGGGTACATTAAGACATACAAAACACCTACTGACACAGGGCTTTCAACCCCTGAAAGAAAAATCCAGTTTACTTTCCTGTCTCGTACATAAGATTCCTCAGTTGACATCTTGGACCATACACAGAAGTCTATCTCTTTTAATGTGTGTGTGCATGCACAGCACACATGTGTGAGTGCAAGTGTACACATTTGTGCAAGCATGCATGTGGAGGCCAGAGAACAGCATTTGGGAGCTGGCTTTCTCATTACACCTTATCTTGCTTCTGCTTCTGTGCAGCTTATGCCAGACTAGCTGGCCTTCAAGCTGCTGCCTCTCCCTCCCACCTCAGACTTATACATTCATACCAACATCCAGCTTTGTATGTAGGTTCCAGGATGGAACTTGCATCATCAAGCATGTAGAGCTAAGATTGTTACTCACTAAGCCATCTCCCTAGCTCTGGCCTAGTTTTGTTGTTGTTTGGTTGATTATGGGTTTGTTTGTTTCTTTCTTTTTCTATGAAACAGGGTCTCACTATGTAGCCTTGTCTAGCATGGCACTTGCTATGTAGACCAGGCTGGCCTCAAACTCACAAGGATCCATCTGCCTCTGCTTCCTGATTGCTGAGATTAAAGGTGTGTGCCACCATATCTACTGTTCCTGCTTTTAAGTAGCATTTTTCTTTTCATAATTAATCCATGTAATTACCAGTTGAGTGAAGAACTTTTCTAGCAACCACAATGTCTTGTGACACCCCGAGCCAATACCCAGCATGAACCCGTAACCTATAGCCACCGATCTGATCTCAACCACAGGGCTGGTAAAAGCAGCCCAGGGTCAAACTTTCCCATTGCCTGGTTTGAAAATAGTGCTTTGGAGTCAGATGGAGGGGTGGCCCATACCTTTAATCCCAGCACACAGAGGCAGAGGCAGGTCGATATCTGAATTCAAGTCCAGCCTACAGAGTGAGTTTCAGGACAGCCAGGGCTACACAGAGAAAACCTGTCTCAATAACCAGCCCCTCCAAAAAACATCAATCAGAGGACAACAACAAAAAAGCTCTAAACGCTGAGCATGGCACCACACACTTGGATCTCTAACATTTAGGAGACAGATGTAGAAGAACTGCCACATATGTGGAGTTAGCTCGGGCTACATAGCAAGTTTCAGGTCAACCTAGACTCCAACAGGACAGGAGTCTGGGCGGTGGTGAGGGGCAGAAACAGGCACATCCTTGAAGCTCACTGGCCAGCTAAGGGAACTAGCCAAAACAAATAATTGACGAGCTTTAGGCTGAGAAGCCTTGTCTCAAAAACTCAAGTAGAAAGCAATTGAGGAAAGGCACCCAACATCTTCCTCTGGCTTCTACATCTATGCACATGTACACACACCCACACACCACATCACACACATCAATTTTGTTTTTAATTTTAAAAAAGGGATAAGTAGATGCAGGTAGATCTCTATGAGTTCAAGGCCAGCCTGGTCTAGGACAGCTAAGGCTGCATTGAGAAACCCTGGCTCTAAAAAACAAAAAACAAACAAACAAACAAAGGATCAGGAGAGATGACTTAGAGGTTAAGAGTACTTGCTCTTCTTTCAGAGACCCTAGCTTCAATCCCCAGCATCCCCACAGTGGCTCACAGCTGTCTATACTCTTAAGTTTCAGGGGATTGAACACTTTCCTTGGGTCTCAGTGGTTAGCAAGCACATACTCTGTACACTTATATACATGCAGGAAAGTACATGTAAAAATTTCAAATTTTGAAAAACAAAGAAATCTGAAATTAACAATTAAAAACCCAATGGAAGGGGACTACAAAAATGGTACAGTGCTAAAAGGGGTCACTGCTCTTGCTAGAGACCTGGGTTCGGATTCCATCATCCACATGACCACTAACACCTGTCTATATTGTACTCCAAAGGGTACAATACCATCCTCTGAACTCTGTGGGATCCTGCACATGTGTGGTGCACAACATATTCTCAGGCACACACATGTACACATACAATAAAAATAACCCAATAGAAGACTTAGAAAACAATGCTAATTAATTCTCTCTTTCTCTTTCTCTCTCTCTCACACACAAAGGACAAAATCTTAAGTATACAAGAGAGATAAGGAGGACTAGTTCTGCATCTGTAAGGTTCCACATGTGTGCCTCTCCCACACCTTCTTCAGGAAGCTCGCAGAGGGTCTACTCCACCAAAACAACAAAGTGACCCCGAGGAGGAACAAGAGGCCCTTATAGCCAAGTACAGGGAATCCCAGTAAATATGAGATGGCAAGATGAGAAACTGCAAGGTTTTCCCAGAGAAAGTGCTGCTCATGGAGCACAAGCCAGGTCAAACCTCTATCATGTTATAAGATAAAATCTAACAACAAAAAAAGGAAGAAATAATTTTCCTAGACACTCTGTAGCTCAGCTGTGAAAGACATGCATGATGTCTTCGTTGGAAACAAGGGGTTTGGGAGGGGAAGTGAAAGAAAGATGGGCCATCAAGAGGGGTTCAGCTCCATTTTTCAGACAGGAAAGCAGTGTATCTAAGATAGTACATGTACAAAACAAGTAAAGCATGTGTTAAAAAAAAAAAAAAGCTGAGCTCAGTAGTGCACACCTTTAATCCCAGCACTCAAGAGAGGCAGAAGCAGGCAGATCTCTGTGAGGCCAGCCTGGTCTACAAGTTATAGCCAAGACTACACAGAGAAACCCTGTCTTGAAAAACAAAAACAAAAGAACCTAGGAGTTGGAAGGTTTAGAGGAAGAATAGACAATTGTTGTTTATGAAACATCAAGTACATTCTAAAATATCTGTACACATTATTTTGTAAGAATTCAAAATGGGGTACCCCAATTAAAAAATGGGGTACAGAGATAACAAGGAATTCTCTGTAGAGGAATATAGAATGGCAGAGAAACACTTAAAAAAGATGCCCAACATCCTTAGCCATCAGAGAGATGCAAATCAAAACGACCCTAAGATTTCACCTTACACCTATCAAAATAGCTAAGATCAAAAACTCAAATGACAACACATGCTGGAGAGGTTGTGGAGAAAGGGGAAAACTCCTCCATTGCTGGTAGGAATGTAAATTGGTACAACCACTTTGGAAATCAATCTGGTGCTATTTCAGACAACTAGGAATAGCGCTTCCTCAAGCTATACCACTCCTAGGCATATATCCAAAAGTTGCTCAAGTATACAACAAGGACATTTGCTCAACCATGTTTGTAGCAGCTTTATATGTAATAGCCAGAACCTGGAAACACCCAGATGTCCATCAACTAAGGAATGGATACAGAAATTGTGGTATTTTTACATGATGGAATACTACTCAGCAATTAAAAATGAGGAAATCATGAAATTTGCAGGCAAATGGTGGGATCTAGAAAATATTATTCTGAGTGAGGTATTCCAGAAGGAGAAAGACACACATGGTATATACTCACTTACTTAGACCTATAAGATATGATAAACATAATGAAATCTATACACTTAAAGAAGATAAACAAGAAAGAGGACCCGGGTAAGATGATCAATCCTCACTTAGAAAGACAAATGGGATGGGCATTGGATGTAGGAGAAAACAAGTAACAGGACAGGGTCCTGCTACAGAGGGCCTCTGAAAGACTCTACCTAACAGTATATCAAAGCAGATACGAAGACTCATAACCAACCCTTTGGCAGAGTGCAGGGAATCATGAAAGAAGGGGGAGTTAATATCTGGAGAGGATAGGCGCTCCACAAAGGACCAAATATATTTGGGCACAGGGATCTTATATGAGACTGTTTCTCCAAGAAAGGACCATGTATAGATATAACCTAGAACTTCTGCTCAGATGTAGCCCATGGTAGCTCAGTATCCAAGTAGGTACCCTAGTAAGGGAAACAGGAACTATTTCTGACATGAATTCAACGGCTGGCTCTTCAATCTCCCCACCCTAGCAGGACCAGCCCTGCCAGGCCACAGAGGAGGACTTTGCAGCCAGTCCTGAAGATACCTGATAAACCAGGGTCAGATGAAAGGGGAGGAGGTCCTCCCCCATCAGTGGATTTGGAAAGGGGCAGGGAGGAGATGTGGGAGGGAGGGTGGGATTGGGAGGGAATGAAGGAATAGGATACAGCTGGGATACAGAGTTAATAAAATGTAACTAATAATAAAAGAAAAAAGAAAAAAAACTAGGAGTTGGAAGGTCTAGAGGAAGAATAGACAATTGTTTATGAAAGATCAAGTACATTCCAAAATATCTGTACACATTATTTTGTAAAAACTCAAATGATTTCCAAATGACTGTGCACAACTTTAATTACAGCACTTGGGAGACATAGACAGGCAGATCTCTGTAAGATAGAGGCCAGCCTGGTCTACATAGTGAGCTCCAGGACACAGTGAATGGCCAATTCAGGAGAAACGCTGGTCCTGGCCACAGCCCCAAACCTACTTCCTGCCATATTCATTCAATGCTAGAATAAATGACATTCCATTTAAAAACCACAATGAAATCAGGATAAAAACAAATAACAAAGAAAGATCTATGGCCTTATTTACAACTTTTTTTTCTTAAAAGAACTTGCTGGGGCTGGAGAGATGGCTCAGACGTGAAGAGCACTGTCTGCTCTTCCAGAGGTCCTGAGTTCAATTCCCAACAACCACATGGTGGCTCACAACCACCTACAATGACATCTAATGCCCTCTTCTTCACAGGCAGAATATTTAATAAATAAAATTTTTAAAAAAGGAAAGAAAAACTTGCTAACAGGATGGAGGATAGATGCAGAAATCAAGTAGCTAAGCGTCCTACCCCATGTAGACTAAAGTCCTTCTAGGTTTCTCCTATTCCTTCCGAGGACCGACAATTCCTTCTAACATCCTGGAGTATGCTCAGAGCCAACTACAGCACAGTAAGACACAGAGGTCCCATTTATGCCTCGAGGCCACCAAGCAAGACTAAGCATTCTTTGCCTATTTGGCAGGCAGCAGTATAGACACACAAGACACCCCAGAAAATGCAAGAAGCTTGCTTTTTCAGTGACCTGCATTTAATTAAGTGCTGGATCAGTGGGTCCCACCAACGCCCCTCATGTATCCTGTATAAAGGCATGGACTCCAGGTGTAGTCTGTTGAATATACCCACATCAGGCTCTACTCTACACAACTGCTCTGAAGGTAGAATACAAGGTCTAGAACAGAGGTATGATGGTTAGTCCTCACTGTTACCTAAGCACCATAGAAACATCCAGCGAATGCCTATGAAGCTGTCTCTAGAAAGGGTTAACTAGGAAGGACTGTGGAGCAGCACTCTCCCACAGATCTCGGGCTGATAAAAAGGAGAGAGTGGGCACGGCACTGCTACACATCTGTCGGCTTCTTGACTGTGGACCCCCATACTCCTGCTGTCAGCCCTTCCCTACCACATTGGGAAGGACTACATCCTTTAAACTGTGAGCTGAGGTAAACCCTTCAGTCCTTAAATTGCTTTGGTCAAGTAAGCAGGTCTATGCTGCTAATTGCTGAGCCATCTCTCCAGCCCTTTGTCACATATTGTTGTCATAGCAACAAAAAAAGTAATTAGCCAGGCATGGTGGCACACTCCTTTAGTCCCACTTGGTAAAAGACACAAAGGCTAATGTGAAGATTCTGTTCACTTCTGTATGTGAACAGATACAATAAAACAAAGAGTGAAGACTGTCAGGCACAGTAGCACATACTTGTAATCCCAGTATTCTGAAGGCCAAGATAGGAAGAGCAATATTGTGAGGCAAATCTGGGTTATACACAGTGTGAGCCTAGAACTAGAGAGAGAAAGAAAGAAGAAATAGAAAGGACTATCAAAGCCTTACAAAATACATCCTTTGAAATACATTCAAAGTTGTTCCCATAGACACCTCCTTAACTACAGAGTGAGAGCCATTCTCTTCCAAGACAACCCCTCTCACCTGTGTCATTGCAGAGAAGTAGACTCTCTGTCTACCAAGATAGGAAGAACAGACCTTAAGGGCTAAGCAGAGATGCTTACGCACCTATGGCAGGGAAGGAATGGGGAGTACTCACAGTGATCACATCTAGAATGCTGAGGAGACTATGGACACTGTCCCCTGGCAGAACTTCTTTGACCACCACCTCGGTGCCATCCTGTGCTTAGAGAAGAGAACAGATGTCAGTACAGGGCAAAAAGGCCCGGCTAGCACCCAGGACAGTTGGTATACAAGATTTCATCTCCAAGTTGCTATCAATAAAGTGGGCATCTCAGAGGACCACAAAAGAGGCTGGAGACAGTGCTGGAGTCAGCAAGATTGAGAGATACTGTAAGCAGGGCTGTAGAGATGGCTCAACAGGAAAGAGTACTTGCTGCTCTATTAGAGGATCCAAGTTTGGTTCCCAGCACCTGTATCAGGGCACTCACAATAAATCACCTCTAACTCTAATTTCAGGGAATCTGATGCCATCTTCTGACGTCTACCCCCAAACATGTAACACATACACACTCATACACAAAGAAATCTTTTGAAAGAAAAAAGAGCATCAGCTTGAAAGAAAAGGATAATAAGGTGGTGCGTGCCTTTAATCCCAGCACTCAGGAGGCAGAGGTAGGCAAATCCTGGAGTTCAAGGCCAGCCTGGTCTACAAATAGAGTCCAGGACAGCCAGGACTACACAGAGAAACCGTGTCTGGAAAATCCAAATGGGGCAGTGAGTGGGGGACACATCTCAGTCAATAAAGTGTTTGCCTTAAAAGCACAGGGACTGGAACACATCTAGAAAATGTCAAGTGCAGTCAGAGGTGGTGGCTCACAACTTTATCCCAGCACTCATGAAACAGAAGCAAATCCTAGGTCTGCCTGGTCTGTACAGTGAGTTCCAAGCCAGCAAGGGTAAAATGTTGGTTTGAACATATTAGTCACAGCCTCAGAGTATCCAAAATGTTTCAGTGTAGCCTTAAGGAGAAGAAATTAAAAAGCCTTTCCCTTATTGTAATTTAACAAAGAGTGAGGTCTAAATTCTTTACTTCTCTCTCCCTTCTCTGTCTTCCATCATTCCTGTCTGTTGAATGAGCCTGAATCTGAGTCTAAATAAATACTGTCTTATGAAATTGTCTCTGTGTATGTCTGTGTGTCCTAACAAGGGGCTTTTCTCTTTCTTTTAATGAACAACACAAAAGCATCACATGGGGAAGAATGAGATATCTCACAGAAGTCTTTAGCAGAGTTTTACAAGGAATTAAGTCACTGAATCCAACTGACCCAGATAACTGAAGAAATGCTATCAAGCAATGTTCATATGTTGTCTTCAATATTACAGCAGATATTCATTTTATAAGGTTGCTTTCAACCTATATATCCTGTTTCCAGCATTAACTACTATGGGTCGGTGTATGGAAGAGTATGTAATCTAAGTCTACAGCTATACTTTAGCTTAGCTTGTAAAAGTTGATACATGCTAAATCCAAGGCAAGCAAGGTTGGCCATTACACTGTTCTCTTAAAGGCAGACTACACAAACAGGCTGAGTGCACAGTAGGGCATTAGTATTCTCTTAAGTGACCTCATAGTACATTATTAACTATGGTTGTGGGTCCAGAAAAAGTTCCAGTCTCTTAAAATGTTACATGTATTTTCAAAATATTCAATTGCCACACATAGTGAGACTCTGTCTCCAAGTCCCATCCCCACCCCCGAAATGTCAAGTATGGCCCAGTAAGATAGCTCAGCAATTAAAAGCATTGTGCTGCAAGACTGACAACTTGAGTTTGACCCCTGGACCCCCACAGTAGAAGAGAACAAACTTCCAAACATTGTTCTCTGACATTCACCATGCACACACATGTAACAGTAATTTTAAATATTAAATGTCAAGTCTGGTAGTGTGCATTTGTAATCCTGTGCTGGAGAAGAAAAGACAGGCAGATCTCTGGGGCTCCCTGACTAGTCAACCTAGCCTACTTGGTAAGCTTAGAAACATATTCTCAAGAAACAAGACAGGCATGGTGGTGCATGCATTTAATTCCAGCACTTGGGAGACAGATGCAGCCAGATCTCTGTGTATTCAAGGTCAGCCTGATCTACATACTGAGTTCCAAGCCAGCAAGGACTACATTGTGAGATCTGGTCTCAAAATAAAATTTAAAAAGGGGGCTGTAGAGATGGCTCAGAGGTTAAGAGCACTGGCTGCTCTTCCAGAGGTCTTGAGTTCAATTCCCAGGAACCACATGGTGGCTCACAACCATCTGTAATGAGATCTGGTGCCCTCTTCTGGTGTGCAGGTGTACATGCAGAAAGAACATTGTATACATAATAAATAAATCTTTAAAAAAATTAAAAAGGTAGACAGCACTTGAGGAACAACACACCCACATAAACATACACTGTGTTGGCTAGCCAAATGCCAACTTGATACAAACTAGAGTCATTTGAGAAAAGGGACACTCAACTGAGAAATCTTCCACCAGACTGGCCTGTAGGCAAGCCTTTGGGGCATTTCTTGATCGATGATTGATAGGGGAGGACCCAGCTCACTGTGGACAGTGTCACCACTGGGCAGGTGGCTTAGGTACTATAAAAACAGAACAAAATGAAAAACAAACTGAGCAAGTCATGAGGCATAAGGCAGTGACCAGCATTCCTCCATGGCTCCTGCTTCATCTCCTGCCCTGCCTTTTTTTGATTGTGATATGAAACTATTAAGCTGAAATAAGCCCCCTTTCCTCCCTAAGTTCCTTTCAGGCATGGTGGTTTATAACAGCAATAGAAAGCCTAACACACACACACATATGCATGCATGCACACACACAAACAGGCACATGCATGCACATATAAACACATACGGGGTAGTAGAGGACTAATGAAAAAATCCTACCTAACTCAGCCACAGCTTCCTAATCCCAGGACTCATACAAACTCAACAAATTCCTCAGATCTAAATTAATTAATTAGACTAACTAAGTACAATGGCCCTGAAGGACCAAATTTAGATACTATCAATAAAAATTACAGAATTTTTGAATCAGAGACTTGTGTGTGCCTAACAGTAAGGAGAATGTGTCAGCTGTGCTGGTTCAAGCCTGTAATCCCAGCACTCGAGAGGCTCCGGTGAGAACGGCCATGAATTCAAGCACAGTATGGACTACACAGGATGTTCTAGGCTGTCTAGGATGACTGAATGAAACTGTCTCAAAGTGTGTATGTGTGTATTGTGTTGCCAAAATAAAAATAGCAGCTTGAACACTGGGATAAGAATGTGGATATTTAAAAAAAAATAAGATTTAAAATTCTACGCTTTTTGATGTAGAGCTTTTTCTTTCTCTCTTTCTTTTTTTTTAAGATTTATTATTTATACAGCATTCTGCCTGCACACCGAAAGAGGGCACCAGATCTCACTATAGACGGTTATGAGTCACCATGTAGTTGCTGGGAATTGAATTCAGGACCTTTGGAAGGACAGCCACTGAGCCAACTCTCCAGCCCCTAAATGATGGAGAGCCTTTCAAAGCTTTAAATGATAGAGGGTAAGTGAAAACACAGTAGCCCATCCCTGGCCCTCCCTGGCCCCTGACTCACAGCATCCTGGATGCAGACCTCCAGCCGTCCATCCTGAACCACACAGATGCTGGTGTCAGGCTCCCCAGGCTGAAATACATGTTCCCCCTCTTGCAGCTGTACAAGGACCATGTGTTTGCAAAGCTCCAGGAACAATGGCTTCTCAAAGTGGCCCAGGACCCTGCAACAAACAGAATATATACTATAAAACATGATGCTCTCAAGAAAGGAAGAGTAAGGGACACAGGCCACTGTCCCCACCAGCAGTAGGGCCAGAGCTGGCCTAGACCTCTATAAGACTGACTCAGCTCATCTGGCAACAAAGCCAACCAGAATTTTAAACTTCTGAGATAACTATTAGTTCAAAACTTCTCAAACTGTAACTATTAATGTAAGCCAAACACAAAACAGAAGGTAATACAGTAGCCCCCTGGAATGATAGAATACCATCAGAAAGAGGAAGGTGGCCCAACAGGGAAATCCTGACAGCCTGAGGTTTATTCCTCAGAGACCAAAAGTCTCAGTCACTGTTTTACTGCTGTGAAGAGACATCGTGACCACAGCAATTATTAAAGCATTTAATTGTGGGTTAGGTTCCAGCTTCACAGGTTTAGTCCATTATGATCATGGCAGGGAGCATGGTGCATGAGAGATACATCTTGATCCACAGGTGTGTAAGCAAGCACACGCTCACCTGGGCCTGGTATGGGCTTTTGAAACCTCAACGCTCACCCCCAGTGACACACTTCCTCTAACAAGGCCACACCTACTCCAACAAGGCCATACCTCCTAATTCCTCTCAAGTGGTGTTACTCCCTAATGACTAAGAATTCAAATATATGAGCCTATGAGGACCATTCTTCCTCAAACCACCACACTCCACAAAACCGGCCTCAGATTCCTACACAGGTGCTGTGGCACACGTGTACCTGCCCTCACTTATAATATTAATAACACATTTCAAAAATTAAAAACAGAGCTGGGCACAGTGGCACAGGCCTTTAATCCCAGCACTTGGGAGGCAGAAGCAGGTGGATCTCAGAGAGTTCAGAGCCAGCCTGGTCTACAAAGCGAGTCTATGATCACCAAGGCTACATAGAGAAACCTTGTCTTAAAAAAACAGACAATAAATAAATAATAGAATAAAATAAAAATAATGCTCCTTTAAGAAAAAACAGCTGTGATCTAAGTATTCAGGAGACTGAGGCCTAGGACTGCAAGCTGAAGGAAGCTTAGGCCACAGAGCAAGATCCTGCCAAGAAAGGAGAGAGAGAGAGAGACAGAGAGAATGGAGGAGAGGGAGAAAGAGGGAGAAAGAGGGAGAGAGACAGTGGGCCAGCTTGTGGTTTTTAATCCACACACAATTGTCACACTTGTTCTTGAGTTTGCCAATAAGGATAGAAGTGATAAAAATTGCTAAATAGAACAGGAAGGAACAACTAAAAAGGTGACTGACACAAGACTCCACACACGGAAGCACCCTGACCCTGCTGAATTTCTGCCACCATGAAGCATAGAAGCCAGTCTTGAGGTGGGAAGAAAATTGGCTTGGCCAACCATCTCTGACATAGGAAAGCTAAGCCAAAGACAACCAGAGGAAAGGAGATAGGCCTAGCGACACATCCTAGAGAGGCCCTCCTGCTGCTCAGCCACTAACTTACCGAACATTTTTCAGCATGTACAAAACTTCTGATGGCAGATGCGAGTTCTTGACATCAAACTCTGTAAGATCAGCCTCTAGCAGGGAGGGCGGGGGCTCTTTTGGCTGCAAAGTAGGGTATTCTTTCTTAAAGCGCAGAATCCTACAAAGCAGAGGCACTTGAGAAAGAATCAAGGAACCCAAACCCAATCCTGTGAGCATGCCAAAGCTGGAAGAAGCTCTGTCTTGGTGTGTCCTGACATGGGAGGAGCCACAGCAGTGGTAAGGACCTTAAGGGAATTTCCAGTACCTTTTGGCCAAAGAGAGGACTTTGGTCCTCTTCCGGACGCGTTGCCGGGGTGCAGTGCTATTTCCAACCAAGGTATGAGGAAGTGTGGTCACCTGCAGAACCAAGATAAAGATGGAGTGCTGACCCTGTGACTGGCAAGGTCTAAGCTCTCAGCCTCAGGGTCTATCACCAGAACCCTGCCTTCCTGAGCTTGGCCAGTAGGGGCCCCACTCTCACTAACCCCCACTGGCCTGACTTCTTGAAGGAGACAGAGCACTCAAGTTCACAGGGATATCATTTGGACAAGGACACACCACACAGTCCCATAAACCCCACAGTGGCCTCAGCTGCTCTCAAGTGGCCAAGTCTTCAGGGCTCTGTGGCTCCACACCTCAGGTAAAGCTCCTGAGGGGAACAGGAGAAGGCAGAAGGGACCAGCTGTAGCGATTAAGTAAAGGTGAACAAAGATTCAAATGAGTCCTAGCCACCAGTTCCTGACTCTGAGTACAGGAGGACCACAGATTTATGATATGGAACCTCATAAACCTGAGAAAGAGGCCACACAGTTTTTTAACTTAGGATAAATGTGGCCATTAGGGAACTGCACTGTTCCACCAGAGACCCCAGGAGCTAGGGTACTACCTTAGCTCAGCCTTCCAAATATGGTAGTGGCCACCCACCCTGGGGCAATCACATTCCCTTTGTGCCTGTCTATTCTGTACCCAGAGATGTTTCTGAAAAGTAGTGTCCTATCCTAGTTCTTGTTAGCACAATCCTGTACTTCAGAAAGCCCAAAGGCCCATGTGCTTGGCACTTGCCAAAGCAGCTCAGGTGTTTCAAGCCAGATATATACCCTCACACTTCCCTAGCTGCCTCCAAAGTGTGTTGGTTCCGATGAGGAGGTAGATAACCTTCAGTATGACTCAAAATGTCTCCTAAATCCTGTACCCAGTGGCAGAAGCCATGGGACCAAAGGAAAAGGCAGCACATATTGGGAGCTGCAGAGAGCCAGAGCTTGAGGCCTGGCAAATAGCAGGCCTGTTTAGAAGAGACTCTGAGCAGCACCTTGTGCAACCCAGGGCTTCCATAAAAGAAAGTTACCTTCCTCATGATCTTCCGGCCATAAAACATTACTTTGTCTCTCTTTCGGAACCTGTACTGAGGAGTGGACTCTGCTTGTCCTGTGAGAGGGAAGAAGGAGCATCATGAGATGGTGGGGGACTGGGTTAATAGCCTTGAGTGGGTAGGCAGTGAACATGGCTGGAACCAAAATGAAGTGCAAGCACAAAACAGGCCCTGAAGATGAAGGTGCTGACAATAAACGATGCTCTTGGATGACCTGTCCCTGGCTACCTCTCAGACAAAAGGCAAAGAAGTAACATGGGAGACTCATCTTAGAAGAGTCGGGAATTTCTTCAGTTCTTACTGGATCCTAGTTTTGGAAAGAGCAGAAAAGGCTATGGACAGACTGGGAACCTCAACCTGAGCCCCAGTAGGTGACCACATTCCAACAAGGCTTTGAGGAAAATTTCTAGGAGCTCCAAATACCTCACAGGGCACAAATGAGGCAAAACCCCCACTGCTCAGCCAAAGTCCAAACTGAGATACTCACGCATTCTGCTCACCCGTCTATACACAAAAAAGATGGTAACACCAACAAAGACGAGTGTGAGAAGGGCTCCAATTCCGATCCCCATCAGCTACACAAGATGGGAGATAACAGGAGTGTCAGCAAGGCCAAACACAGCCACAGGCCTATCAGGGCCCATCCACTGGGAAACCTATATGATTACCATGGTGAACTGTGAATGCTCCTCCGTGAAATGAAGCCCCCAGGAACTCAGGGTGGTATCCAAACAGTAGCCAGCCTGAGGAGAGAACAGACATCAGTGGGCAGACAACATGCCCAGTTTCTCACCTTGAGCTTGATCAGAGAAAAAAAAAAGTAAGTCAGGCGCTAGGGAGTGGCCCTGAAGATTTTTGAGAAATTAGGCCTATCAGAACTCATTACTGCCAAGTCTGATGACCTGAGTCTATTCCTGAAGACCTATATGGTGTCAGAATAGAACAGGCTCCCATAAGTTGTTCTCTTGACTGTTATGTTGTGCAGGCAATTCAACTGGCCTGCCCTTAGGGACCTATAGGGTCCTGACAACGTCCTATGTCAGTGCCTGCATCCTATGACACCTGGGCCAGGTACTCAGTGGTCAGTCTGTCACTCCCTCTCCACTCTTGCTTTCTTTCCTCTTGTCTGCCAGGGCAACCCCTTCCACCCATCTCTGTCTCTCTGTCTCTGCCCTCATGGTTCGCTCAGGCCCTAACTCTCTTCTGTTTCCCTTACCCCAATAAACTCTTTTATATAAGATCAGTTGTGTACATGGCATTTTTATATAAATACTAACACTGACCTCCACATTCCTGCTATTACATCTACATAGCTATACACACGCACGCGAGCGCGCGCACGCTCACACAGAAATGTAGTAATTTT
Organism: Pachyuromys duprasi; assembly: GCA_028658305.1. Lineage (NCBI taxonomy): Eukaryota > Metazoa > Chordata > Mammalia > Rodentia > Muridae > Pachyuromys > Pachyuromys duprasi. The sequence goes on along the minus strand of CM053752.1, from coordinate 113,476,777 downwards.
ACTTTTAATTTTAGGAAAATGATCTTGTCAGGGGTGCTGAGACCCTGTGAGCTCAACTGCAAAGACAGAAAAGCAGCAACCTCTGGTACTAGGAAGAGTAGGCACAGTAGCAGTACTACTGGCAAGTGCCATGTACATGAATAAACCTGACTTCTAGCTTCCCAGTCCTCAAAAAGTAAGCCTAGGGGAGGTCAAGCCATTTCTTAGTACCCTTCGAATACCAACATGACTAGAGCCACAAACCCCAAGATCCATGCAAACACATTCAGAATGAATGCTCAGAAACTCCCAATAGTATGTGAAGTGACTGACAACCACATTCATTTTAGTCCCAACTACATGAAAGATTGAGGCAAGAGGATCGTGTGCAGTCAGGAGTTCAACACCTGCCTAGACAGTCTTAAAAACAAAAAAAGGAAGTAGGGCACGCTGTTCCACATGTGTAATCCCAGCGCTCAGGGAAGCACAGGATCTCTGTGAGTTTGAGGCCAGCCTGTTCTACAAAGCAAGTCCAGGACAGCCAAGGCTACACAGAGAAACCCTATCTCAAAAAACAAACAAACAAACAAACAAAAGTACAAAGGACCAAAAGAAATCCCAAGAGACAATCTACCTGGATTTAGAGGCATCTGATTTTAGTTCTCAGACCAAACAAGAAATGGCAGAGAGGATTCTGACCCTGACCCTGCTGTCTCCAGAAAGGCACTGACAGGATTTCAGATGTCCAAGGAGCGGGGGAGAAAGGAGGCAGGGAGCAACGACTCAAGATATAAGGCTGAGTGGGTGACCCACAGGGGAATCTGGCTCACGCTCCAAAAGCTGAAGACAAAAAAAAAAATAAAAAAAAATTCAGACCTAAAGCTGTTCCTCAGTTCTCTAGTACCCATTCACCCCTTCCTCCTAAGCATTGAGGAACTGAATAGGGTAGGGGACCACTTACTCCTCCTTTGTAGTTTCTACCTAACAACCAAGGACCAAAGCCTTAAAAACAAACAAACAAACAAACAGGCTTTAGACACAGCAATCCCTGTCAGAAAACCCAAGGAGAGCTGAAGGCCACTCAAGAAAAAATGCCAAGACAGGTGCAGTGGTGCTTGCCTGTAACCCCAATACTCTGAGAGGCAGAGGCAGGCAGATCTTTGTGAGTTTGAGGCCAGCCTGGTCTACAAATTGAGTCCAGGACAGCCAAGGCTACAAAAGAAAAACCCTGTCTCAAAAACAAAAACAACAAAACCCCAAAGGCACAGGTCTGCATCCTAACAGAATCAGTATACTGCTTAGAAAACTCAGCCTTGTGATCTGAAATCAGGAGGCCAAGAGTTGAATATTCTTTAAGGATGAGGAAGAACATGTTCCAATAAGTATGTTCTGCCAGGTAGTGGCATATGCCTGTAATTCCAGCACTTAGGAGACAAAGGCAGGTGGATCTGAGTTTGATGCCAGCATGATCGACAGAGCGAGTTCCGGGACAGCCAGAGCTATACAGTGGAACCTGTATATTCATTCCTTCTTTCCTTCCTTCTTTTTTGGCAGTACTGGAACTACAGGCATGGGACACCGCCGCCTGGCCCAGTATGTTCTTAGGTGGCTTCATCATGGTGTGAATGCCACAGGGTGCTTTTATACACGCACTATTACCCCAACACATGACACAGTCTGTGGGATCACTATTGCATGCGGTCTGCTGGTGACCAGAACCTTGTTGCACAACTGTACAGTGTATGTAGTATGCTTTTGGTTTCCAAACTGAGGCACTCGACCTCCCTTCTCCTCCACTTCAGCTCAGCTCTCAAAATTGTATCAATTGGGTAAACACTAGCACACCAAACACACCTTCTATGGTCTTCTGAGCTTACCTTAACTAAGGAAAGGCGCCTACCTATACGGTCTACTGTAGTAGACCAGCTCAGCCTGTCTAGTTGTTTACAGTTATTCTAATAGATCTACTTTCCTGGCTTAAAAATGAAGGCAGAGGGTATGGTGACACTTGCCTTTGATCCCAGTCCTTGGTAGGCAAAAGCAAGCAGATTTCTGTGAAATCAAAGCCAACCTGGTCTACATGGTCTACAAAGATTCGTAGAGAGACTTGTCTCAAAAGAATGATAATAATAAATGCCTTTGGGATAATAAAATAATAATAATAAAGGCCTTTGGGATGTGGCTAGTGTTAAGAACTGAGAAAAAGACTCTTCAAGTACCAAAGTTTTAAGAGAAAACAAGAAGTAACAACTGTAACCTTAAGGGGGAAAAAAAGGCTTCATAATGACCTAAAAGCTAGATTCCACTGTCCACACTATCAGGAGCACTGACTAGTAACAGGTGTCAGAGCTCTGATAGGGAAATAGCTTGAAAAACAATTCCCACATTCCCTGGGTCTTCAAGAAGCCTCAGTAGAAACCTGAGGCAAAGAAACCTGTTCTCTGGAAAAGCTCGGCCTGAGAGTTCTAAGGGTCTCGTTCTCACCCATGCCTGGTCTACCTACCTCAGGGCAGACATCTTCCTTTTTCTGCATGGCTGAATGCAAAGCAATGTGGAGGGCGAAAAGGAGACAGCCTGAGACAAACTGCTCTACCAGAACCTTTACAGCAGGGCAGCTGTAGTTCCAGCCTTGCCAGCTCCTTTCCAAGTCAAACGCTCGTATTGGACAAGCCTCCAGAACTCTGTGCTCCCAAACAAGTTGTTTTCCAGAGGCGTGTGCTTCCGTCTCCTGTAAACAGCCCTCACGTGGTCTAAGGGGAACCCAAAACTGTGGCACGGGGTGGGGGTGGGGATAGGGGTGGGGAGTTGAGCTGCAAAGTCAGGGATCAAGCACCCTTAGGGACTGCTGGCTTGGGGTTGGGGAGGAGACCAGCGTAAGTTGGCTGACAGTTCAGGGAGGTTGGACAGCTGGTGGTACAGCTAAGAAGGTACAAGAGCGAGGCGGAGCAACAGGCACGGAGCACGGAGGCAAGGGCTTAAGTGGTGACTGAAGGGTAAGGGTAACCGGCTGGAGGGTGGGCTTCACCTCGGAGGCGTGATGTAGGCAAGGGGAGAGATGAGGATCTGTACCAGGAGTGGTCACAGCCCAGAAGGGGTCTCGATTAGGAGCGAAAGAAGGGGAGCTGGTTATAGTCGAGGAGTGTCAAAGAAGAAGGGTGACGAGGGGCCCAGCCACCGGGGTCAGCTTGTGGACAGTCAAGCGCAGGCACGGTGGGTGTGCTGGGACCGAAAATGATTAACTAAAGGACCACTAGGACTCAAGTGGACTTGGCCCTCACGTCAGTCCCGGAAGCCGTGGCTCGGAAGTGACTCTGAAGTCTGCAAGGCCTACCCCATCACGCCATCGGGCAACACCGATGGCGCCCGACCGCACCAGTCCCGCGGCCGGCCTATGGCGCAGCAGTTACGAAAATTCTGCGGTAGGCCTGACGTGAGCCAAGAGCGACCTCACCACAGGCCAGATCTAGACCGCCACCTCGCGGCTCGGGGCGAGCGTGCAGCTCTCCAGCCACACCCGCTACGCTCGGCCGAGGGGCGTGGTCCCCTGGGTCACGCGCCCTCCGCTCTGCTGAGGCTGCGGATTGGGCGCCTTGCGACCAGTCCGCGAGGCTCTTGCTGCGGAGTGCCTGACCCGACCGGCCGCCGGAAATGCAGCGAGCGTCTTGCGGCGGCGTCTTAAACGGTCTGAACGGTCTCAGGTTAAAAGGGAGAAGAGGCTTGCGGGCGGAGCTCAGGAGCCGTCAGTCCAGGTCGGTTTGAGCGTTTCCAGTTGGCGCCACCCCCTCGGGATTCTTCGGGGTCCGGGACCTTTTGGGGTCAAAGTCTCTTCTTGTAGGGTCGGGCCCTCTGCGCCCGTAGCTCCTCGAACTCTGAACCCACGGGGCTTTAGGGTGCTGAGTCCCTCTGGCTCAGATTGCCTCCCTCAGCTGCCTTTTTCTTTCAGAGATACCTTCTGCTGAGCCCGGCATGGGTTTTCTGACTGCAGTGACTCAAGGCCTTGTGCGGGGAGCAGACAGGATGAGCAAGTGGACAAGTAAGCGGGGACCACGCACCTTCATCAAGAGCCGGGGTGCCAAGAAAACAGGCATCTATACCTCCAATAGGAAGTTTGTGCAGATAAAGGAAATGGTGCCAGAATTTGTTGTCCCGGACCTAACCGGCTTCAAGCTCAAGCCCTATGTTAATTACCGAGTTCCAGCAGGCATAGACACACCCCTGACCGCCAAAGCGCTCTTCCAGGAAACAGTTGCACCTGCTATTGAAAAAGACTTTAAAGAAGGGACTTTTGATGCTAACAACCTGGAGAAATATGGCTTCGAGCCCACACAGGAAGGGAAACTGTTCCAGTTGTATCCTAAGAATTTCCCACGCTAAAAAACAGTGGCCCAAGGTTTGCCTACAAACTGGAGACATTACTGACCAAGCCTTGGATTCAGAGTGTTTCAAAGAGTAGGGGCAGCTTCTTTGTACATTTCTATTAAAACACCTCTCGTATCTAGTATAATGTATGTTTTGAATCAAGTCATTGAAGTGTGCTGAAGGGCAGACTCTATGCCAGTAGCTTCAGAGCCCATAACAAATTCTGCTAAGTCAGCTCTGGGAGCACATTTCTTGGGCTCCAAGGCAGAGGGTAGTTTCTGTCAGGTAACTATCCTCAAGAAAAACCTAAAGATGAAAGTCACAAGTGCATTTAGTGCCATATTGCTTTTTCATGACCAGTCTATTGGATCCGTCACACTCCCTTAGACATTGTATGTCCTATTTAAGACTTAGCTAACCTTCATATTTAACCTTTTCTTTGAAATAATTGGGCCAGTAGCTGAGATTTGATTTCTTTAGTGAAAATAACAGGAGGGCTGGGGAGAGTGCTTGCCAATCACGGAGACCAAAGTGTGGCGCCCTGTTCCAGTAATCTCAGCACTAGGAAGAGGGGCTGCAGGCTAGAGATGCTTCAGGGATTAAAAGCACTCACAAAGGCAGCTGTCTCTACTTCCAGGTGATCCAACAGCCTCTCAGAGCATCAGGTACACATGGGCACAGCAAAACACACATTAAGTAATTTTGGTTTGTTTGTTTTGAGATAGGGTTTCTCTTTGTTGTCCTGGCCACCCTGGAACTCACTCTACAGACCAGGCAGGCCTCAAACAGAGATCTGCCTGCCATGGGCTGGGATTAAAGGTGTACACCACCACTGCCTGGCATGATTGAGGAGCTTAGTAGGTAAGAGAGAAGGCAGAGAAACCCAAGTTTGGTTCCTAGAACTCATGTGGTGGTTCAAACACCTGTAACCCTAACTCCAGGGGGTCCAGTGTCCTCTTCTGCCTTCTTTCAGCATCAGTACACACATGCAAACACATAATTACAATTTTTTAAAAAATAAAAAATTTGGTGGCTGTTCTTCCAAAAGTCCTGAGTTCAATTCCCAGCAACAACAGCATGGTGGGAGCTGGAGAGATAGCTCAGAGGTTAAGAGCACTGGCTGCTCTTTCAGAGGTCCTGAGTTCAATTCCCATATGGTGGCTCACAACCATCTATAATGAGATCTGGTATCCCCTTCTGGCATGCAGGTATATGTGCATTGTATATACAATTGTATATACATTTTATATACAGTAAATAAAACTTAAACAACAAAAAACATGGCTTATAATCATCTATAATGAGATCTTGTGCCCTCTTCTGGCCTGCAGGCATACATACAAGCAAAACACTGTATAAATAATAAATCTTTAAAAAACTTGAGAGGTTTATCATAAAGTTCATTTTCTTCATAAATTTATTTAAACCTGGGTCCTCTGGAAGACCAGTCAGTGCTCTTAACCACTGAGCCATTTCTCCAGCCCCGAGAAAGTTCATTCTCAATGGCCAGCACTCCCCAGAGGATGCAAAGAAGGCAACCTCAAGCCTGCTCTGTCTCCCACTTCCAGAGGTGGAGAATGTGGTCATAAAAGGAGCATGTGGCCAAGAGGCTATTGTCAAAGTTCTGTCCACTAGAGTGGAGGCTGAGATCACAGGTCTTGGCTGAGGGGTACAGCTTGCTGCTGTCTTTCATGTCCTCTGTTAATGGAAAGAGAGAAGCCTTCGATTCAACTCTGTGAATTTTAGCAGGCCTTTCCACATGGTGATCCACCATTTGTTCATGGAGAGATGCTGGTGGCTCCTGTGAAATCATTAGGCTGTAGTCGTCTGCTGCTCTGGCTCCCTTATCACTTTGATCAAAGGAGCAGGTAGGTGTGGGCTTCATGGAATGGAAAAGAAGCCAGGACCAGTCAGCCCCATATACTAATGAGTTAGGCATTTTGTTGGAAATTAATACAGTCATGTCCTGCTTCTCCTCTGTAGCAAGAGACAGAAAAGGAAAAACAGCATTACTCAAAGCTAATCAGCCTCCATTTATGGCTCTCATCAACTTCCACGTATGGCAGCACACATCACTGACAAGACTGTATAAGTATGAAGATGTGGACAGGTAGGCAGGAAAGCCAGATAGGCATTTTGCAACATGCACTGTGCCTCTGAGATCAGCCAGGGCTAAACAAGACCCACAAACTAGACATGCTTCCAAACTAGAGGATTTAACAAAAGCTTCCAAGAAGCGGGTATAAGGACACATGAGTAATACAGGAAGAGGACAGAATAGAAATGGGGAGCATAGGACAACTGGGATGACTCAACAGTTGAGAACACTTGACTCTCAACTCTTTTTCCTCTTCTGTCTTACGCTCTTGCAGAAGACCTGGGTTCCATTTGCAGCACTCACATAGCAAGTAATTCCAGTTCCAGAGCTTCCTAAGCCTGCTTCTAGCTTCCTCAGGCATCAGGAATGCACAGTGCCAATACATATAGGCACTCACACACACACACACAGACACACATAAAATAAAAATGGAAAGCACATGTGCAGTACTGAAGCCAAACTAACTGCCTCTGGCTATAGCACAATGGCTAGGAACTTGAGTAGGTCTACAGAAGCAGTTTCTTTCTGATAACTTCCCAGACAGTATGGCAGATGAGAAAAGCATAGAGCCACAATAGCATGGAAGAGACATTACAGAAAGGTAAGATGTGACCAAACCAGAGCAGGCTCATAGTCCAGGAGCAAGGTGATGGCTGGTAAAAGAGATCCTCAAAAAACAGCAGGGACAACACACTGAGACAGGAGGATTGCCATACTCATACATATCAAATTTGAAGCCAGCCTGTATTGCATGAGACCCTGTCTGCAACACGTACACAATTTAAATCTTAAGAAAGAAAAAAAGAAAGAGAAAAAGGGAAAGAAAAGAAAGAAAGAAAGAAAAGCTAGGCGCAGTGGCAGAGGCAGGCTGATCTCTGTGACTTCGAGGCCAGCCTGGTCTACAAAGTGAGTTCAGGACAACCATGGCTATACAGAGAAGCTGTCTCGGAAAAAAAAAAAAAAAAAGAGTGTGAAGGGCATGTGGGTGGGTCCAGGAGGACAGGAGGGAGAGGTAGGGGTTCAGGTTGTAAAGTGATTGATTGATTAAATAGATAGATAAATGGGAAGAAAAAGAGACAACTAAGAAGATAGAAGAAAGCAGTGACTTGAAGACTAGCAATTTAAAGATTGTTTCTTTTCAGAGGGGGAGTAGAGGGAGCGGAAATAGATAAGAGAAACTGTGATCAGAGAATGAAGAGAGAAAGGGGTTAGGGCTTGGAAAGAGAAAGGGGGATGAGAAATAGTTCTGGCAGTGTGAGTATATGTTGTGGTTCACCAAACGATTCCAAGAACTTCCTATAGCTCAACCCAGAAGTGACGCTCTTTACCTATAGCCATAGGGAGAGTTGGGCTTAATGATAAAAGGTTTTATGAGAAAGGGAGCAAGGGGAAGATAATGCGCGAGTCATGCACTGTCTAAGCCGCTGAAAGGCAACAAATCAGAAGGCAGGGCAGGAGTGGCCCTGTAGCAAGTGCTAATCTTCTCGACAGGCTCCCAGAGCGGTTAGAGAACTGTAAGATACAGGAAGAGCTATTATGATTAAGCTGCCTGTAGGGAAGCCAAAATGAAAGTGGGTTCTTTAAATTGAGGTCCGATGAAGACACAAGGCAGGGCTATGGCTATTTCTGGGTATGTCTGTGGAGAAAATCACCTGACTGCCTACCCTGAAGCCAGCTTTATATCCCCACTTACCAATGGCCTTCTGGCAGTTGAGAATCTTGAAGCCATTGTGCATGCAAGCCGCCAGGAGTAGGTGGTGGTGGACTGGGTGCCACTTGAGCCTCCACACGCCTCCTTGTACCAGCACATCTGCCAACGGCTGTGCTATGTTCCGAGTGTCCCACAGCAAAACATGCTCATCATAGCTGCAACCATTGGCATACATGGAAAGCCCATGCTCATATTTTTTCCCAGACCTTGTGGTAGCAGCAAATACCTCCCAAGTCCCGTCACACTAATTTTTGAGACAGGGTCTCATTATGTAGCCTTGGCTGACCTTGAACTCACTGAATACAAATCAGTTGGCTTCAAACTCATAGAGATCCCCTTGCCTCTGCCTCCCTAGTGCTGGGATTAAAGTCCTGCACAACCTGTCTGCCCCACTTATCTTTAAGGATATATAAGTGAGCCCCACTTCTGGACCCAGATTCCTGAACTGTGGGTTGGTTGAGAGCTGTGGGCTGAATTTTGAAGTCCTCATGAAGAGGTGAGAAATGCACTGATGAGCAAATCCACTTCAGGGACTCACCTGCCAGTAGCCAATACGTGTTCCTGATGGGGGTTGCACTGGATACTGCACACACCCATGGAGTGTCTGTAGGCAAAGGTGAACAAACAAGGTAGAGGTGAAATGTCTTAAGACAGGAGCATGGAGGGGCCATACCCACACTCTGACCCTTTCGCTGGTGAAGACAGCAACCACCTTTTGCTGGTGAAGACAGGTATGTCAGGCATCCTAGTGTCCCAGCCTCTCAGAAGGCAGTCATCTCCGCCTGTGCAAAGACAGATGTGCATCAATGAAGACATTAAACATAAGGAATCTGCATGAAACTCTCTTGGGGCATGTGCCTTTCTTGTGTGATTGTATGGTACCACTCGTTAGAAAAACCTCAGAGAGAACATTAGAAGCAGTCACTAAGCACTCTATCCTCCAATTAAGGGGACCTGGGTAATAAACCAAAATATTGTTTACCACTCTAGAGGCAGTTGTACCTGGTAAAATGGAGCTGATAAATGAGATGGACTAGCCAGGCTCTAATCCCAACACTTGGGAGGGAGAGACAGGCATATCTTTGTGAGTTTGAGGCCAGCCTGGTTTACAGAGTGAGTTCTAGGACAGCTAGGGCCATGCAAAGAAACACTGTCGTGAAAAACTAAAAAGGTGGTTTGACATCAGGTATTCTAATCATGAGAATGACTGCTAAGTCAACTTCATGCTAGGGTCATATCACCTTCTAGGAGGATTCTAGTATCATGACCTCCAAGGGCCAGAGGGGCCATATCCAGGATTCCTGCCAAGGAGCAACCTGGAAGAAGCAGTGGGCACGAGACAACGTGGGCCCTTTTGACCCTTCCACACATTCCTATGGCTGCAAAGAGAAATGTTCTATTCAAGTTTAAAAGAAAAAAAGACTCTTAGCCAGGCATGGTGGCACACGCTTATAGTCCCAGGCAGAGGCAGGCGGATCTCTGCGAGTTCGAGGGTAGCATAGTCTATAAAGAAGCGAATCCACTGCAGAGAAGCCTACAGAGAAATCCTGTCTCAGGGTTTTAATTAATTAAAAAAAAAAAAAATCTCAGAGATGGAGAGGTATCTCAGTGGTTAAGAACATGTATTTCTCTTACAGAGGACCCAAGTTCAATTCCTGACCACCTGAAAACCACCTGTTAACACCAGCTCCAGGAGATCCCATGTCTTCTTCTAGCCTCCACAGGGGCAGGCTTGCTCTCGAGGGTGTGCACAAATGCACACATGCACACACACACACACAAACCACAATGTTTTTTGGTTTATTTTGTTTGAGACGCGGTTTCTCTGTGTAGTTCTAGCTGGCTCGCCTTGAACTTACAAGATCCGCTTGCCTCTGCCCCCCAAGTGGAGAACGCTGGGAATAAAGGCATGCATCACCACTGCCTGGCCACACACACAATCTTAACAACAAAGCAAACCTTGTGCTGGTTTTAGGAAAACTGAAAGAAGTAATGAAGACAACTAACCTCTGGACTAACAACTAGTCTTTAAAGAAAAGCAATGCCAAGAAAGGTTAAAAAAAAAAAAAAAAGGCATCCTGACAGAAGCAGGAAAGAAAGACTCAAGAGCAGGGCCAACAGGATGGTGAAGAAGGGCAGAGAGAAAATGCTGGGCAGTGTCTACTCATGTATCATCAACCTGCCCAACCATCCACTATCCACCCAATGCCACACCCATCAATCTACCCACCATCTAACATCTATACATCTGTTAATCATTCATCTGCCATCTTACATGCATCTATTGCCCACATATCTAACACCTACCACCTATCCACTTACCAACCATCCATATACCCATTAAGTATTTACTAAGAATTTACTGAATATACACTGTAGATCCCTGTGATAGATACAAAAGTCTACAGTTAAATGGAATGGCAGATAAGCTGAGCTAAACATGAAGCCAAGTGAACCTAATATACAAGTCATGGTTCCTGGGCAAATCTGTATAAAGGACTGTGTTCTTCCCTTGTTCTATTACATTTATACAAACATAAAGATGCACGCCATCTTTATCAAGAAATCCAACTAGATCTACTTCTCACCTCCACTCCTAGCTTAGTATGAGCCATTCTTTCTCTTTTCTTTTTGGTGGCACACACCTTTAATCCCAGCAGAGGACTAGGAGACAGAGGCAGGCAGATCTCTGTGAAATCCGGTCTATGTAGTGAGTTCTAGGCCAAGACAGCCAGAGCTACATAGTGAAATCCTGTCTCAAAAAATAAAGTAAAAAATAAAATAAATAAAAAAGTTTTATGTATGTGTTTTGCTTACATATGGCCTCCCAATGCCCATAGAAGCCAGAAAAGGGCATCAGATCCCCTAGAACTGGAGTTAGAGTTGTGAGCTACCATGTGGATGCTGAAAACTACCTAGGTCCTCTTGTAGGAGCAGCAAGTGCTCTTAACTTCTGAGCCATCTGTCTAGCCCATCTTAAATGGTTTTTATGGATTAGTTCTACCTTGAGGTAGATTCAGAGCAGAGTTACAGTGGAACAATCTCTGATACTTCAGAATGAGCTTATTCACTCATCAGGTTAAAATTTAAAATTGTGTCATGGTGGCTCACTTCTGTAATCCTATCTCTTGGGAGGTTAAAAGGGAGTATTGCTTTGAGTCTGATGTTAGGCTGGGCTACATGTACAGCCAGACTCTCTGAAAACCAAACCAAACACAATAACCTTTATTTTCTTCAACAACAACAAAATGAAACAAAAACCCTAAAACCAAAACAGACAAATCTCCTCTTTTGATAAAAGATCAAAACCAAACAAAGCCACAAACAGAAATACAAGCAGTGTTTATGTAATAGGGACACCTTAGCCAACAGTCTATTTTCTCCAAGCTTACACTGAATGGGGAAAAGTGGAAGCCTAATGTGTTACAACATAGGGAATTGCATAGAGTGTCAAAGGTGTGATAATGCTGTGAGAAAAGAAGGAAGTAGAGTGTGCTGGGAAGCTGTTCGGATGCAGTAAGTAGTGTGGCCATATAGGTGTGGGCCTGGTGTGAAAGAAGAGCAGCCAGCACAGCCAATGTGAAGAGAAGGGCCTGAGATGAGAGGCAACAAGGGCAGGCCTCAGGGCTTTGCAGGCGACAGGAGAAAATGGAATGAAGTGGAGTAACTGCAGAGAAGAGACATCTTCTAATTTACAGCTTAAATGTTCCAGGCCAAGACAGCCAGAGCTACATAGTGAAACCCTGTCTCAAAAAAATGGTCCCAGCAACCACATGGTGGCTCATAACCATCAATAGTAAGATCTGGTGCCCTCTTTTGGTGTACAGGCACACATGCAGGCAGAATGCTGTATAAATGATAAATAAATAAATCTTTAAAAAAAACATTCAAGACTATGATAACAAATAGCACAGATAAGGACCCTTGGAAAATAAAAATAAGAATTCACACAATAATAATAAGCATGGTGAGTGCTGGGGTCCATGACACATGGGCTGAGTTGATGAAGGAAGCATTGGTGCCAACCCCTCACTACAAAGAGAACCCAAAGCCAGATGTGGTGGTGCACACCTTTAATCCCAGCACTGTGGAGGAAAAGGCAGGTGGAGCTGTCTGGCTTAGAGGCCATGCTGCATAGTGAGGTCCAGGACAGCAGGATACACAGAGACCTTAACTCAAAAAACAAAACAAACAACCAAACAAAAGGACAGGAAAGAGAGACTGGGACCAGATCACACAAGTCCTTGGAAATATCAAAATGTTATCCTGTCTGCTCTGCTCTTTCCTGTACACATGACTTAGCTTCACCTGGGAGAGAAGCACCCAAAATGGCCAATTTTGTTAATTTCTCATTCTTATACAAGTAGCCCCAAAGTAGAATCCACTCAAAAATTAGGAAATCTACCTATTTCCCTCATGCTTCCTTTCCTTTTGAAAGGTAAACCATATCTAGAAAAGAACAAACCTGAAAACAGTGTGCCAAAGTCTACAGAGAGCAAGCAAAAAGTGTGAACACTGATGACAAGATTTTAGTAAGAGCACCATGAAACAGCACAGCTTGGCAGTGCACCTACTCCCTTCAACCTTGGCCAGCTCTACAAAAAGCCTCAGGTGTCAAAGGTCAACTGTGTACACTTATTGAGAAGTGGGATGCGATGGCAGCCATAGCTACTGGCCAGAGGGTGTACCTTCTACAGATAGTCCTAAGGCCTCACATATTCTGAATCACAGCTTTGGCCTAGTCCCATTCTCTCCTCCCCCAGTTCTTTACAAGTCTTTGTCAGAGATGACTATACTGATGTCCAAGAATACTCACCTGAATACACGAGTTCTGTCTGCCAGTAATTGAAAGCAGCAATCCAGGCCTCAAAGTGATGGGCTGGCCACGAAGCCACAAGCTGTGGTTGAGCTGTTCCCTCATTTACCATCAGGAGGTGCAACTGCCCCTTAGAATCACTGCTAATGATCTTCAAGGGCTGGTTTCTGGCCCTAGAAACAAGGAGCCACTGTAGAGGCTGTTAAAGTCTATTTACCACACTTACTTTTCTGGTTTTTATTTGTTTGTTTTAAGATTTATTATTTATGCAGTGTTCTGCCTGCATGTGTGCCTGCACTGCAGAAGAGGACACCAGATCTCACTATATAGATGGTTGTGAGCCACCATATGGTTGCTAAGAATTGAACTCAGGATGTTTGGAAGAATAGCCCATGTCCTCTTAACCTCTGAGCCATCTCTCCAAACGCTGTTTGTTTTTAAGACAGGCTCCATGTAGCGCAGGTGGGCCTTAAACTTGAAATACACCTGCCTCAGCCTCCTGCATGTTGGTATTATAAGAAGGAACCACCACAACCATCTTCTACTTCCCATATATGCCCCAGGAGATATTTCCATGTAACTAAGCTTCCGAAACAGCCTCTTTGGTAGCTGGCAAAGGATCAAACTATTACATACTTTATCACTGAAAGTATGGTTGGCTTCTCTTCATGATGGCATCATCACTACTTATGTAAAATGCTATCATTTTCTATTTTTAACATTGAACAGTGACATACAGGTTTGGGGAACCAAGAGAGCAGAAGGTAGCTTTAATCCTTTCTGGAACAGAAACAGGAACCATCCCTCAGGAGTCTCAGATCACCAAACCTGGCCCTTACCTTACAGATTTTCCAGTGGACCAATCCAGCGACAAGGACAGGCACCTCTCCTGCAGGGTAAGGCTGGATATTGGCTGTAGGATATAACTGTTTTCCTACTGGAAAGAAAATGGACACCACCATCTAGGCAAGCCTCCCAATCCTAAAGTGCTCCCTACATGAGCAAAGCTACTTATGTTTGGTTTTGAGGTAGGGTCTCCTAAGTTGCTCAGATTCATCTTAAACTTTCAAGTTCAAACAGTCCTTTTACTTCAGCTTCCCAAGTACTTGGGAGTAGAGGCAGGCTGGGCCTTGTCTGGGTTTTTATTATTTTTATTTATGCTTTAATAGTGCTAGATGGTGCTGGAGGCCTCATGCATGCAAAGCAAGCAGTCTGCCACTAGGCTCTGCCCTCAGTCTGATACTGTCAAGCAGAGGGCAGCACCTGAGGACATGGGCACTCACACCTTAAGAAGGACTTTGCCATATACACAACCTGTGGGCAAACGGCTTCTAAGTGTTGCCTCTGTGTACTTGTAGACACATTAGCCACCTTTGTGGGCTCCACAAACTGTTGCTGGCACATGTTCTACATCACCCTTTCTTTCAGAATCCTGGCACTTTCCTACTTTAGAGATAAGGGAAATAGAAACGTTCTACTGCTTCTATTTCAGAGGCCAAAATATAGCTATAAAATGTCACTTCTCTAGGGGCTGGAGAGATGGCGCAGTGGTTAAGAGCACTGTCTGCTCTTACAAAGGACCCGGGTTCAATTCCCAGCACCCATATGGCAGCTCACAACTGTCTGTATCACCAATTCCAAGGGATCTAACACCTTCACACATAACATAAAATTAAATAAATTTTTAAAAAATGTCACTTCTCTCATCTAGGATCTAGATGAGTTTTATTGTCTAAACCACCTGAATAGTGGTTGACTCATTCAATAGGACACTGTGCCAAAGTCCTTTCTTGGGATCTGTGATACTACCTTGAAATCAGAATCTTGAGCCCAGTCCTCTGTCCCTCATTTCTAGGACAAGGCTGCACTGTGCAGATCTGAAGCAAGACTTTCTACCAAGGTGCTCAGTTGCCACCAGTCAGCACCATCTAGATTTTTACCCTGACCACACTAAAGCAGCAGCCATTGCTATGTGTCCCTGCCTCCCAATTAAACAAGTCTGTAGTTTGTTAATGTATCCCTACTAACCCCACAGATCTGCTCTGGTCACTTCCATAATAATCAGATAAAGTCATTTTGCAAAAGCATGGCACAGAATCATTGTGAAACACTTGGGGGGGGGGGGGTCACTTAGGAATTCAGTTCTTCAGTACTTGTAAAAATATAATTTCTGAGCTAGAAAGATGGCTCAGTGGTTAAAGCTCTTCTCTTCCATAGGACAAGAGTTCAGTTCCCAGCATCCCGATACATTCTTGTGGCCTTTGTGGGCATGGCACTCACCTACCCAACCCTATATACACAATTAAAAATAAAACCAAAATCTTTTCTAAAGAAAAGACCATTTCCAAATGAGAAATTTACCAGTATTCTTAGACCCAGTATAAATCCAAGACAGGCTTGTAATATATCCCCTACAGAACCCAGACCTGCCAAAATAACACCCTTCCGTTAGGATACTCCATGTGGCCTCATCCCACCAGGACCCAGCACAACTTCACAGGCTTCATGATTTCTCTTTCTTTCTTTTATTATTTTTTTCAAGACAGGGTTTCACTGTGTAGCCCTGGCTATCCTAGAACTTGCTCTGTAAACTAGGCTGCCTACCTCTGCTGAAGTGTTGGGATTGAAGACATGTGCTACCACTGTCCAGCTGACTCCATGATTTCTTGAAATATCTGTGACAAAGCTACCATGGAAGAGACCATTCTAGAAAAAAACCCTGGGGCTAGAGAGATGGCTCAGCAGTTAAGAGCACTAACTGCTCTTCCAGAGGGCTCTGGTTCAATTTCCAGCACCCACATGGCAGCTCATAACTGTAACTCCAAGATCTGACACTCTCACACAGACAACATGCAGGCTAAACACAAATGCACATAAAAATTAAAACATGAATAAATAAATTAAAAAAAAAAAAGGAAAATGTCTGTATCAGTATAGACTCCTCAACACTCTCAACTAAGGTCCACTTCCCATCACTGACCTCACATTCCACCAATCGGAGTAGCTCTAAAGATCCACTGGCATTGGCCAAGCATAAAAGCACGTGGCCAGATACTGGGATATGGCACCTGATAGGAAAACACAGAAAAAAGTATGCACTCACAGCTTGGAAAGTACTTCATCAATCCCAAGGAATATTTCATTTCCAAAGTCAGGTTAGAGCAATTGTTCTGTCTCCAAACAAAGGCTTTCTCCAGATTATAAAACCAGAACTCACATTGCTTCCCAGACTAATCCTGACTCTGGGGCTGGGAAACTGAACAGGGAAATGTCAAGTCGTTCTATTTCATTCAAGGCCCCTAGGGGCATCCATTATCAGGCTTTCAGACTAGGAGGGGTCATCCAAATCCTACCATTTCATGTCCAGGATAGCAGAAGAATCCCTTCTTTGGACCTCAACCAGAGGTTTATTCGTGTTGTCCTCCTTGAAACTGTACAGATAGAGACGACCTAGACGAACTTGAGGCTCACTGTCATCCAGAGCAGGCTACAGAATACACATATTCTCTAGTTACCTTAACAGAAAGTGAGATCACAAAGAATGGGAAACCTAAGTGGAACAAAAAGGAGGGCCAGGACAAAGAAGAGCTTCTAACTAAAGCAGAAACGCTCAATTTCTGATAAAAGAATTTCTCTTCCTGCCAAGTGTTCAATGAACAAGGGAGCTCTTCGGGACCCGGTGCGGCCAGGACCCTCCTGATCTGCCTGTCATATGGCCCCAATTCTACTCAGGCGGTTGGTTTTGGATGCTCAGTGAGACCTTCCGGAAATAGGAACAGTGCTGAAAGGTCCCACTTTACCCGTCTCATTAGTGTTCAGAGTTCTAGGCTTTTTAGGTCAGCAGTCCCCCTCCTCCTGTGCCATGCACCTGGTCCTCCGGCGCTCGCAGCTGGTAGGTTCCGCAGGCCATTAGATGCTGACAACCCTCTACTGGGCACCATTCCACCGAGTCCGCAGTAAGCTCAGTGTCCACTGCCTGCAGCGCACGCAGGGTCCCAGTGTGATTGCCCGCCATTGAGCTAGAACCGAAAGACGTAAGCACGACACAGCCTCTCCACTTCCCTCAGTCACGGCCGACCCTCAGAAGAGATTTCCGGTCCGATGAGACCGCAGAGATGCTGCGCCCCCTACCGACCGGAGGACTGCAAGAAACCAATACAGTCAGGCCAAGTGCCAGAGCAAGAAGCTAGCGTTTAGGGCAAGAGGAGAAACCTGATCTCAAGAAAATTCCTGTATTGTAACAGGCTTAAGATCAGGTTTTTAGACTTTTGTGGATCCAACTCTGTCTCAAGAATGTGTACGTTGAATTTTCCTAAAGTAACTCATGACCTTTGTATATGTGGTCCTTTCAGAGGCAAAATGCTGCTCTAGATGAACTCTGGTCCGATAGTCTTCATGTAAAGGAAAATTTGGAAGCATGCAGGCCTTAGTAATATGTGCCCTTTGGAGTCTGAAATAATGCATAAATGTGCCCAGAATGCAACCAGGTGTTGAGACCTGGTGTTGCACCTTCTGCAATGTCTGTGATAGCAAACACCTAGATTAAACCATAAACAATCTCATTTTAGTCCATCCAGTTTTTGGCACTTAGTTACAACAGAGCCAGGAAGCAAATTCACAGGACACCTGGGTGTCCATCCTGTGAACTGAAGCAGGAATATGGCTATATACTTAGCTTGAGACAGGCTAGCCGCTGAAGCAGAGGTGACACGTACCCTTCCAACACTAGCTTGTTCCAAAGCCACATAGCCCAACAACATACTACACAAGGGAGAGTCTCATAATTGAACCACTAGAACATTCATAGAACAGCCCAGATAAAGAGCTACATAGAAAAGGTAGGGATAATCAGATCAGGGATGGTAACAGATATGAAAACATGAACAAAGCGGCCCGATACACTCCATCTCACTGCACAGCATCTATGCTAGCAGGTGTGGAAGAATTGAATGAAGGAATCCAGTGTATTCCAACACCTTCACTAGCAGTGCTTCCAGGTTAGCTGTGCAACCAAGTGCTTCTCTCTAGGTAGAATTTTCTGATGCAAAGCTGACAAAGCTGGTCCTGCTGGACAGGGGACAAAAGATAGGATACAGTGCCAACCTGGCCATTCCTAAAGATACAAGCAAATATCACAGCTTGTGGTCTAGATGGGTCATCCCAAGAAATGTGACCCATCTGCCTGGGACCCCTTTATAACAATCCCTCAAGTATTTTACCCAAGTGGAGACATTAAAGGCTTGAGTCAGGTGCTGTCTACAGTGGTTTACAACATATAGACATAGCTCCCTTTCCCAATACCACATTGATTGATGTTCAACCTATGATCCAAGTAGGGATCCCAACTATGCCAGCTAAAAACCATGACTTCCAGAAAAAGGGGATATTTCTTGGTATAGGTCTGACATAGGGACTTCTCTTAAACACTGTAGGGATGGTGCCATTATGAATAGATGTTCTACTCATAAACCTAAGGTCATCGAAGCATTGTGCTTGGGCAGAGAAAACATTGAGTAGTGAATGAAGGATGTGAGAGATATGCTTCAATAGGGAAGTGTACTTGTAGACCAACCAGGCCAGGGAGCTGCCTAGATCAGCAGTCAGGTAGAAAGCTTGAAGCAGGAGGGACCATACCCTGAGATAGGTAACATTCCAGCCATTGAGGTAGGTTCACTGCTGGAGAACGCACAAGATGCAGAACAGCCCTTAAACATCTGTAGCTCCCCAAAAGATTTTAGGGACCATAGCTCTGCAGTGAATGAAGCCTTGGCTCTCCTTTGGCTGCCTAGATCCCACCCCATCTACTTCAACCCACAATTGGGACTGGGGCAGTAGCTTACTACTGCCTCCCAGGGTCCCTGTGCTTAGAGCTGGTAATTTACCAATGTAGGGTTATATAGTACTTTGCTGGTTAGTTTTGTCAACTTGACATAAACACGAATCATTTTAGAAGTGGGGCAATTATGAAAAGCCCCCACTAGATTGGCCTGTGGGCAAGTCTGTCCTAATTTTTCTTGAGTATTGGGATGGCCCAGCTCACTTTGGGCAGTGGCACCCCTGGGCTGGGACTCCTGGGTGCTATAAGAATGCAGGTTGAGCCCTCCATGGCCTACGCATCAGCTCTGATCCTGACTCCCTTCAGTGATAGACTATGATGTGGAACGACAAGATGAAATAATCCCTTTCTCAGGCTGCTTTTTGGTTGTTTTATCACAGCAACAGAAACTAAGGTTAAGTACCCTTCAGTAACTAAAGCAGTAGCCAGTCTACCAGAACATTCTGTAACACCTGCCAAAGAAAAGTCAAAACCTTCCATGCATTCTAGCTAACATTCTAGGTCCTCCTAGTCCATCCGTTATATTCAGTTCCTTTCAAAAATAAAGCTGAACCAGGCGTGCTAATACACGCCTTTAATCCCAACACTTGGGAGGCAGAGGTAGGTGGATCTCCAAGTTCAAGGCCAGGTTGGTCTACATAAGGAGTTCCAAGACTGCCAGGACTGTGCAGAGACTCTTTAAAAAAAAAAGAAAAGAAAAAAAAAAAAGGACAGCAGATGTTTGAGGAGCAGAGACTGGCCACAACAAGGATGATTCTACCCCTTTACTCTGCCTGTTTAGACATGACTCTGTGCAAGCCTCTCGGTGGGACCCCCCGCCCCCACACTGCCCAGAAGAGAAGCTCAACTGCATGACAGTCTCTAGCTGAGTGGTGACTGTTTACCATTTGAGAAATACAACAAATGATTCTATTTGAAGTTGCTAACCCTTCCCCTTGCCTCCCCCCCAAAAAAACTGTACATGAGTTTACAAACATATTAACATATAAATAATGAGAAAGGTCCTAGGGAGCCTCCCCGTTGTCTCTGCTGGAGGTGAACACTGGAGGGGCACTGTCCCCACAGGCTGCTTGTTGCTGTGAGGTCTTTATGGCAGCTGCTCTGGATCCATTGCTGGCTTCTTTGGCACCTCCAGGTTCAACTGCCAGTCTGTCTTCCACTGTGCTCATGATGAGCTGGAACTTTGAACCTGCAGCAGTGGCAGCTCTTTAGCCAGTCATCGCTCTGGCTCAAGCTCATGTTGGAAGGGACGTTTCCTCTCCCGACAGTGCTTCTTGTGGGCAGGCCAGTCCTTCTGCTGGCACTGAGAGCCACAGTATCGAGCCACCTGGCAACGCCCACAGATGTTAAACTCTCGAAGCTGAAACACAAAACACTGGCTTCAATATCACACTAACGACACGTATGTAAAAGTATATCTTAGCATCTGGAAAACCCTCATAAAACCCTATGGTCACATGGTCCACATACAAGGCCCTGGACTCAAACACCAGCACTTGTTAGCCCTAAAAAAAGCCCAGCATGGTGGTTCATTCCTGTAATACCTATGCAAAGATGTCTGATGCAGGATTGTGGTGATATACGAGCCAGTCTGATCTATAAATATAGTGAATTCTAGGCCAGGCTGGTTTATAGATTAAGATCTTGCCTTAAAAGTTATACTCAGCAAGCAAGCAAGCACGCACGCACACAAATATAAAAAGAGAAACTACACAGGCTCTGCACAAGTCGTCCTAGTGGGAATCCAATGCTACTCAGAGGTCTACAGGGACAAATTGCCATGTAACATCCACACTGTTGGGCAGAGGTGGCCAAGAACCAAGGACTCAGCGTAGCATACGATACCTGCTTCTCAATCACTGTACAAGGAGGGTAATGACACTCATAATAGGTACAGGAATTCTCTTCCTCTTCAACCACATCCCCATTGGCATTATAGTACCGGGTCACATTCAGGACAGGGAATTGCTCTTCTATAGGGTCCGTGGGAAGCTGCTGGATTGCAAGCCAATATAAACTTTGCTCCCTGGAAGAAAGCAGAGGTCTCAGTGCACTGTGGCTGGACCAGGCCAGCACAAGAAAAGAGGACATGCCCCCCAAGACAAGTAGGCTCTGCCCAGTTCTGGCAACTTGAGCTTTGCCTGCCCATCACTATTGCATGTGCTTTATCACTCCACATTAGAAACTTTAAATCCTAGGGGACAGAAAGATAAGTAGGACTGGGGTACATGATGTTAAACTCACAAAGAATCAATTAAAAATGTATTTAAAAAATTTAATCATAGGACTGGGGAGACAGACAGGGGAAACTTTCTGAGTTCAAGGCCAGCCTGATTGACAGAGTTCCAGAACAGCCAGAGCCACACAGTGAGACCCTGTCTCACTAAAACACCCTGTTCTGGACCCCTGACCAATTTTTTTTTGAATTCTATCTCTCAGTAAGGCACACAGTACCATGGCAGAGTTTGGCAAGCTTAGCTACTCAACACTGCCAGTAAGACCTTCATCCTACCCTTTACCCCTACGATACACCAACTCCTATTGTTAGCTTACTACTTCTACTTTTTTGTTATAGCTATTCTGCCTTTCTGAAAATCCTTCTGAACAAGGGAGCCAGCCAGAAGTAACTGAGTATTTTTTTTTTTTTTTTTGAGACAGGGTTTCTCTGTGTAGTCCTAACTGTCCTGGAACTCGCTACTTAAACTTTGTGCTCCCTGCTTAAAAAAAAAATTCCCCCCCCCTTTTTTGTGGCTGAGGATACAAGCCATCAGCTTCCTGCTCTGGCTGTCATGCTTGATGCTTGCTCCATGCTTCCTGGTCATAATAGATTACTATCCATCTGAAACTATAATCCCAATAAACTCTTCCTTGAGTTGCTTTTCATTATGGTCTCATCACAACCACAGAAAAATAACTAATATAGAAAATTAGTAAGAGATAGTAGGATATTGCGGTGCCTTGGCCAGGTTGTTTTTATTAAGATTGTGGAAGTGTATGGAACTCTAGGCTAAAATAGACATTGAGCCAGATGGGGTGGCTCATGCCTTTAATCCCAGCACTTGGGAGGCACAGACAGGCAGATCTCTGAGTTCAAGGCCAACCTGGTCTACACAGTGAATTCCAGGATAGCCAGGACTACACAGAGAAACACTATCTCACAACACCTTTGAGTGCTACAAGCTTTATGTGCTGTTCTAGGGAAGCTTAAAAAATAAGAGTGTTAAAAGACATATAAGGGATGGAAGCTTAGCTTGGAAAATTTGAGTTCCTCAAAGACTCTATTAAGAGATGTTCATGTGGGACTGGAGAGATGATTAAGAGCACTGGCTTCTCTTTCAGAGGTCCTGAGTTCAATTCCTAGCAACCACGTGTGGCTCAGAACCATCTATAATGAGATCTGGTGCCCCTTTGGCATGCAGGTAATAAAATACATCGTATACATAATAAATAAATCTTAACAACAAAAAGAGATGTTCATGTAATACATCTGAATTAAGGATCTGTGGTTTTTGGACAGCTGGGACAGAATCAGCTGTAATTAGCATCACTGAAGTAAAATCTTGGGTGAAATATTTTCTCTCAGCACAGTTGTGGTCCAGAAGTTAGGCTGCATCTCAAGCTGATAGCCAAACTTGGTAATGTGTAAAAGTCTCTTACACAGTAACTGTTTTGACAGGATGGAAGCTTTGGAATTGAAGGGCTCATGGAGAGCAGCTAAGACAGGAGAGGCCATTGGGTAAGGTGTAGCCTCAGTTGGAAATCTCAGCAAATTGGAAATGCCAGGATTGTGGGATAAGCACCAAGGACAGCTTCATGTGTGGCTCAGACCTAACATGAGAGACAAAGTAAGCTCTGGTATGCTTGGGGAAATGGGGCAGAGCTGCCCCAAACCCTGTGTAGTCCATAAATTCTAAGTCTCAGATGAGTTATTTGTACTGATTGTCTTTGGTTTTATATTGTAATACCAACATACAGATTCTAGAGACAACAAATAAAGGGAGTGATGTTTGTCAAGTTAACAATGATCAATTGTGGTGGTTAGTTTTTGTCAACTTGACACAATAGTCACTTAGAAAGATGGAACTTCAACTGAGGAGTTACATCTATCAGACTGGCCTGTGGACATTTCTGTGGGGGCATTTTCTTGATTGATGATTGATACAAGAGGGCAGAAATCTTGTGGGCATTATCATGCTTGGGCAAGTTGATCTATGCAAGAAAGCAAGCTGAGCCATCTCTGGAGAGAAAGCCAATAAACAGTGCTCCCAAGTGGTCTCTGCTTTAGTTCCTACTTCCATTTCTGCCCTAATTCCCTCAATGATGGATTGCATCATTGCTTTTGGTCATAGTATTTAATATTAACAGAAACCTAACTATGACCGCTAGTTGCCCATAGGTGAAATCCTTTAGACTTTGCAGGGCTTTGCAGAGGCATGGCTGGCTTCTGCATAGGAGCTATTTAACTTAGCCTTACAAGTTACCTGCTCTCACTCACAAGCAAACCAGGAAACTGGACATCCTTCTCTGACTGCATGTGCCCACAGTATCAAGTACTCCCTTCTCAACACACACTTATTCTTCCCCACTACACAGACAGACAAGACATGCTTCATGGATCCTGGTCCAATCTGGACCTGCCTCTTCCAGCAGGAACTACTTACCTGAAGCACACAGCTTCAACCTAACTTATCTCCCAAAACTGGCTGAGGAAAAGGGCCAACAGGCCATCTGACCACAAACCTCAGCCCTCTGTCCCCAGAACTGTAGCTGCTTTTTTCCAAATAGAGGTTTAAACTGTAGCTGTTATACCTCATGATCACAATTTGTGTTCAGAAGATTAAAGATAGCATTCTGCACAGGATCCTGTATGGAAACCCTACTAAATAGGATGTCTAACTCACCAGAGGTCAAAGTCAGTCTCAGTTTCTCAGCTACATAGCAAGCTGAAGCCAGCCTAAGACACATGAACCTCAACCTCCAAAAGAAAAAAAAAGGTAGGGAAGGAAGTCGTTAGGACAGAACTGAAGACTCAAAAAAGCTCATCAGAGTAGGAAACAAACCAAGCAGATTCAAAGTTTGATACCTTCCTGGGGCTACCTTCACACTGCAAAAATAAAATAGCAGTCTGGCAAACTTGTCTTCTAAGGACCTGGAAATCAACACTATCAAATATAGAAGGCCAGATACTCTCATAGCTCCTATCTACCGTACATGAGGCTCTGGCATCACCTGAAGACTTTTGCTACAAAGATCCACCCACTGTCTGTAACACCAACCTCATCAATACCACTAGCATCTGTTGGGGACATCAGTGCCAAAAGACTTAAAAACATGTACAGAAACTTTCAGAGCCCTCAGGGAAGGCGTAAGAGCAGGTCAATGGTACCTGTGTGGCTTGGGACTATAAGCTCAAAATTTCCCAACCATTTCCTGCTGGTCCCTCAGCTCTTTTCCAGGGCTTCATAAAGTTCACTATTGTGAGTTCCAGAGTCAGCAGGAACACGACCTCCAGAATACAAAGCTTGTGCAATGCTGTTTTCAAGACCACAGAGAACTGGGGAAGCCAAGAGGCCAAGTCCCCAAGCCACTGGCCTACTACTTCCTTTAAACCACTGCTCAGGGAACACTGTTCGGCAAAGGAATGTGACGGAGATCCACTCTGTCTCAAAGAACCATCTGTGTGGTCCTGGGGTATGGTCTCATTCCATCACATCTGCTAAAATGTTCCTAGAGCCAGTTAGCACAAAATCAATCTCCAAATTAATCATAAGTATTCTTCTAGCTAAGCATGAGGGTGTATATACACCTTTAATTTTAGCACAGGGGAGACAGAAGGAAGGAGGATTTCTGTGAGCTCAAGGCCAGCCTGGTCTACACAGTGAGTCCCAAGACAGTCAGGGAGACTGTTTCCAAAACAAAATTAAAAAAAAAAAAAAAAAAAAGGCTACACACTGGCAGCGGCAGGGGTGGTAGGGTATCAAGGTCCCAAAGCATTCATAGGAACACAGAAATATGGGATGGCCCTTTAAGTATCGGGTGTTGGCTAAGGAAGACCCACCTTTGTTTGCTAGAGGTCTCTTCAGCTTTGGGTCGCCAGGCCCATGGTACCAGCTGCAAGTTGTCCAGGCGATTGTCCACAGTCACAGCATTGAGATGTACCACCTGAAACCCGGGAGCCACACCTCCCCTATGTCGTTCCCTAGGGAAATACAGTTCTTTTCTTGAGGAAAAGACCCTCAAGCACTTCTACTTAAGCATCAATGTCCAAACACACAGAAATACCCATCATGTGGTCTGAACTGAGCCCTTATCCTGCTGACACAGCATACCAAGAAGACACCAAGAACATCATCAGTCTATGGCCCACCAAGACAGGAGACCAGGCTAATGATTTTGCCCTGGATTTAAGGTCTGGGCTCAGAGGACAATGTATAGAATACCCAACCAACAAAATTATCTAGAGCTAAGTTCCCCATTTAGATGGTCTCAACATTTCAAGCCCTACCTTACACACCCAGGATTAATGGCCCATTTTCTAAGGATGTAACTTATGACTCACCAGAAGGATCAAAAAACAGAACTTACTCCACAAGGCCTTGCCTCACCAGAATCCCATTAGGTGTTTAAAGTGATATGTATGAACATTAGTCACTCTTTTGGGTTGGTGGCAAAGGTCACAAAATAGACTCCCAGATGTAGGGAAGATAAGGTTGAGTCTTACTCCACTGGGTAGAATGCCTTTAGGCATATTGTGCATATAACAGCTCACATGGGACTTAAGTGGGGACACATCAGCTGGAAAATACCCACCACAGCAGCTCATGCAGAAGCCTGCCCGAGCCTCTTCCTCGGTTTTTGTCAAAGGCATATGCAAATATCTTAGCACCATTTCCATCAGCATCTACTTCCATTCGAGCCTAAGAAGGAACACAGAGCAGAGTAGTCTTTTGGAAAGCCTTCAACTCTCGGCAACATTTCAAATCCAGCTTAGAAAGTTACCAGAGGTACAGGTGACATCCTGCTCCTAGGATCCCAAAAGTACAGGGGCTTCCTGCTCTACTGAGGCAAGAAACTCTCATGAACAACTTGTAAAATACTGTGGACACCATGAAGTAAAATTTCCTGCCCTTAAAAATGTTCAGAACACTTATAATCCCAGCACTCACGTATCTCTGTGAGTTCAAGGCCAGCCTGGTCTACAAAGTGAGTCCAGGACAACCAAGGATACACAAGAGAAATCCTGTCTAGAAAAAGGAAAAAAAAAAGTTCGGAACAATCCAGGCAGTGGTGGCACATGCCTTAGTCCTAGCACTCGGGAGACAGAGGCAGACGGATCTTTGTGAGTTCGAGGTCAGTCTGGTTTACAGAGTGAGTTCCAGGACAGCCAGAGCTGTTACACAAAGAAACCCTGTCTCTAAAAACAACAACAAAAAGGAAAAAAAAAGAGAGAAAGGAAGGAAAAAAGAAAGAAAAAAAAAAGTACAGAATAGGGATGGGGGCCAGAGAAATGGCCCAGTAGTTAAGAGCACTGGCTACTCTTTCACAGGACCCTGGGCTTGATTCCCAGCAACCACATGGTGGCTCAAAACCATCTATGACCCATGCACAGATATTCAGGTAAACATTAATATGCATACAATAAAAGTTAACCCCAAGAAAAAATGCTTGGGTAAAAAAGCCTATAATGGCTCCCCGCCCCCCAAAAGGCCACAATCCAGAGAGCTGGTAATTCTTTACCAAGAACACTGAGCTCAGGATGGCCTCCTGCTTAAGGTGCAGAGGCTGGGGAAAAGCTACATCCAAAAAAGTCTGTTCATTTGCTTTAATAGATATCCAATCACAAACACAACAAAGTAGGAAGTTTTCAAAATTAGTAAGCAGGGTGAAAGAGGCAGCACAGGTTGTCACAACCTGTTTCGGAACTGAGGGCTCCTGCACACCAAACAACAGTAGTTCTTACCTCAAAGGAGTAGCTCTCCACCAGTGGTATGTCTTGCTCATCTATCAGTGTGTATTTGGTCTGAAAATAAACCATGTTTCAAAAGTTACTTCTGAGATCAACCTACAAAACAGTAACATTGTAACTTGCAGCAGCAGGAATCTGCAATACTTCAAACAAGAAAGTAACCACATCTTATGTGGGATCTTGCTCAGAAAGTCGGATCCAGTCTGCTAAAAGCAAAACATGACATCATGAACCAGAGTGGGCTGACTAGACTTCGGGTCCCATCCACACGGGGAAGACCCTGCCTGACAAAGTTGTACTGAGCTTTTAATGCACCCAAAAACTCACTCAGAACACAAGTCTAGTGGAGTAAAGAAAGGGAATGGGACTGAGACAGAACACCCAATATTATTCAGTAGGCTGGGTGGTTATTGCACGTACTCACTGGATATCCCTTCTTCATCCGGTCTCAAATATTCCTAATAAAAGTTTTAATGGCCCAGGCTCCTGCAAATAATTCCCGAGTCCCTAGTTAGAAAGTTCTAGCAGTCCTTCCCTGAGCTCTTGCAGAAATAATGGAAAACAGTTCTCAAGACAGGTTGGTTTTACTTTCCTGGAAGCGCTTTCTAGGATCTGTTACCTGCCTCTACTTTCTGTCTGTTCCTCTCTCCCACTAGCAACTGCAGCCAGGGTGGAAAGAACAGACTTAAGGTCCACAGTCCCTGAACAGCATCAACTCAGAGCCCAGCTTCAACATGTGGTGGGTGGTGGCCCAGACGAGCAGTTGAGAGAGCCTCTGAGCCTACCAAGGGCCCTGGCTCCTCGTCTGTGCTCCAGGGACGCCTGCGATTCGAGTGACCGAACGTGGCCAACCTTTGGGCAACGTTAAAACACGTCGCCGAGGGCTACTGCGGACCGGCTGCTTCGCTCGCCTCAGAGCTTCGGGCCGAGAGCGTCGCCGCGGGAGGCCGCCGCGTTTAAACCGTGCGGCCACAGGTGCAGCCCGGGCCGCCAGAGCCGCCGCAGGTGCCCGGAGAGGCCCGGGCTGAAGGCCGGGAACTATTCCGCGCCAGCTAGTCCCACACGAGTCCTGAGGCCGAGGGGCGCGCCCCCGGCCGCGAGGAAGGCGGCGCCCGGACCGAGCAGGCCCGCGCAGCTGCTCGGCCGGGTGCCCCAGCCCACGCAGGCCTCGCCGCCGCTCCACACCGCTCACCTTCCCGGCCACCCGGCCGAGCCGCACGATGCCCAATTTAAAGTCGGTCATGGCCGGGCCTGCGCTCTCGGCAGGCAGAGCCGCTCCCTCGGGAGGCTCCCGACCGGGCCGGGCCAAAGCGAGGCCGCGGCACTCCGGGTCAGGCCGGGGCCGGGGTCAGGCCGGGCGGGCCGCGGGCGGACGAGGCTGGGCCGGGCTCGGGCCACCGCCGCCGCCTCGCGCCCGCCAGACCTGCCACGCGCCGCCGCTACCGCCGCGCGAACCCCAGCGAGCAGAGCAGAGGGCGGAGCGCGGCCGGGACACACCCCCCACCGGCGGCGGCCGACCAATCGTGGGACGCGCCCTCCGCCGGTCGTGGCGCGCCGCGCCAAGTGACCAATGGCAAATAGAAAAGAGGCGCAGGCGCAATGAAAGCGAACCAAGCGCGGGGGAGGGGCGGACCGGGGGCGGCGCCTGCGCGGCGGCCGGCGCAACGTCAATTTCGCGGGAAGCTTTGTGCGCTCTGCGGCGAAGGCTGAGCGGACGGAGTAGGCGCTCTTGGCCGCGGCTTTTTCGTGGTATTAGCCGCTTGCGTTCGCGTCTCGGAGCTGTGTACGCCTTGGAACGTCTGACCTTACCTGGCCCCTGCGGGCTGGCAGGATGCTGTGTGAGAGTGGTGCAAGTCTCCGGAATCAGCCAGCGGGGCAGCAGCAAGTACCTTCTCGGTGCTTCCCAGATCCCATGCGCCTTGGGTCTCCTTAGAAGGAAGACCTAGCATAAGAAGCCGGAGCCTGTGGTGGGAAAAGGGGTCTCCGGGGAAGGGAGGCCTCGTAGTCTCGAATTAGCTGCTAAGGCCTATAGTTCAAGCCCAGAGCAAGATCCCACCTGCCTCAAGGTGACCCCCAGGCACCTGAGGACCTGCAGCGGTTTCTAGCACTCACTGTTCTGTTTTGGAATTACCAAGAGTTTTTTGTCATGAGTGAAGCTAGGACTCCTTCTCTCAACCCTTGTTACCTAACAGTACTTTCAGATGCTTTGCTGTTCAAAACGCATCTGTCCTGTCAGCCTCTTCAGACTGTTGGTTTTAGGAAGAGAAGGGATGCTTAGGATGGAGCAGAGTATGTTCCCTGGTAATAAAACCGTTTGCCCTAATGCAAGTCCCTTCAAGACAGTAAGTCAGCACATCCGCATTACTTGAAAAGAGACCCCAGGATACACCTGTTGGATCAAAAAGCCTGTCCCTGTACAGGGGATCAGCCATGCCTTATACCTTATCCAGTCCCTTCCTTAAGCTGATAAATGAGTATGAGATAGCCCCAAAGTGGAGTACAACAGTAAAATTAGCTCCCAAAATGTGGCTTTACAACCTGTTCACTGCCTTCACTATTCTAAGCTCAAGAATACCTACCCCGAGCTCAGAAACTCTTCCCCTTTAAAGGAAGACATAATAGATGTAATTAGATATAAATATTATAGTTTTTCTTTATTCTTCAGTTAATACCTGATCTCCACCATATTCCATCTTCCCTCACTACAAATGACTTTCATTACCTTTTTTAGGTTATTTAGGTGTATGAGTGTTTTGCCTACATGTATGTGTGTGTATCATGTATGCCATAAAACTCAGCACATAGAACCACCTGCCAAAATGAAAACAAAGACCTACTGCATCAAAGTTCATAGTTCTGGAAGTCTCTAAATGTACAACCTGTTTTTTGGCTTCAGTAGTTTGGCTCTTACTACTTGCTATTCTTGTTAACTGAAGTATGTTGACCCAGAATATGTTTTGTGTGTGTGTCTCTGTGTGCTTAAAAGCTCACCCTTAGAAAGACTCAGAGCGGGCTGGAGAGATGGCTCAGAGGTTAAGAACACTTGCTGCTCTTCCTAAAGTCCTGAGTTCAATTCCCAGCAACCTCATGGTGGCTCATAACCATCTATAGTAAGATCTGCTGTGCAGACAGAATGTTGTATAAATAATAAATAAATCTTAAGGAAAAAAAAAAAAGACTCAGAGCTATTCGAGGATCCCAAACACCCAGTGTACTCTCCAGCCATTAAAGACCTTCTATCGGCTTAACCCGTGTCTCAGCAGTCTCCTCACAACATAGAAGAGTCCACAAAAGATCAGCCCCAGAGAAAGCAGCAGATGTATGAGTACCATAAATATCTTGCTCATCTCATCCTTAGCAGATACCAACCAGTGTACAAAAGCCTCCTGTCTGAGACTAGCCCAGTTTTCTGGCTACACAATAAATTGGCATGGCAACATGACAACAGATTCTGAAACAGCCAAATTACCATACCCTTGCACTCATCTGGGTCTAATTTGAGGCTTGCTTTGGCTCCACTCATGTCTAGGCATTCCCCATCCCTCCCCGGAGATTGGCTGTACTTGCCTCCCTGTGTAGACCAGGTTGGCCTCGAACTCACAGCAATCTGTCTATCTTTGCCTCCTGAGTACTGGGATTAAAGGTGTATACCACGATGCCCAGCTGGGTATAATCAGGACCTTTTTTTTTTAAGATTTAATCTTAAAATTTATTTATTACGTATGCAATGTTCTGTCGGCATGTACACATGCACACCAAAAGAGAGCACCAGATCTCAGTATAGATAGGTGATTGTGAGCCAGCATGTGGTTGCTGGGAATTGAACTCAGGACCTCTGGAAGAGCAGCCAGCACTCTTATCCTCTGAGCCATCTCTACAGTCCCTAATCAGGGCCTCTTAATAGGGCCCTGATTAATCTTTTTAATATGGTAATTTAGGATTTATTAAGCTTAATCTGGAACTAACATGGAATGTTGTTTATTGGAATTCTGTTAAAACTAGTCACTGGGCTGACCCAGGTTTAAAACAATTGGATAGAACCCATATTTTTTCTTTTTCTTCAGGGGAGACTGAGGCAGAAGGTATTAATTTTAGGCCAGCCTAGGCTACAGAACAAGACCCTGACTCACAAAGCAAAAATGAGCTAGAAAGATGGCTCAGTGGTTCAGAGAACTGGGTGCTCTTACAGAGGATCCAAATTTGTTTCCTAGCACTCATGTCAGGAGGAGGAAACAACTAGCTCCAGGGAATTAGACACCCTCTTTTGGCTTCTGTGGGCATCAAAGTACACATACATTCAAACAAAAGGAGTCAGTGAAGAGATGGCTCAGTGATTAAGAACACCTGCTCCTTTTTCAGTTCTTAGCACATACATGGTAACTCACAATAGTCTGTAATACCAACTCCAGGAAATCCAGCACATGTCGTTCATGAGTACCTCACATGTGGACATACCCACACAGAGACTCATATATACACACAATTTTAAATCTCTTAAAATGGCTATAGTGGAGAATACCTTTAATCTCAGCAGTGGGAGGCAGGGGCAAGCAGATCTCTGAGTTCAAGTTTAGCCTAGTCTATGAATGAGTTCTAGGACAGCCAGGGTTATACAGACAAGTCCTATCTCAGGAGAGGTATGGAGGTGTGGTGGTGCACATGCCTTTAATCTCAGCATGCGGCAGACAAAGGCAGTTTTGTTCTGTATAGGAAGTGCCAGACCAGACAGGGCTACATAATGAGATTGTTCCCTTCCCCCAAAAAAGTGTGTGGGTTTAGTTTGGTTTACATGATATAATGTGTAGTCCCACAATGGCTGACTCACACTGGAGAGGTCAAGAATCCAGTAATTTCTCAGTCAAAAATGCTGGATGTCTCAGCAGTTCCAATTTGGTCCTGAAGGCCTAGGGATTCCTGGAGAGCTGCTGGTCTTCAGTCTGCATTGGTGCTCTAATTTGTCGATGATGTAATACAGCAATGACAGAGAGATGAACTTCCAGCAAGAGTGAAGGCAAACAAGCAAAGTTTCCTTCTGTCTCCTTTTACCTGGGCTGCCACTAGAAGATGTCACTCACATTTAGGTTGAGTCTTTCCACTTCAAATCTGATCAGAAAAGCCCTTACAGAGTGCCTAGCAGTTTGCCTTTTAGTTGATTATCAAATTAAAAACAACAGCCATGGAATCTTAAGCATGCCTCTCCTCCTCTGATCATTTTTTTATTCTATGTGGAAAACACAAAAGCACATATTCCTCACTCCTGACAAGTCTTGGTACGTTCCCTGTGTTCCTGTGGTGGTACTACCTCTAAGGAGCCACGGGCACCAAACTCTTCTGGCTGGAGCACAAATGTCTGGGGACTAGGGGGAGTGTTACAGTGGCTGAATAAGGAAATATCTACATTTGAAAGACTTTTGATGGAAGCAGAGAAGAGATAAGCAATTATGCTGAAATGGATCCCAGAAGGATACAGGTTGACAGGGATCAGAATAAAGGTTATATAGCTATTTAGGAGGCCTAAAATCCACTGGGGTCTGTCTTGTTCTAAGTCAGCAGTCTCCAAAGCGGACCTTCTCCTTTTTACTGAACCACTTTCCTATTTGGTCAGTTTGTCACTTTGGGGCTGCTCATTGTCCTCTTTCCAGCTGACATCCCAAAGTCCTTATTTAGGAGGCTCCCAGTTTGCCTAGTCGTGCAGGAACTACAGTACTGTGACTGATAGAACCTCCTCCTGAAATGTGGGAATTCTGAGGAGGCCAATGTTGGAGTGCAGGACTCCCTCTTCCTTCTTCCCTCTTTGCTTCCTTTCTTTGAGATAGGGCCTCACTATGTATCCCTGGCAGGCCTAAAAGTCACTGTTGACAAGGCATCTTGCCTAAGTGTGTACTGAATGAAAGAAAGAAAAAAAAAAAAAAGGAAGGATATGGCTGCTCCTAGGTATAGTGGAAGAGAGAAATCATCCATATACACGTTTGGAGAGTCAAATCAGCAGCTTTGTTCAGAGTGGATGAGTTTCTTGGAGAAGGAACTCTTTTATGCCATTTCCAGATTTCAACACCAGATGAAAGAAAAAAAAGAAAGAAAGAAAGAAAAAAAAAAAGAAAGGCACATGACTGGTCCCAGTGTTTTTTGGCACCAGATAAATGAAGAAAAGAAATAAAATAAAATCTACTTATGGTGGAGAAAGTTTTATCGTAGCTAGATACAGAGACATCTGGGGAATCTAGAATGGACATAACCGTGAGCCATGTGAGGAGAGGGGGTAGGGGAAGGGAGAGGGGACAAAGTAGAACCAGGTGCAGCAGCTTGGAGACCCAAAAGAGAGTAGAGTAACCAAAATTGTTGGATTATATACGGAAAGGCATCTGGTGGAAGGACAGCCCAGGCCCTGAGCTAGAGAATTTTAGAGGAAGGGCTGGGATATGCCAGCCAAGAGGACCCTGTAAAAGGTAGGGGCGAAGGGATGGTGGGAGAACCAGGTCTGCTTTACTATGTTAAGTGGATACCTTAGCCTTGCTTTTGAGGTTTGAAACCTAATGTGTACCACTACACCCAGCCCTCACCTCCTTTTGTTGAAAAGAATCAGACTAGGTTCTGAGTAATGTCCTGACCGTCTAGCCCAGACTTCAGCTAGCTGCATACAGGTTTGGTGTTTTAGCTCTTTGACTCTCCTAAATTCATGGGCTGCCTGGGGCACCGGGCTTTTTGCATGTCATGGCTTCCACCCACAACATTATTCGTGTCCTGGTATCTTCCACTGAGGAATTATTTGCCAACTGTTCTAGTAGCCATCACTCCCTTTACTACCCTCACGCATAACCAGTAGGCAAAGCTCCTGAGGCATCTCTGGGCCACCTAGTCACTCTCTCCTAGACAATTACAAGGTGATCTTACCAGTGTTGCTCTGCCCTCCTGGGTATAGATTCTTCTCAATTTCTGAATGAGTTAGTGTGTGGGGACGATTCTGCTAGCCTGCCCTTAGGGACCTAGCAACATTTATGCCATCATCTGCCTCTGCTAGGTGTGGGCTGCCAGAAAAAGAACCACCACCATCCCAACTTTCTCTGTTCTCAGCGCCCTTTTTTTCCTTCTCTGACCCCTCTTTCTTTGCCCTCATGGCTCACTTGCTACCCTTTCCCCTTCTCCAGGCTCTTCTCTCCTTTCCACCAATAAACATCCTTACACCAGATTAGTTGCGTGGAGTAATTCCTCAGGGGTATACCTTGGCATGGGCCTGCCCCAATGTCCCCACACCGCATTAGTTACATTGTGATAAATCGGTCACAAAGTGTAGAAAGCACCCTAAGTTGATAAAGCATTTATTGTACTTAAGGAATTAGCCCCATGTTAAAAATGGCCTCAGGACAGTCACATCAGCCTACAATGGGGAGCCATTATTCAATATGAAGTGCTATCTGTATGTTCATAGTTTAGAGGACCAGAGCCTTGCTTGAGCTAGGCAAGTACTGTACCACTGAGCCACACCCCAGCCATAATGACCTGTTGTCATAAAGAAAATCTCAATTGGTCCATTTTACCAACAAAGACTCAGGAACCAGATGCTGGGGTTCGAATCTACTAGCTCAGACAGGCAGAGAAAGCACCCAGCTGACCTTCCTTCTCCACCAATGTCCCAGAAGGAAAAGGCCCTTTCCCTCAATGTCCCTCCTTCCTATGTTTACTTATGTTCACTCCCTGTGAACTAGTTGCTTTCTCTGCCTCTTGACCTCTATGGTTGGCTTTATTTAGCTCTTGTTTAGCAGAAGCTCGTGGGTTGATGATGTGTGCTGGGGCAGGAGTGGGCTGGAGAAATGGCTCAGTGGTTAAGTGCTGACTGCTTTTACAGTGGGCCAGGGTTCAATTCCTAGCATCCACATAGCAGCTTACAAACTGTAACTCTAGGGTCATACAGACAAAACACCAATAAAAAAGGGGGGGGGAGGTGTATGTTTTAGGGCTGAGCTATACCATAATTACTTGTTTATAATAAACACAAAACTCTTGGATTAAAGAGCTCTTGGATTAGGGCTGAGTCACACCACACCACAACACACCCACCAGTTTACAATAAACAAAAAACTCTTGGATTAAAGGTGTGTTCTTGGGCTGAGCCACACCACAACTAGAAACAGTTTTTTTTTTTTTCCAGTACACAGACTCAGAGTTTACAGTGTGTTCAATGCAGCAATAACCATCTTGTAAGACAGTACTGAATATCTCATATAATGTATTTAATACAGTACTAAACTGAGAAAACAGGATTGCTTAAATTGTTTTTCTCACCGGGCATGGTGGCACACACCTTTAATCCCAGCACTCAGGGAGGCAGAGGCAGCCACTGTAAGTTTGAGGCCAGCCCTGGTCTACAACAGCCAAGGCTACACAGAGAAACCCTGTCTCAAAAAAAAAAAAAAACCAACCAAAACACCCTCTCCCCGCAAAAAACCCTTTCCTTTAATATTTTTTTTGCACCACAGTAAGATAGAATAGTGAATTGTGAACATATAAATTTAAGACTCTTCCTCAGCTCACAACCAACATGAAGGCCTTTAAAAAAATGTGATTCAGGGCGGGCAGCGGTGGCACTCGCTTTATCCCAGGGGCACTCGGGAGGTAGAGGCAGGCAGATTTCTAAGTTGGAGGCCAGCCTGGTCTACAAAGCGAGTTCCACGTATACACAGGGAACCCCTGTCTTGGGGGTGAGGGGTGATTCAGATCGGTTCCTCCAGCTCTGTTTCAGCAGCCTCGCTCCACGTCCTGAGTCCTGCAGGGGTCTCTTGCTTCGGTCCTGAATGCCTGCCCAACTCCAGGCTTCTGGGCTGCAACTTCCCACACCTCAGGTCGCAGTGCACAGTGCAGGACGGCCGCGGAGCACAGCTGGGAACCCGCCTGAGCACAGAACTCAGAAACTCCTCTAGCGACCAACTAGCGTTGAAGACCGCAGGTAAGTAGGCCTGGGCAGCAGAGTCTCAAGGTCTGGTCCATAGCCCACTCCGCTGGTCTAGACTGGCCTTCAGGACAGGGTACGACTTGGACTGGGCTGTTGTGAACAGGTGCTGGCAGCAGAAAGGCAAGTCTAGGGAAATGGGCGGGTCCTTGTGGGGACGTGTCCTCAGCCATGGGCGTGTCCTCAGGTCGAGGACCGGCCCAGGAGAAGACAGGCCTTGGTTCGGAAAGGGGCGGGTCCTTGGGTAGAGGTGGGTCTTGGAGGGGGCCACCAACTAGTATTCCGGCTTAGGCGAGTCCTGCGGCCTGGGCGTGTCCTCCGTCCTTCCGACAGAGGAAGGGGGCGGGCCGCGGCCGCTGCCCTGGCAGGCATCAGACCGCGGCGCGGGAGACCGCGATATGGGGAGGGTGCAGCTCTTCGAGATTCGCCTGAGCCAGGGCCGCGTCGTCTACAGTCCTGGGGAACCGCTGGCTGGGGCCGTGCGCTTGCGCCTCGGAGCGTCACTGCCCTTCCGAGGTGGGCGCGGGGTCGCCTCGGGGGAGCGGGTAGACGCGTTCTCACCTGCGGTGGGGCGGGGCTGTGAAAAGCCATGCGGTCAGTGGGCTCTGAGATTGGGTTCTTGGTCTCCAGGGAGCTCGGAGTTACTATGGAACTGTGGCGCCAGGGGCAGGCTGTTCTGGGAGGCCCACAGAGGCCAGGGCGGGGCAGGCAGCTCGGTGGCCCTGTCCTTCCGCATCTGTCCCATCCTGCGCTCTCCGCCTAGGGGTGGCCAGAGTCTGTGCCAGGGCCTAAGCGCTTGTTAACTATGCCCAGGCGAGCCTAGCGGTAGAAGCATGCAGGCCTACAGTCTTCCCCTGTTCAGGTGTCTAAGGTCCGCTGGGCACCTGCTGGGCCCCTACCTGGAACCTATGCTCTGAGTCCTCTCTCTTCCTCGACCTTCCTCTTTAAAGACAGTCCTGGTCCAAGTGTGCAGGTCCTCAGCAGAATCCACAGGGGACCTTCTTGCTTTCACCTTAATGCTTGAAAGCTTGTCATTGCTGGCAAGGGGGCCTGTTTCTCCGGGCACTCCCCTCACTCCTGTCCTAATGCATTGTGGGAGCTGGACTGCTGGTGCGTAGATCTGAGATTCTCAGGCTAGGGATCAGGTTGCTGCTTTGTCTTTGACCGAACACTCTCACCTGCAGCCTTCTCTCTACAGGATACTCCAATAGGGCCCTGTGTGGGATTTGATGAGCGAGCTCTCAGGGTCAGGTGGGCACTCTTGAGGCCTCTGTCTAGCCGCTGGCACTGATTGCAAGATTATACAGGTGTCCCTACTTGGTGCTCTTTTACTTTTGCCTCGTTTGAGAACTGCCTGGTTGTTTGGCCAAAGCCACAATTGCCTACACACACTTCTGGTGCCTGCTGAGGATGGATAGCTATCCTCCTTAGCCATCCTAGGCTGATGGTCCTAATTGCAAAAGTACCCAGGATCATTTATTGGGGCTGGATTATTTACATTGCTGGCAGTTGAGATTGTGTGCGTGCCTGCGCACGTGCATGTGCATGCATAGACCGTTCTGGAACTTCCTTCTGTCCTGCTTGGGATGGAAATAACCACGGTTCTTATATTCTCCTTCATTTAAAGGACACTTGTTGAGTTTCTTTTAGGCCCAGTAGAAGAGCCCCACCCCTGTATTCTCAAAGAGTACTATCTTGGGATTTTCAGTCTTGCTCATTGAAGACTTGTCTAATGACTGACAATGATTAGCACCCATCCATGAGGATATTAGTTGTCTCAGAGTTGATATGGAACAAAGCTAAGGAATGAGTAGTGTTCTAGACCCAGGAGAGCAGCAGGGCCCACTGTCTTTTTTTTTTTTCCTCACTATATCTCATTTTGGATTAGATGGAGGTCTTTCTACATTATTTTGTTTTTCTGAATCTTTTTAGGTGCTTGGAATTTAACTTAGAGCCTCTTCCATGTTCATCATTGAGCTGTGTTTTCAACCTTCTTTTTTTTTTTCTCTTATTATTTTTTACACATAGCGTCTTTCTATGCTGCCCAGACTAACCTTAAACTTGCAATCCTCCTCATTTAGGATTTTGAGTGTTGGTATTGCATGTATGCAACACCACTCCTAGGTCTCCCTATTTTCTTCTAAATTAGATTTATTCATTTTATTTTACATGTGTACATATTTTGTCTGCATGTGGGTCTGTGCACTACTTGCCACCGGAGTTTAGAGAGGACATTGAATGCCCTTGACTGAAGTTAAAGATGGTTATGTGCCACCATTTGGGTTCTGGAAATGGAACTTGGGTCTTCTGCAAGAGCAACAGGTGTGCTTAACTACTAAGCTCTGTCCTTCCCTTGTTTGTCCTAGACCTGCTGTGTCTTCACAGGACCTCAGGAGAGAGCGCTCTTGTTATTCTTGTGGTACAACTGCAAGCAGGAGCAGCACAGACTTAATGTAGAATGTGGTAACTGGTAAGGATGGTCAGGTTCAAGATCTTTGGGAGCAGAAATATGAAAAGGTCTTCATTATTATGGTGCATGATAGGGAGCTACTGGACAGGTGGAAGCACCTGCGAGGGAAGAAAGTTCCAGAAGTCTCTGTAGAACAAAACACAAAAGTGATTTTCTTTAGAAAATCAGAGCTGCCACCAGGTGGTGGCGGCAGCGCACGCTTTTAATCCCAGCACTTTGGGAGGCAGAGGCAGGCGGATCTCTGAGTTTGAGGCCAGCCTGGTCTACAGAGCTATTTCCAGGATAGCAAGGACTACACAGAGAAACCCTGTCTTGAACAACCCCCCCAAAAAAGAGAAAAGGAAAAAAAAAGCAGCCTCCAATCTCCAGTGATGAGCACCTGACAGTTTTGTGGTCCCACATTGCTAGGAAGTGCTTTTATACTCAGATGGTACCTTGGAGTATATATTGTTCTGTAGGCTGCCACTTGATGCTCTGTAGTGGAGGACTTGCTAGAATACACTTGTCCTGGTTTTCTGGCTACGGTACTGGGTGTAAGCTGGTGAGAAGCCTGTGGCTACTTCCCAGAGCAGATACCTTTGCATGAGGGTGGAGGGGGAGGACTGTAGGGATATTACTGAAAAGCAGCAGGGACATTATTAAAGCCAGAAAACGACAGAAATCGGAATCTCTTGTCAGGTGATTGCCTGCAGCCTGCCTAGTCTTGCCATCACAGGTGTGTCCAGACTGAAAAAGAAAGCTGTGTCTAGTGTCTTGCAGCAGCAGGAGCAACAAAAACCACTTTGTATTCTCAGAAGTCCCTCATTTCTCACGCTTTATATGTTTACATATTATATAGTTTTTGCTGCTCCAGGGATCTGAGAAGGTGCACTCCTGGCTGCTTCCACTGCTCTTGGCAACAAACATGGGATCTTTGAGGAATTTCCTGAGGGGGGCATTAGACCTTGATTGTGAGCCTACTGAGGCAAAGGAGCAGCTTCAGATATTTGGGGGAGACAACAGGCACCATTTCTAATGAGAGAGTAAGTGGCACAGGATGTGTCTTCCTTAGAGGGTAGGGGCTGTTCACACTGCCAGTGTACTCCCAAGAGCCCTGTTGTGTGGGAAAATACCTGATATTGGGAAGGTCAGAGTCTGAGTAGTGTGGACCCCCTACTCCCAATTTGGATGTTGCTTGTTTATCTGTAATCTGGTGGCAATCTCATGCTCCTTTGCCTGAACGGTGGGAAGTTCAGACTGGATGCTTTATTGTTGTTATAAGCAGTGCTAGGAGAGACTCCTGATGAAATAGTGTAGGACTTGAGAGCTGATGGGTGCCCTGGCATATATAGGTACAAATACAAAAAGCTGGCCCTGTGTCAGTCTATGGTTGGTAGTATATGGAGTGTATGCTTTTCCATCCCCTCCTCAACATGTGTCAAAGTACCTAATAGTTGTCATTCTGATGAGTAAATATGTAAGTCACCTGGGATTTCCCTGATTTCTAGTGTAGCTGGGTCATTCAAATAACAAACCACCCTAAACTAAACAGCCAAAGCAAACAGTTTGTTATTGCTCATACGTTGAGTATGAACAATTTGAATAGTACTGTGCCGTTCACTGTAGGCATCCTGATAGCACTATGGGATCATTTGGACTAAACCAAGACCTCTGTACTTTTTGTTTTTTTTTTTTTATTTTTATTTTTTATTTTTTGTTATCAATCACAGATTAGGTACTTTGCATCCCATGCGCAGCCCCCCCACTCCCTCCCACCCTCCCCAACCCTGTACTTCTTTTTGTATCTAGTGTGAAGCCAATCATCCTTAGGGGGATGTACCCTTTGCAAAGCATCTTGATCCTTCCAGCAGGTCTTTGAACCTCTTAGCCCTGTCAGCTCAAGAACTATTTGCTGGGCTATAGATGCCACTGGTGTTCAGATTCCAGGGGGAGAATAGTTGGTGGTCTGTATTCAGAGGTCAGAAGGAGTGTGTGGATTTCAAACCAGGTTGGAGGTCAGAGTGATGATGGATTCGGGCTGACATGGAGAGTTCAGGACAGTCATTGACACTTTCAAGGGGCAGGGAGTAGAACAGCAAGAAAGCAGGACTGCCTCAAGAGTGGGAACAGGTGTTGGCAGCCATCAGGTGAGGGAGTGCACCTGCAGAGAGCTACCTGGCTTGAGGATGAGCCTAAGGTTATAGGGTAAAGCTGAGTGTTCTGTGGGTGGCCCTCAGGACGCCTGGACTATGGTATAGAGAGACTAGAAACGAGGGAGGTATGGCCCAACTCCTAGGTTCTTGGATATCTTTGTTCCTCATGC
Organism: Pachyuromys duprasi; assembly: GCA_028658305.1. Taxonomy (NCBI): domain Eukaryota; kingdom Metazoa; phylum Chordata; class Mammalia; order Rodentia; family Muridae; genus Pachyuromys; species Pachyuromys duprasi. The sequence goes on along the minus strand of CM053752.1, from coordinate 113,436,296 downwards.
TTGGGGGCTTTGTCACCAAGATGAAAAAGTCTGAATAATCTTCCCCTCCTGTGACCCTGTCAAGTAAGTCTGGGAAAAGGGCTGAAAGCATGACCCAACTCTACAGGGAAAAGGGTGTTACTTCAGGGTGCCTCTCATCGGCTTTCACCTACCACCTTGTCTGAGCCACCTCCCTTGAGACCAGTTTCAGTTGTCCTCCTCTTTCAGCTGTGACTACCTGATCACAGTGGGCCCAACTGTGTCTGTTAAACAGGGGACGTGAGCTCTGTCTCCAGTGGTTCCCGTTTGGGCACTCCCACTGGTGGGAGAGGACCAGCTACCTCATGATATAGAAAGTCAGCCTCCTGGGCACTCCTGCTCAGGAGGGAAGTCAGGACTGGCCTCTAGTGCTGGATTGCTGACTGGTTCAGGCAGGTCTGACTGCATTCCCACAAGAGGCTGGAATTAGCTTTCAAGAGACTGAAGGGGCAGCTCTTGGCCTAACTGATTTACATCAGGAAAAAAGGGTGGCTGGTGGTTTTTATAATTCTTGCTAGAGTCTGAGGTAACCAATTTGAGGGTAGCCCAGGGGTTATCTAGGAGATCATAGGCCTCCCACTGTGTCTGTAGGGCAGATGAAGCACTGCCTATCAGTTTCCTTGCCAGCCTGGTTTCCTGGGAGAACACCCAGATTGGGGATGACCAGGAAGCATTCTTGGGAAGATGACAGGGTGGCTGCTTGACCCGTGGATACTTCCAACCCTACAGAAATTCCTGTGTTGGGTACAGGGAGGAGCCTATGCCATCAGCTGGCTTAGGCTTATGCCACCCTTCCCCTTACAGCTATCCGGGTGACCTGCATGGGTTCCTGTGGGGTCTCCAACAAGGCCAACGATGGGGCATGGGTGGTGGAGGAAAGCTACTTCAACAGCTCTTTGTCACTGGCTGACAAGGGTGAGTGTGGGAGCCAGCAGTGTTCACAGGGGCAGCCCTTGCCTGGAGTGGGCTCAGTCTGTCCCTTCCCTTCCCAGCAACTGTTTCTTGGATTCCCACTTTATCCTACTTTCTGGTTCTGGGGCTGGGTGGGCTCTGACCCTTAGTATGACTCTTTCACCCCATCCTTTATCCTCAACCACCTTCCTGTGTTTTTATTTTATTTTTAAATTTCTATTTATTCATTTTGAGACAGGGGCTCATGTAGCCCAGGCTGGACTTTAACTTTCCTATGTTGCCTGAGGAATCCCTTTAAACTTTGGATTCTCCTGCTTCCACCTCCCAAGGGGTGTGCTACTGAATGTGGTTTCCATAGCCCTTGGAATTGAACCAAAGTTTTGTGTATGCTAGGCAAACTCTCCACCAACCACATTTCTAGCCACACACTGTCATTTACACTAAGCCCTTGTGTGTAGCCTTTAGCTCCTTCTCTGGTCATGCTCCTTTAATGCTGGAGAAAGGTAGTGTGGACTGGTGGGCGCAGTGCCCACATCTGCTCTGGCACTGCGGCCACTGTGGATCTCCTCCTGTTTGTTTCCACCTCCTTGTCTCTGTAGGAAGTCTGCCTGCTGGAGAGCACAACTTCCCTTTTCAGTTCCTGCTTCCTGGTGAGTGGAAATCTCAAGGGGACAGCAGGCTTAGAATGGTGGGGCCTACAGGTAGGAGGTGTTGGGTGCCAGCCAATTCCTGTTCTCTCTCTCCATAGCCACAGCACCCACATCTTTTGAGGGACCCTTTGGGAAGATTGTGCACCAGGTGAGGGCGTTCATCGACACTCCACGTTTTTCTAAGGATCACAGATGTAGCCTCGTATTCTATATCCTGAGCCCCTTGAACCTGAACAGCATCCCAGAAATTGAGGTGAGGATGGAGTAGGGGCTTTCTTGCTTGCCTTCACCCTTCTTGATCCAGGCAGCCAGGCTCTGCCTTAAGCTGGTTGCTGGTATCTAGGGAAGGCTAAGGGGCCTGTCTGGGTACCACAGGAATTCCTTCTGTGCTCACTTGCTAAACTCCTCCCCTTTTTTCCCTTCAAGCAACCTAATGTGGCCTCTACTACCAAGAAGTTCTCCTATAAGCTGGTGAAGACTGGCAGTGTGGTTCTCACAGCTAGCACCGACCTTCGTGGCTATGTGGTGGGACAGGTGCTGCGGCTGCAGGCTGACATTGAGAACCAGTCAGGCAAGGACACCAGCCCTGTGGTGGCCAGCTTGCTACAGGTCAGAGCCCTCTGTCTCCCTGAACCTGTCTCTTTCCCATGGGACAAAGGGGGTAGGTGCTGGCTACCCACGCCCACAGTCTGGTCTTTCCTTAGAAGGTATCTTATAAGGCCAAGCGATGGATCTATGATGTGAGAACCATTGCAGAGGTGGAGGGTACGGGTGTAAAGGCCTGGAGGTGTGCTCAATGGCAAGAACAGATCCTGGTGCCTGCCCTGCCCCAGTCGGCCCTGCCTGGCTGCAGCCTTATCCACATCGACTATTACCTTCAGGTTTGGTGTTGCCCAGGGCTGGGTGGCCTGAGGCTAGGTGGCCTCGGCCAGACTCTTCAATACCTACATTTTTTCCAGGTCTCCATGAAGGCACCTGAAGCCACCGTGACTCTCCCACTCTTTGTTGGCAATATTGCTGTGAACCAAACCCCACTGAGCCCCTGTCCAGGCCCAGCGTCTTCTCCTGAGGCCTTGTCCTCAGTGGTACCCTCTGCACCACCCCAGGAAGAGGCTGAGGCAGTGGCTAGTGGCCCCCACTTCTCAGACACAGTTTCCCTTTCTACCAAGAGCCATTCTCAGCAGCAGCCACTGTCTGCTGCTTTGGGTTCCATGTCTGTCACTACCATTGAGCCCTGTATTCAGGTTGGAAGCCCTGCTAGGCATTCTCTGCACCCACCCTTGTGTATCTCCATAGGTGCCACTGTCCCCTACTTTGCAGAAGGCTCCGGAGGCCCAGTACCCACCACCAGTGCCTTGATCCTCCCCCCAGAGTACAGTTCATGGGGCTACCCCTATGGTGAGTAAAAATGACAGGGACTGGGGTAAGGAAATAAGGATGCCTGAGCATCTTTTAGATCCTGCTTTCTCTCCACAGAGGCTCCACCGTCCTACGAGCAGAGCTGTGGTGCTGGTAGTGCAGACCTTGGCTTGATCCCAGGGAGCTGACCCTGGTGAGCTAACCTTATGCCACCTTGTTTGGTGGGCTTGGCCTTTGCCCTGGCATGATGTGCCCAGGGCCTCGTGCCTTTGCTCTCTACCTGACCCAGCTACTCAGGACCTGCAGCTGTTGGGACGACCCCTTGTGGACTACCTTCTTCTGTTCCTCTGGAATTAATTAGTCCTCTTCTTGAGAGGTTGGGGTAGGGCAGCAGAGATAGGGGGCCTGAAGAGATTGTATAAATAAAGCGCTTTATTTCTAGAGCTGGGCAAGTAGCTGGCCTTCACCTTCTACAGCCTCGCCTTGGAGTGTCCCCAGTGTGTAGGCTCTGTCCCGAAGACTGCAGCACTGCAAGCCCCTCCTTTGACCCCACCTCTGAAAGACAGCCCCCCACCAGACCTCCTCCCATTACCACATCCTTCAAGATGGATCCTTTGAGCTTCTGCCTTGACCCTGTCCAACCTATCTCAAACTCTACAAGCTTATTCCTCACCTCATTGACACCCCACCTCTGGGTTTCTCTATAGTCCATGAGGATGCAGTCTGGATAGTTCTGTGCTGGCCACTCCTGTTCTCTTTATTTTTTAAATTTTTTATTTTTTGAATATCTCCCCATCTGTTTAAGGATGTTCCTGGAGTTCTTTGAGACACACTCTGGCTTGCATTCCAAACCATTTTTCTAGGTGGCATGCTTTGGATGCCTGGCCACCCAAAAATATTCATGCGGAGAGGACTTGCCAGGAACCTCAACCCTTGGGCATGAGATCACTATCAACTCTGAGCATTGTGCTTCTCCTTATTTACCATTGTACACACAAGACCTTGGAACTGTGATGTACGTCCCTAGGGCTAGAATCAAAGACAACAAACAATTCCCTAGAGCAGTATTTTAGAGACAGAGACACCCTCCAGTCATCTTAGTCTCCATGGCAACTCTGGTAACAAGCACTGGCCTGTTGTCCTTCACATGTAATGTTTGCACTGGAGTGGTTACTTTGGAGAGAATGAAATTCCATCTCTGATGGGGGCGAGCCACTTTGCTAGGCATGGTGGCCACCTTGCCTATGTAATCAAACCAGATCACAGCCTTTTAGGAACAAAGTGCTCTAGAGAGCAGAATACTGGCAGTGCACAGCCAGTGTCCTCGAGTTGAGCCCTTGGTGGCTGTCTCGTTCTCACATCACCTTGCCAACTAGGGCTGCACCCCATTTTACAGGGCTAGAAGTGGATGGGATCTTATGGAACACATCACTGTCTACCCCCTTGCAACATGTTCTTTCACTGGTGGTCACATACCTGGCTAACATTTGATTTTGTGGGTCAGATGGGTTTTGGAGAAAGGCTTCTACATACCTCTTGGAAGCAATGCAGCCTACAGTTGAAAGAAAAGTTTGGGTTTGAATCCCACCTTGTTTCAGGTTGGCTGCATAAATTCAGCCCCCTTACTTTGGTTCATTCATAAAATGGGAATGGGAAACAGGCTTGTCTCTCAGAACTGATGTCAGTATGGATACATTTCACCTGCCTAGAGCAAGAGTAGCTAAATAGGTAGTTGGTGATTACTAAGTTGTGGTGTGAATTCAAATTGCCTGTAGCCTTCTAACAGTTTCAGTCACATCATATTTGCCTGGTAAAAAGGTTTCCTCCTTATGTTTCAACATCTTCACTTAAATATTTTTTTTTGTATTCTGTTTATGCCAGAGGGTATTGTTGTGGGCTGTACAACACAGAAAACAATGGTCATACACGTTATATCACATAAAAGTATGAGAAGTCTGGCATGGAGTTGCACACCGTTAAGTACAGCACTTGGAGGCAGAGGCGGGTAAATCTCTGAGTTTAAGGCCAGCCTGCTCTACATGATGAGACCCTCTTTTAAAATAAAACACCTAAAATAAGTAAGGAGAACATGGAGTGGGGCTGCAGAAAAAAAGACTTAAAGGATAAGAGATGAGAAATGAGTAGGAGAAAAGGGAAGGCTTTTCTGAGGCAGTTATATTTAAGGCACAAAGGCTCGGAAAGAAGCAAGCTATGCAATGATCTGAAAAGAGGTCTTAGGGAAGAGCTAGACGGGGCTCTACCAGGTGAGATGGAGAGGTGGGTTGGGGAAGGTGGCTCTGTCTGGACTATGGGTTACAAAAGACTATGGGTTACAGAAGTGTCTGTTTCCCCTGATCCTCAGAAAGTCTCAGTTCGCCACTCCATCATACATAGCCTTAAGAGCAGTTCAGCTGTTCCGAAGAGTCCTGGATCCTAGTGGGGACTGCCTGTTTCCTCCTCTGTAAGTAGTTTTAAAGTCTCAGATGGGAAAGGTGGAATTGTTCCTAAGTATCAGGTGGCCGAAGACAGTTGTGACTCTAGGCTTTCAGTCTAGTGAGGGTTCCTTGGTCTTTAGGAAAGGCTTTGCCTTGTACACAGGAAGCTTGTGCCTGGCAGAGCTTGGGTTAGCCAGGGAGAGCACACCTCCTAACGAGCACTCCATGCTAACTTGGGGTCAGCATCTCATATGAGAACCTCTACAGTAGGGATGATCTTATTAGTGCACAGATCCCAGCCAGAAATACCCTTCTACCATTTGTTTGTATCCTCATTAGTGGGGTGAGGGGTGAGGGGTGAGGGGCTTGCCAGCTGGGAAGTTCTTCTTTGTAGAAACAGCCCCCTCTTGTGGGTACAGACATCCTATTTAGGAGATTACTTTCCCCCCAACACGAGATTCTTAATTGTGTACCCTCTCGAACTTGTAGACACATCTTTCCTTTATTCCCCACAAAGCTGGGACATGCCCCAATGAGGATCTTTCCTCTCAGCTGTGACATTCCTCCTTATTGGGGATGCTTTCCATCCAGGACCATTCTCAAGTTAGAGCATCATCCTTTACCAGATGTACCTCCTGAAGCATAGCAACCCCATCCTTAAGCCCCTTTTTGAGGCATCTCCCCCACCCCCGAGGCTACAACTCAGGGTATCTGCTTTGTGGGAAAACCAAGGAAGTAAAAATGTGTCTATGTTTGCAGGCTAAGACTCATAGCTTTAGCAGGGTCATGGTGGCGCACACCTTTAATCCTAGCACTCAGAAGGCAGAAGCAGACAGATTTCTGTGAGTTTGAAGCCAGGCTGGTTGACAGATGAATTTTCAGGACAGCTGAGGCTATATGGAGAAACCATATCTCAAAAACAAAATACTCAAAACCTTGTATTCTTCATGTAAGGCAGGCTCCTCTGACCATCCTACTAGAAACTAATTTAGAACAAGAGGATACAGTAATGTCTCTGTATTTGTACAGAATATGTTTTAAGGCCTCCTGTGGATGCTCAAAATTGCACATAACATAGATTTCTGCATATATTATTTATATGTATGATGAAAGCTTATAAATTCAGCACAAGAAGGGTTTAGTACTACTAATAACTTAGTATTTCAATTATGAGACTAATTGTAACAAAATTACATGAATGTGGTCTCATTTTCAAATGATCTGTTTTGTTCTCACCCCTTTTTATGGTGACTTGAGATGATACAATGACTATGTGAAGAGATGAAGTAAGAGGAATGGTATAGGCATTGTAACACAAGTTACTATTGGTTAGCAATATATCTGGAGAATCAGTTGAGTCATGACTTCTAAGATTTGATGTTGGTAGCAGATGAAACAAATGGATAAGGATCCTCAATAGCAGACTCACTCCCCCCACCCCAACATGGGGGGAAACAACGTAATTGGAAGTCCTCATAAAATAGATTTTTAATCACTGTACAAGAAAAAACTTTAATTTTATAAAAAAAATGTAGCCATGCTGGCTGTGGTGGGGGCACACCTGTAATCTTCCCTTTCAGGAAGCAGGGTCAGGAGGAACACTAAAATCTGAGGCCACCCATGCTATGTAGTGAGATATCACTTCAAAAAGAAGTGCTTGCCTATAGGATTTGCTGAAGGAGGCAGAGGCAGGAGGATCACAAGTTTGAGGACAGGCTGGGCTACACACTGGGGGCTGGAAAGATGGCTCACTGGTTAAGAGTACTGGCTGCTTTTCCAGAGGACCCAGGTTCAATTTCCAGCACTCACATGGCAGCTCACAACTGTCTGTAACTCCAGTTGGGGGGCAGAACCTGGCACCCTTGCACAAACATAAATGCAGGCAAAACACCAATAAACATAAAAATAAATCTTAAAAAAGAATAAAACAAAACAAAAAACCCGAAAAATAGAAAATTTAAATCAGCCTCTAATGACTCACTACCGTGTAGCTTGCCACCTCTCTTGTAGAAGGGATTAGAGCTACAAGAGAGGTTGAGATAGAAGAATGGCAGGTTCAAGGTCTGATTAGACTTAAGGCCAGCCAGGGCAACTCATTGAGGTCCTGTCTCAGAAAGAAAGAAAGGAAAGGAAAGGAAAAGGAAAGAGAAAGGAAAGAAAGAAAGGAAAAAAGATGCTAGGCTATTATGTGATGTTTTGGGCCTACTCTCTTGTATCATATTTTTGTTTTGTTTGTTTTTGTAAACAGGGTCTTTCTTGTAGATCAGGGACCTGGTGCTGGTATTGTTTGTGCTGGTGACTTTGCTACTGTGTTCCATTTTAGGAATACATCCCATAATTTGCCCCTTAATATATTTGAAGTCTGAAACATTTCAGCAACTTTTACTTATGAATACATTTCTGCCTCTGCTTCCTCATCTTCTTCAGATGACTTAAGTTCTCTAAGCACTTTCACCTTAATCCATTTTTTCAAGTCTGCTTGAGATGTGGCAGCAGCTTCAATTGTAGAAGTAACTTGTCCACTATATACATATCTTTTTCTGTGTCTCTCTCATTCATGTGTGTGCGCGCACAGACACAGACATATATATATATATATATCTCACTCGTCCAGACCCATCTCTGAATCTGAATAGCCATCTCTCACTTGCAATAAAATGGCTTGTTTCTTCTCCCTGTTTTAGATACTCCCTTTCCACCATTTCAGAAGTCTTCATAAAGCCTCAGTGCTCTGGCACAATGTGTGCCGAACACATTTTTCACACCCCTCGTCTACAAATCTAACTCCTTTTCCATCTTAGCACTTATGCCCTGTGGCTGCAACTTTTGCACTGTTAAGTTCGACAGCAGAAGTAGTGTAGATTTCTTTCACAATTTCATCTAAAGTGAGTTCTTAGCCTTGTTCTTGGCTACCTCATCATTATGACTATTCTATATTGAAATCTGCCTTTTCGCTTAAAGAAAGCACTCTATGGTTCTCTAGCATTTTGGAAAAACCACATCACTATCATTGCAATTTGGGGCCACTATTTAATAGAATAAGGGTTGTCAGGACACGAGTTAAAAGTCAGTGTGGAAACACAGCGGGCTAGTGACAGTCAACAAGCCAGTACCGTGTAGTGTAGACAGGCAGTACAAAAGGGTGATCAGTAGCCCAGCAGAACCACGGATTTCGTCCGCTAATCCACAACGGGGCTTAATTTGAGACCCAGGACTTGCTTGTTTATGGAGCTTTCTAAGTAATATTCTTGGGCTGCAGGTAAAGGAAAAGGAGCAGCGCCTTTCGGCTGAGAAGTCCCTGCGACAGGAACCCAGGTTGAATTTCAGCGCGCAGGCGCTACCTGGTTTCGCCTCCTGACGCAGGCGCTGCCCGGCTGGGTGGCGGTGCGCAGCCGCGGGGACTCACGCAGGCGCAGGAGTGGCGGGCCAGCCCCGCCCCGGCCCTAGGCCGCGAGGCGCGGGCGGGGCGATGGCGCGCGGGAGGGGCGGGGCCACGCTGCGGGCCCGGGCCATGGCCGCCGCTGATGCTGAGGTGAGGTGCGGGGCCGGCGTTCGGCGCCGGGGCGCGGGCCGCGGTCTTGATGGCAGCAGCCGCGGCGAGGGAAGAGGGACCCAAGAGTACTGCGAGCTGGGTGGGGCCGCGCGCCCCCGCCGTCTCGGGCTCGGCTGCGCCGAGGCCCCGGCGTCCGGCCCGCGCTCCGCCGGCGCGCTTTGTGCACGGCGGGCCGGAGCGGCGGCGGCGGCGGCAGCAGCGCGGCGGGCGGCAGGAGGCCGCGGCTCCGCATCCCGCAGCCGTGAGCTTGTTTGCGGGCCGGTCGGAGCAGGGCTGGCGGAGACAAAAGGCAAAGTGGAGCGGGCCAAGTTGTGCGCGGCGGAGGTGAGGCCGGCCTGCGCCTGCTGCCCCGCGCCGTGACCTTTCACTCGCCGTGAGAGCGTGGCACCATCTTAAGGAAAAGTTGGCCGGTCCCGCGCGTCTCCCGCTCACAAAGCCGCTGCAGCAGGGTGACCACGGGCAGCACGCTCGACAGAGGGATGTCTGCGGACCCAAGTTTATTTCTTCACCGATGGCATTAAAGCGGCGGGGGACAGCGAATTAGGGTTCTTTTGTTCGCGTGGTGGCCTTCCCTCTGCTCTTCCTGCGGGATAGTTTGCTTCCTGGGTTTTGCGGCGTAAACGTTGTGCCCCGGCGGGAGGGACCGCTGTCTTCCCCGGCTGGGAAAGGCCGGCAGGAGTCGGGGGTTGGCAGAACGCACTAGTGTGTTGGTAGTGCCGAAGTACGGGGCAGGTTTGGAAGAAAGTATAACCTAACAGTTTTCTTCCGAAATTAGCCGCGGGTATAGTTAGCTTTTGGGACTTCCAGACCTAGAAAGTGAAGGTGTAGTGCTGGCACATGTGGTGCATAGGCTTCGTGGTACGTTTCCCCTCAGATAATCCCTTATCTGAGGTATTATAATGTTTCATTTCTTTTATTTATTTTTCTCCTCTTGCCTTTTTGAGGGGTATTCATATAAGTGGATGGGTAGTTTTCAGATCTAATGCAAGGATTTGTTGAGTACTTACAACGTTCAAGAACTGATTTTGGCATCAGGAACACAAGTGTATATGAAACAATTCTAAGTCATTTCCAGGCTTGTAAGGAAGGAAGATATATAGTGATTCTCATCATTTATCGAGCACTGGATGCATTCCACGAGTTGTTTAAGCCATTCAAGAAGTTACCTCATTCCGGTTTTTTTAATGACTTGTGCAGCAGATACTGTGCTTTCCTATTTAACAGATGAAGAAAGTAAAACTTGGCAGGGGTTAAATAACTGCCTGGTCAGTTGTAGGCCTGGCCATTTTGTTTTTCTTTTTGAAGATGTATTTATGTCTATGAGCACTCTTATTTTCGTGTATGCCTGCATGACAGAAGAGGGCATACAACCCCTTTGAAGATGGTTGTGAACCAGTATGTGGTTGTTAGGAATTGAACTCAGGAACTCTGGAAGAGCAGCCAGTGTTCTTAACTGCTGAGCCATTTCTCCAGTTCCGAGCCTGGCCATTTTCAATGTTAGACACATAATTGGTGTTAACAATTGATGGAGGAAGCTGATTTGGGGGCTGAGGCAGGAGGATTGCCTGTTCAAAGGTAGCCTGCTCTACATAGTAAGACCCTCTCTCTTTGTTTTGTTTCTGTGTGTAGCCTTGAACTCACTCTGTAGACCAGCTGTCCCCGGAACTCGGAACTCAGAGATCTGCCTGCCTCTGCCTCCCTGGTGCTGTGTTGTGTGCCACAAACGCCCTGCTTAGGAAGACCCTATTGCAAACCTCTCCTCACCGTCAAAAAGAAAGTGGTGTCAGTGGCTGACATATCTTGTTTTCCCCAGGCAGCTCACTTAGATAGTGCGTTTGTTGAACCTGTTTCTGGTTCCAGCCCCACTGTAGGGCGTTTGTCCATAATGTAGCATATGAACATGAGAGTAGTCTTCCAAAGTAGCTTCTTTGGTATCAGTTTTGCAGGTGAGGCAACCAGGATTACAGAGGGCTTGATGCAATAGAATGTGTTTGTGTGTGTGCGTGTGTGCCAGATAGAGAGAGAGAGAAGTGTGTGACTACAGAGCCCATGCTTGCAGAACATTCAACACCTGTCTGGATTTGCGCTTTTAGGTTATTTTGTCATGGAAATACATGACAGGGTGAGTGGCCCTTGACTGTAGCACAATGCTGTCGGTCCTGTAGAATTGCATTGGTATGGTACATCCTCACTGAATCTGGAAATATTTATAAGTTGGGGTTCACAAATTGTGGAATGATGAACCCATCAGCTGACACTTGAAACCTAAGTGTGTATTTGTATTCGTGTGTGTGTGTGTGTGTGTGATGATTGTATTCTTATCTTCACCTCTACCCCAGCTCCCGATACTTTTTCACACTGAGAACTAACTGCTGAGGTAGTGAAGAGGTTTGTTAGTATGTGCTCTGTTCTCTATTTCATTGATTGGTGTGGGCTCCTCTACTTCTTGGCTGTCTGATACATAGGGCTTTTGTCTCAGCAAAAATGTTATCTTGCAGCAGGAGGGCCTTCCAAAACAAATTTTGTACTTAATTGGGTTGCTAATATGTATCTTTTTATTAAGATTAAAAAATAATTTAACTTTGTGCATATGAATGTTTTGCCTTTATATAATTTTATATGTATGAATGTTTTACTTTCATTCTATGTTTGTATGTTTGGTAGCAGTGGAGGCAGGGGAGCTGCCCCTGGAACTGGAGTTTAGGGTGGTTTTGAGCTTTTCAAATATGTTCTGGAAGTTGATTGAATCTTGGTCCTCTGAAACAGCAACAAGTGCTGTAACTTCCAGAGTTCTCTCTCCTAGTCTCAGTGCTTGCTCTTTGGTATGTCCCTAATCCTGGCCTTGAACTCCTGATCCTCCAGGGGTCACAGGTATGTATGTATTACCATGGCTGGCTTCTCTTCCTTTAAGCTTACATTTTGATTGAGTTTGGAGGTGCATAGTTATGATTTTAGTACAGGAAGCTGAAGCAGGAAGATCATATATTGAGTTATCCTGGGGTGTAGTGTTAGAGTTTGTCTCAAAAAAATAAAAACAGCCAGGTATGGTGGGGCACTCCTTTAGTTTTGGCAGGCAGATTTCTAAGTTCAAGGCCAGTCTGGATTTGTAGAGAGAGTTCCAGGACAGCTAAGACAAATAAACCCTGTCTTGAAAAACAAAACAACCCTCCCATCAAAAAACAACACTCCCCAAAACAATCTTTTTGATTTTTAGAATAATATATGTACATGTAATTTTAAAAGTCAGGGCCAAGAGACACTTTTGGAAGTTCTTTAGTCTTCTACAGAGGCAGCAGCAACTTTCAATTCTTTAGTGTTTACTAGATATTTCTGTAATTTATTTATTTTTAAAGATTTATTTATTATTAAACAGCATTCTGCCTGCATGTACACCTGCAGATCAGAAGAGGGCACCAAATCACATTTAAATGGTTGTAAGCCACCATGTGGTTGCTAGGAATTGAACTTAGTACCTTTGGAAGAATAGCCCTAAGTGCTCTTAACCTCAGAGCCATCTCTCCAGACCTACTTCATATTTCTGATTATATGTTGGTGTTGTAATGTCTTTACTCACCAGCTGTAGGGATTGTCTCTGTGTACTTGCAATAATAAAAAATGAAGAATTTAAATTCTTTCACACTGTAGATTCACTTGCTAGTTAAAAATGGACATTTTCTTGGCCTGGTGTGTATCATTGTCTTTGGAATTTGGCCTGCCTTCCTTCTTCTCTCACTCTCTATTCCCTCAGGATGAAATGTGTTTTCTAGAAGCTGTTTAAGTAAAGGCCAATGGGCCAAGAATGTAGCTCAGTTGAATAGAGTCTAGGTTTAACTGGGTGGGATGGTGTGAACCTATAATCTTAGCACTCAGTAGGTAGGGGCAGGGAGATCATTTTAGGTCATCTTCAGCAACATAGCAAGTTCCAGGCGATTGTGGGTTTCAGATTTTGTCTAAAAAAAAGGAAGGGCAAAGGCATAGAACCTTTGGAATATGTAAAAATGTAGATGTACTTCGTTCACTTCTATTGGACTTGAAGAAAAAGTTTGGTTAAACATGAAATACCTGCTTGGAAGTCAATTTAGAATTTTTTTTTGTTGGCGGGGGGGTGGGGATGGCATGGTATAGTGCCATGATTCTACATAGGGTTAATTGTATGTCCAGGATCAGTGAGGACTTGAGACCAGTATGGTTCACAAGGCTTTTGTCTCAACAGTATGTCATGAATATTAAGCAAGTACTCTACCACTGAGCTGCATCCTAGCCTTCTGAAAGTCATCACTCTATTGTTGCTGTTGAGAAAGAAGTCCAATTTGATCTCTCCACCCCACAGTGCTCTGGAGATCAAATTTAGTTATAGGCTCTCCTAATACCAGGCATTTTCTCTGCCACTCAACTAAAGACCCAGACTTCATTTGATTTGTACATTGTTATTATTATTTCCCTTGAGACGGGTTTCTCTGTGTAGCCCTAGCTACACAGACCAGGCTGGTCCTGAACTCAGAGATCCACATGCTTCTGCTGGAATTAAAAGAGTGTATGTGTATGGGAGGGAATGTGTACATGAATGCAAGTACCCATAAGAGGTTCGGAGATGTCAGATCCCCCTGGAGCTGGGATTACAGGCAGTTGTAAGCTGCATGATGTGGGTACTGGGAATCTAACTTAGGTGCTTAAGAAAAGCAGCATGTACTCTTAACCATTGAGCCATCTCTCCAAACCTTCCACTGTAAAATTTTTTGTTTATTATTATTATTTGAGACAGCATAGCCCAGGCTGGCCTTGAATTTACTATGTAGTTAAACAGTTTCCATGTGCTGGGATTGAAGGTATTTGTCATACCTGGCTCTAATTTTACTTACTGAAAACAATTTCTTGGCTTATATTTATTTTTTTTTGAGACAGACTTTCTCTACATAGTTCTGGTCTATATAGACCAGGCTGTCCTTGAGTTTGCAGAGATCCACCCATGGGCGACCGACCATGCCTGGTTTGTTCTCTGTGTGTGTGTGTACTCAGCCTGCCTCTGCCTCCTGAGTGCTGGGATTAAAGGAGTTTGCTACCATGGCCTGGCATAATACTTCTTTTTCCATTAACACATATGTGCTTCACCCTTTTCAGTTACTATGTAACAGTTTGTAAAAGTCTGGATGCATGGGCTTTAAACTGTTATAATTCATTTACTTAAATTTTCTTTCTTTCTTTTTTTCCTTTTTTTTTTTTTTTTTCCCCAATAAGGCTATAATGAATGTCCTTAAAATTTCTTTTGGCAGGCTGGAGAGATGGCTAGGCAGTTAAGAGCACTGACTACTCTTCAGAGTAATTGGGTTTAATTCCCAGCACCCACATAATAGCTCACAACTGTCTGTAACTCCAGAATCTGACACCCTTACATAGGCATACATGCAGGCAAAACACCAATGTACATTAAACAAAAAGAAAAAAGCTGGGTGGTGGTGGTACAAGAGGCAAAGTTAGGTGAATCTGAGTTTGAGGCCAGTCTAGTGGAAAGAGTGAGTTCTGGGACAACCAGAGCTATACAAAGAAATTTTGTCTCAAAAAATGAATGAACGAAAGAAAGAAAAAAAAAAGAAAAATTAAAATTTTTACATTTATGTATGTGTCTGTGTGTGTTTCTGCATGTGTGTACGAGTGAGTGCGTGTAGGGACATGTGCGAGCTTGTGCCAAAGTTGGCTGTTTCCTTCCACCTTGTGGTTTTTGGGTCATGAGTCTTGGTGGCAAGCAGCTTTACCTGCTGAACCACCTCCCTGGCCCTGTAATGACCATTCTTGTCCCTTCCTTTGTGTATATTTGAGTGTTTTTCAGTTAAAATTGAATGTATTTTAAATCAAGCATGGGAGCACATGCCTGTAATTCCAGCTACTTGGAGGATGATGTAGGTTCCCCCCCGCCCCCCGTTTGTTTTTCAAGACGGTAGCTCAGAGATATACCTGCCTCTGCTTCCCAGTGCTGGGATCAAAGCTGTGCACCACTCCTTCCACCTGGCTGGAGGACTCTAAGTTCAAGGCTGGTCTGGCTTTAGAAAGTAAGTCGCTCATTGCTAATCAGTGAGATCTTGTCTAAAATAGAAAAAGTGAAAAGAGGGGCTGGAGAGATGGCTTGGTGGTTAAGAGCTGTTCCTCCAGAATACCTAGTTTAGTTCCCAATATTTACATGGTGTCTCACAACTATCTGGAACTCTAGTTCCAGGGGATCTGACATCTTCTAGCCTTTATGGGCACTAGGCATGTACATGGTGCACAGACATAACATGCACGCAGAATACCAATACATATTTAAAAAAACAAAACAAAAGAGGCTTGGGATACAGTTCAGTGACAGTGTTTTGTTGCCTATTCTCATTGTGGTGGCTAAGTAACACAAACGGGAGGAAGGATTTTGGCATGAATGGATGTCAGATAACTTGCTGTAAGTCAGTTCTCTGCTTCTAGCATGTGTGGTAACTAGGCTTATTTTGGGCAACTTTTTTTGTAAGCAGGATTTCAGATTTCACTGTGTTGTCCTGGTTGGGTCAGACCTCACAAAAATCTGCCTGTCCCTGCCTCCTGAGTATTGGTGCTGGGACTAAAGGTATGTGCCACCACATCCACTTTTGGCTTGCTTTTGGCATGGTGTTCCTGGGGAAGATATGGTGGCTGGAGGGTGTGTGAGTTACTTGTTCATACCTCAGTAGGTCAGGAGAGGGGCAATTTTAAAGATTCTGTGTATTTCTGCCCACATGGAAGAGGGTGTCTGATTTTCTGGAGTTGGAATTACAGATGATTGTGAGTTATGAAAGAGCTATGTGGATGTTGGGAACTAAACTCTGGTCTTCTTCAGGAACAGCTCATGTGGGTTTAGAGAGGGAGCTTAGTTCTGAAAAGCATATATTGATCCTAGGTGCTGGGAATAAAAGTTGTGTACCACCAAGCCTGGCTTCTTTTGTCCTTTTTTTTTTTTTCCCCCAGACAGGGTTTCTCTGGGTAGCCTGGAACTTGCTCTGTAGACCAAGCCAGGCTCAGACTCACAGAGGTCCACTGCCTCTGCCTCCTGAGTGCTGGGGTTAAAGGGATGAGCCCAGTGCTAGTTAGTGTTCTTATGTGGGTTTTTACAGTAACTCCTTTTTGAGAGTTGATTATCACTGTCTTCTGAACACTTTTCTCTATCTCTGAAGATCAGGCAGCTTGTATATTATTGGTAGCTCCCATATTTTAAGTTCGTCCTGACTCAGTGCCTTGTAGTGAGTTAGCTTTACTTTAACTTTCAAGTTTTTGCCATGGAGGTTTTTGTTATTATTTTTTTCTTGTCCATACCTTTGGTTGATTTTTGGTAAGAGAAGGGGGAGGGTCAGAAGCATTTGCTATAACTGAGTCTTTTCCTTTTTTAATTTTTTATTTTATTTTATTTTTTGAGACATGGTCTTCCCATGTACACCTGGAACTTGGGTAGATCAAGTTGGGCTTTAACCCAAAATGCCCCCCTTTCCTCCACCCAGTGCTTAGATTAAAGCCACTGTGACTGGCTAGTTATAACTATAAATCTGTAGTGGATTCTCTTTTGCATAATCACTGTTGGACAGGTAGTAGGTGTGCCTGTGTATCTGTGTGACTCTGTGTGGTTTGTGAAAGGAGTGCTTAGTGGCTTAATAGGCCAGCAGAGATGATGCAGCCTTAACATTGAAGGGCATCTGTGGATAGTTTGTTTGAGTGGTCAAAGCTAGAGTGGAGGCTTAGCACCCTGGTTTCCTGTGCTGCCTCTGTCATATTATAACAATATTTTTGATTTTGCTTTATAATAATTTACCTTGTAAGTCATATTTTGAGAGTTTTTGGGACATGATGGTGTTGAGGCAGTTTGACTATATAGGCCCACCTGGCATAGAGGTTGCTATTTATATCAATCTACTCTTAAATTTGTAGTGCTTCTCCTGCCTCTGCCTTCTGAGTGCTGGAATTACAGGCATGCACCACTGCACCTGACTTTTTATTGTATTATGTTTTTGTAAGACAGGGTACTGCTAAAATTCCTTCTCAGGAGGGAAGGGGACCCTTCAGGTGTCCAGGCAGGGAAGCAAACTGCAAACAGGTGAGAATGAGATTGACTTGTCAACATGTATCAGACTTGGGAAGTCTGATGCCAGGTGGTTCATTGCCAGTGTATTGAAAACACAGTACAACAATCATTCCCATTTCAGGTTTCCAGGCAACAACCATTTCAGTTACAGGTGCACAGTAAAGCTTACTGTGTGGCTACCTAGAAACTCCATTTACAAAGTAAATGTAACCACGAGAGTGGGTTCTCTCTATGCCTAAAGGGTCTAGAATCTAGTGGTCTCTGACTGAGATAGTATAGGGACATCTCCCCTAAGGATGGGCTCTAGGGAGGAAGAGACTGGAATTACATTCTGGGGGACTTGGGTGAGTTCTGCCTCGATAGCAAAGGATGGATGAGGTCTGCCTCCACAGACTAAAAGACACCAGGTCTTTATTAGTATCAAGCCCAGCCTTTATCAGTATCTACTCCTACTACTTGGGAAAACAGGTAATCCCACTTTTTATGAGAGGTCCTGTATGTTTTAATATTCCTAGTTTCCTAATGCTCTGTGAATGCAAGGACCTTTGTGCCCCCAATACGGAGGAGGCATAAGCAACACCACCATTCCTTTTCCTAAGGTCCCAACCACAAAATGAGGCATGGCTCTGTCAGCTGTCACTCTGGAGAACCAATACATTTTTGTTGGGTTTCTTACTGAGCATAGTTGAGGGGTTACTGACAATGGTGTGATTGCTCTCTACCCTAACAGGCCATAACAGGAGAGTCTTTACCCAGCAAGGTTGAAGGCTTTTTTGCATGGCTGCTTACATGTAGACCTTTGCATTAGTCTTTTTCCACTTGTATATGCTCTAGCCCTTCTCCCATGCCACATACATTTAAAGCAGAGTTGTATTCTCTACTCATCTGTAAAGATCAACAAACTTAGTTGATCTTTTGCAAGGGCACAGCTGAGTGCTTGGCTTAGAGGGCAGTCGCATAGAACACAGGGTCTCGTGTAATTCAGGGTGGCCTAGAACTCCACATATATCTAAGGATGACCTTGAATTTCTGATCCTTTTGCCTGTGATCATAGATGTATTCCATCAGGACAGGTTTTGTGTGGTGCTGGGGATCAAACCCCTGAGCAGTTTTTATTTGTTTGTTTTTTGATTTTTTTTTCGAGACAGGCTTTTTCTGTGTAGCCTTGGCTGTCCTAGACTCGATTTGTAGACCAGGTTGGCCTAGAACTCACAGAGATCCACCTGCTTCTGCCTCCCTGAGTACTGGGACTACAAGTGTGCATCATGTCCCATCCCATTGGCAATTATTTTGAAGCAGTTTTCAGGCATTTTTAAATCTATGAACACTTTATTTCAGTTAATAAATGTCCTGTTAGTATTCAGGTTTATTATTTTGGTTCAAAAAAGCGCAGCATACCTGAGTGGTACCACATCCCTGTATTCTCAGCACTTGAGAGGCAGATGGGGGAGGACATCCACAAGTTTAAGCTTAGTCCAGTCTACACAACAAGTTCCCGGCCACACAGGGATACACAGTGAGACTGTTTCCAGAAGCACTCCCATGAAAGAATATAGTTTGATTATTACTCTTGAAAGATTTCTCAAGTCTCTGAATATATTTAATTTTTCTTCCATGTCTCTCCTTTTTTTTTTTTTTTTCTTTCCCCCCTGAGCTTGTCTTTTTAGTTTTTGCTTTTTAATGACAGATATCTCTGTAGCCCTGTTTGTCCTGGAACTTGCTCTGTAGGCCAGATTAGCCTTGAATTCATAGGTGGTCCTACTCTGGCTTCTGTGGTTCATTTTTGTTTGTTTTGCCTTTCCTTTCTTTCTTTTCTTTCCTTCCTTCCTTTTCTTTTCTTTTCTTTTCTTCCCCCACCCCCCCTTTTTTTTTTTCTTGAGATAAGGTCTCACTATGGTAGATCAGGCTGCCCTCTAACTCACAGAGAGATTCCTGGCTCTACCTGACTACTATCTCCTGCCTAGTGCATTCCTTTCATTCCGTTTTACTTATCTGAGTTCCCAACTCTAACTCCATTAGTGTCTTCAGACTTTACCCTCTCAAGCTTCCCCTTATTTGATGGTATTCTCACTTTGCATTTGCTCTGTGTTGGAAAACTAATCTTGGTAGAGCTAGTTTGTGTGAGCAGAGTAGGACTTTGCTCTTGGGTTCTGAATTCTTGCATGTTTAGAACTTTGGCATCTGTCTGTTGACTGGAGGCTGTGTGCTAAAGCTGACTGCTATTCTAATTTTACAGTAAGGTTCATTCTAATATTGGGTATTGTTTTAAATGTTTGGCTTCTGATCATTGGCTACAAACAAAAAGAAAGTTGTCTTTGTCATCATCTTGTTTTTCTTGTGTTTTTCTGTTTCTCTTCTTTTTTTGTTTTGTTTTGAGACAGGGTTTCTCAGTGTAGCTTTGGCTGTCCTGGACTCAATTTGTAGACCAGGCTGGCCTGAAACTCAAAAATGTGCCTGCCTCTGCCTCCCAGAGTGCTGGGATTACAGGCTTGTGCCACTGCGCCTAGTTGCCGCTAATTTCTTATTTTGAAAGAAATGTCACAGTCTGTTCCCCAAGTCAGGGCCACACACCTTCACTAAGCCAATTAAAGAAGCCAAATTAAAAATGGAAAGCTGAAAAAGAAGAGACTTACTTAAAGTGGCCACATTGGAAAGAAGAACAGATAGATACAGTGAAGCCCCCACAGGTATGTTATAGGTGAAGTGAGATGAATCTTTAGTTTTTGTTTTTTTGGAAACAGGGTCTCTATGTAGTCCAGGTTGTCCTGGAACTTTCAGAGATCCATACCTAGTGAGATCATTTTAAATAGAGGGTTGAGCATATGCATATCTAAGCATTCTTTGTTTTTTTGGTTTGTTAGTTTTTGTTTTGTTTTGTGACAAGTTTTCTCTGTTTAGTCCTGGCTGTCCTGGAACTTGCTCTGTAGACCAAAGATCTACCTTCTGACCAATCGCTGGTAATTAAAAGTATGTCTCACCACTTCCATCCCCCCTGCTTTATAGCCTGCCATTTTTATGAAGAAGTTAGCTAGGTCATGGTAGGATGGGACATATAAGGAGTTGTACAGAGCTGCTCCGACCAAGAAGACCTGAGTGCACACTGAGCCCTCAAGTTAGATGAGGAGTTGTATGCTGTAATTGGGAAATGAAGTGGAGAGCTGGGAATGTAGTTCAGTGTAGAGCACTTGCCTGCCATAACATAAACAAAAAGCCCAGAACATGAAATGCATATGAGCCCAGAACACAGAGCACTCGAACTCTGCTAGGTAGTAGGGTGTATCCAAGTTTGGGCTCTGATGCTTTTGAGTCATATGTGCCGCCATGAGGAACAGAAATGGGTGTTAGAGACTTGAGTGGAGGGGATCCAGCAGAAGGCATGCAGTGACTTTTTGCAATTAGTGCAGGCTGGTAAAAAAAATTCTTATGATACAGCTGTAATCCCAGGGTTCTGGTGGCAAAAGTGTCACAAGTGGGAGGCCAGGAATACATTGAAACTTTTGGGCCAGATACAACTACTAGGTGAGAACTCATCTTAGAAACAAACAAGGGCTGAAGAGATGGCTCAGCATTGAAGAAGTTTTGCAGACGGATTGGTTTCTAGCACTCATATGGAGCTGTTTACAACTATCTGTAATTACAGTTTCAGAGGATATAACATCCTCTTTTGGCTTTCTTGGGCACCAGGTACCCATGTGGTGCATATACATCCATGCAGCCATATAACATATAAAGTAAGAACAAATTTTTTAAAAAAATATTTATTTTTTATATATGAGTGCTCTATCTGCATGTACACCTGCATTCCAGAAGAGGGCAACAGATTTCAGTATAGATGGTTATAAACCACCATGTGGTTGCTGGGAATTGAACTCAGGACCTCTGGAAGAGCAGAGAGTGCTCTTAACCGCTGAGCCATTTCTCCAGCCCAAGAACAAATTTTATTAAAAACAACAGTAACAAAACAACCAAAACCTCTTAGGTATAGCAAAGATTTCCTCATTGTTCGGAAGATAGGATATCATCTGTGTGCTCAGAAATCATATAGAGCATTTTACTTGGAGAAAAGAAACTAAAATACATGGCATGTATTAGTGTTTATTTCACACAGTCATTATCAATCAAGATACTAATAGTATTTTTCAGAGTTCCCTTTAAAAATATTTTACTTGGGGCTGGAGAGATGGCTCAGAGATTAGGAGCAGTGGCTGGTCTTCCAAAGGTCCTGAGTTAAATTCCCAGCAACCACATGGTGGCTCACAACCATCTATAATGAGATCTGGCACCCTCTTCTGGCATGCAGGCACACACATGCAGGCAGAACACTATATGAATAAATAAATCTTTAAAAAAAAATATTTTACTCTTTCTGTGATTCTCCATTCTTAATTTCTTCCCTTCTCTGATTTTGCAGTTTTTGGAATCCAGCCCAGGACCTTGTGGTTGTTAATCAAGTGTACCGTTGAAACTCAGCTTTTTTTTTTTTTTTTTTTTTTTTTTTAACTTTAAGACAGTGTCTCACTGCATTGTCCTGGTTGTTCTTGAACTCATTCTGTAGCCCAGTCAGACTTTGAACTTTTAATCAGGTCTTCCTCTTTTGGCTTCTCGATTAGCTGGGATTACAGGCATATATTGCCAGGCCTAGCTGAAATTATGATCTTTGAGCCTAATGAAATATTCTGTTGTCATAGTGTGATAATCATGAAAATGTGTGATCGAATGTGTAAAGGAAATTGTTTATATAGCTTGCAACCATGCAAAATAATGCATATATACAGAAAAACTGGGAGGAAATGAAAAATTCTAAGTTAGGATAGTGATACTTATTTTGCAATTTTCCATTTATATTCTTTTTTGTTTCATTCATTCATTTACTTGTATGTTTGTTGGTTTGTTTATTGAGTCAGGGTCTTATGCAGACCTGGCTGCCATTGAACTCACTAGGGTAGGTCAGGTGAGCCTTGAGTTCTTGAACTCCGGCCTCCGCTTCCCAAGACTTGCTCCAGACTTTGCTTTTATTCTGAAAAGGAGGTGTGGGAGTTACTCATGTTGAATTAGTTCAGAACCCGGGTGGAATGGACACCTTCATGTGACTTAATTTCAATAGTTATTTCAGTCCATATACTTTACAAGAATGTAAGCATCTTTAAAAAAGAAATAATCTTTGGCTAGGCGGTGGTGGTAGTGCATGCCTTTAATTTCAGCACTGGAGAGGCAGGGGCAGTCAGTTCAGAGTCATCCTGGTCTACAGATCCAGATTGACCAGGGCTACAAAGAAAAACCCTGCCCTGTGGGAGGGCAGAAAGAAATAACCCTTGTCACCTAGAAGTACTTTGGAGTCTGATCCCACAGCTATTACTGTCGTTTGTAATGCTTTGCATTGAGATTTTTCTGGCAGCACGATGCCACCTTTGGTCACAGTTTCGGTTGCACTCCTCTCAACCAATACTCTGTCAAACTGCAGAAGAAACTTAATGAACTTAATTTGGTTATATCTGGTAGGAGATAGCCTGGCAGACTTCTAGGTAAGGTTGGTGTAGGTCCTAGCAGGGTGTTTGTAAGAAGAAATGGAGACTACATATGACTATCAGGGCAGCATTTAGAGTAGGACTTCATAGCCATGATAATACTCAGTTTGGACTGTGGGGTTGATCTTTGACATTGCAGTATGTCTAGTAGCTTTCCTGGCTTCTACTCACTCAGGCCTGTCATGACAGTGGATCTGAGAATTCAGCCACTTTTCTAGCTTCCTCTAGGTCACACCTTGTTTCCTTGGGGCCACTGCAGATTGCCATTAACTGGCTAATCTCTCTGGCTTCTCTAATTCGTTATTTATTAGGAATCCAGTGTGGTCTTTAAAAAGCCAAACCAGTCAAAATTTAGGAGGCTGAGTCTGAGTTATGTCACCAGCCTGCCTTTTATTATTTTTTATTCTTTGTACTTTTCTTGTTTAGTAGCTTTTGGTAACTTTTCTAGTACTAATCTTTTGTGTACATTGTGCATATATTTCCCTAAAATGTTCTTCTGTGTGTGTGCACTTGAGAATGCATGTGCATGTGTATAGACTAGAAGTCAACACAATGCGTCTTCCTCAGTTGCTTTCCACTCTTATTTTTTCTTTTCAAGAATAGCAAGAAAGCAGAGTAATAATAAAGGTGAGAATGATGTCGAGAGTGACAGCAGGCCATCAGAGCTAGAATACTCAGAGACATCCAAATTGTTTTCTTCTTTTTTTTTTTGTCCTTTGAAATAGGGACTTCCTATGCAGCTCCAGCTCTTCCAGAACTCTCTCCGTAGACCAGGCTGGCCTCGGACTCAACAGAGCTCCGCCTGTCTTTGCCTCCTGGGTGCTGGGATTAAAGGCATGCACACTATGCCGGGCTCACCAGAAATTGCTGAAACAATTTAATTCTATGTGTAACAGTGTTTTGCCTGGCTGAATATCTGCACTACTTACATGCCTGATGCTTGTGGATGCCAGAAGAAGGTGTTGGATTTCCTGGACCTGGAGTTCCAGAATGTTGTGAACCACCATGTGGGTGCTGGAAATTGAACGTGGTCTTTTGAACAGACAATAAGTGCTCTTAACTGCTGAGCCTTGTCTTCAGACCCTTCACTATATATATATTTTTAAAAATTTATTATTATTTATTGTAATTTATTCACTTTGTATCCTGGCTGTTGCCCCCTCCCTCATCTCCTCCCAATCCCATCCTTCCTCCCTCTTCTCCCTCTGTCTTCTCCCTGTGTGCTCCTCCCTAGGCTAGGGTCATATAGAAGGGGAGGAGGACCTCCCCTTCAGTGTTTTTCCTTTTTTTGATTTTCTAATCAGGGTTGTTTATTCCTGTGTTTCCCCTTTTCTTTTTAACTTTAATTTTATTTATATATTTATTTATTACAATTTATTCACTCTGTATCCCCGCTGCAGCCCCCTCCCTCGTCTCCTCCCAGTCTTTGGGCAGAGTGCTGTAATCCTTATGGAAGAAGAGGGAGCTAGGAAGACCTGGAGGGGACAGGAACTCCACAAGGAGAGCAGCAGAACCAAAATAACCTGGGCCCAGGGCATCCTGCAGAGACTGCTACTCCAACTAAGGACCATGCGTGGAGAGGACCTAGACCCCCTGTTCAAAGGAAGCCTATTGGCTGCTCAGTTTCCAAGTGGGTTCCCTAGTAAGAGGTACAGGGCCTATGTCTGACATGAACTCAGTGGGGGATTCTTTGATCACCTCCCCCTGGGGGTGCAGCCTTGTCAGGCCACAGAGGAAGATGATGCAGCCTTCACCATAATTTTAGAAACTATAGCTTTGCTGAACCTGGAGCTTGCTGATGGTTATACGTTGGCTGCTCAGCAAGCTGTAAGGATCTTCCTGTCTCCAGTTCTGTGATTACAAGTGTGCGTCACCATACCTGGGTTTTTACCTGGGCTCTTGGAATCCAATGAGGGTCCTCATGTTTGCATACCAAGTACTTCATTGACCCTGCCATCTATCTAGCCCACATTCCCACACAAAAAACTATTTGCTTATTTAAGTTTTATGAAGCAGGGTCTCTCTGTGTAGCCTTGGCTATTCCTGGAGATTGATACATATACCATGCTGACTTTGCATTAACAGAGATCTTCCTATTTCTGCCTCCCTGGTGCTGGAATTAAAGGTGTACACCACCATGCCTGGCTCCAGATTCCTATTTTAAAGATCAATTCTCTTTGTATTTTGAATCATAGGCTGAAAGACATTTACTTACATATGAAACTTCTGTTCAAGTTTTTATTTTAAAATACTTAACTTCTCTTTCTAAACAGTCTCACTGTGTAGCTCAGGTTAGACTTGAATTCATGATCCTCTGGCCAACTTCCTGAATGCACGGGTTATAAGTGTATGCTTTTATGCCCAGCTTTATTGCCCAGTGTTTCTTAATGTTTCTTTTTCAAAGATGGCTTCTTCACTGTGGTGCACATCTTTAATCCCAGTACTCAAGAGGCAGAGGTAGGTGAGTTTGAGGCCAGCCTGGTCTATATAGGGAGTTCCAGACTAGCCAGAGTTACATGATGAGACAGACCCTTTCTCAAAAAACAAAACAAAATAAAACCCACCTCTCCTGAAAACTCCCAAGTTGACTTTAAAAATCTATTTTTATTTTATATACATGAATGTTTTGATTTCATGTATGTATATTTATTGATTGGAAGCCAGAAGGTGTTAGATTCCTTAGAACTGGAGTTTTAGGTAGTTGTTAGCCACTGTGTGGGTGCTGGTAATTGAACCCCAGGTCCTTTGGAGGAGCAATGAGTGCTTTTAACTGCTGAGCCATGCTTCCGTCCCCTAAACTTTACTATTTTCATTTGTGCTTTTGTTTTTTTTTAAATAAGCAGCATGAAGTAAGGATTCAGTTCATTTGTATGAGTAGCCAGTTTCGTGGCTTCAGGTAAATAGTCCCTTAAAAAGGTTGCGAACTTCAGATGGGCCTTGGGAACAGAACCTGGGTCTTCTGGAAAAGCAGCCAGTGCTCTTAATTGCGGAGCCATCTCTTCAACCCCTTATTCTATTTACATTGTCTGTGTGTGTGCTCATGTGCTTGTACCTGCAATGTGAGTATGTGTCCACAGAGGCCAGAGGCTTTGGATTCCCTAGAGCTGGAGTTACAGGTAAGGTTGTGAACTACCTGACATGCGTGCTAGGAACTAAGCTTGAGTCATTTGCAAGAGCAGTATGTGTTTTTTTTTTTTTTTACCTTTTGAGCCAAATCTCATACCATGCTTTTTGTTTATTTAATAATAGTCATTCTATCCAGAGTGAAGTAGAATCTCTAGGTTTTTTGTTGTTGTTTTGAGATAACAATTCTTGTGAGACACAAGAGTATCATCAATATTAAGAATAAAATTAGAGCAGGGCGAGGTAGTGCATGCCTGTAATCCAGCACTCTCGGAGGAACAGGCAGTTGGATCTCTGTGAGTTCAAGGTCAGCCTGGTCTAAAAAGGGAGTCTGGGACAACCAAGATTACACAGAGAAAAACTCTGTCTTATGAGGGGCGGGGGGAGAATAAAATTAGGGGCTGGAAAGATGGCTCAGTGGTTAAGAGTAGTTGCCTCTAATTCTAGACCTGGGAGAGAGTGGATGCTTTATTTTGACCACTGTGGGCATTGCATGCAGGTGGTGCATGGACACACATACAGGCAAAATACGCATAATGAAAAAGACAAAGTTCTGTCAGGAGGTAGAGGCAGGTAGACCTTCCAGTTTTGAAGCAGCCTGGTCTACATAGAGGGACACTCCCTCAAAAATTAAAAATAAAATAAAATCTAGAGAGGCATTTCATTAAGAAAATAAGTGATGGTAGCATGAGAATGATGGAGTGGAGAATGAAGGCTGGAAGAACATCTTCAGGGTGAGTTCCAGGAACAGAGGAAACATTAGACTTTTATAAATGTCAGGAATGTTGGAGAGATGTCTGACCACTTGAGAGGTCTTGCTGCTATTGAAGATCTGGGTTTGATTCCCAGCACCTACGTCAGGTGGCTCACATCCACCTGAAACTCCAGCACTAGGAAATCTGACACCCTCTTGGCTTTCACAATCACCTGCGCACACTTTGTGCACCTAGAAACACTGATGGGAAGTTTCACGTAGAGTATATGACAAAGAGGTGGAGGAATCGGCTACCATAAATTAAGAACTGAGGAGTCACAACACAGACTGCTTTTTAATTCTTTGCTCCAGAGAGAGCTAGGTGTAGGAAGGCTTGGCCTCATCTTTTCAGACTGTGGGATTTAGTCTTTTAGAATGACCTCTGTCTTGATAGCAGGCCCATGTTTTAACACGATGTAGTTCTGTGGTAGTTTGTCTAGTGTACGCATGGTTTTAGATTCAATCCCAGCGCCAAATAAAAACAGAACAGAAACACTTAACAAATATTTTATGATTCTCTCATGTGGGGGGAAAAGTCCTAACAGTAGAAAAGGACATAAAGTATGGGTAATGAAAGGGGTGGGTAATTACCATCAAAGCACCTTAGTTTACCATGAAAATATCATGATGAAATCAGTGGTTTATATAGTTAACATAAACATAGATATTTAAAGATACTGCAAGGTCACAGGGATTCTTCAATTTGAACTTCAGTAGATACTATAGCTGTCCTGATATTCTCTACATAGATCAGGCTGGCTTCAAATTCAGATCCTCCTGCCTCTACCTCTAAAGTGCTAGGATTAAAGACTTGTACCAGTGCCAGGCAGGCATATTTATTTTTATATTATTTTGTATTTTCATAATTAAAAATGTAAAAATGGTATCTTTCTTACTTTACATGTATTTTTCAGTTGCTTGTTTGTTTTTATTACATTTATTTTATTTTTTGATAGTTAAGTCTCCATTTATTACAGATATTAGAATTGTACTTCCACACAAGCCAAGAAGAGGGCACCAGATCTCATTAGAGGTTGTTATGAGCCACCATGTGGTGGCTGGGAATTGAACTCAGGACCTTTGGAAGAACAGCCAGGCCTCTTAACCTCTGAGCCATCTCTCCAGCCTCCTATTTTATTTTTTTATGTGTATCAGTGTTTTGCTTGCTTGTATGTATGTATATTGTGTGCATGCCTGTGTCTGAAGAATCCAGAATACAGTGTCAGATCCCCTGTGAGTGGAGTTACACATGGTGGTGTGTTGTCATGTCAGTGCTGGAATTTGAACCTAGGTCCCCTGCAAGAGTAAGTGCTCTTAACTTCTGAACCATCTGACATCTGCTCATTAGTTTTTTAAAAAGTTTTATTTATTTTGTATACAATATTCTGTCTGCATGTCCACCTGCACTCCAGAAGAGAGTACCAGATCTCATTTTATGAACCACATATGGTTGCTGGGAATTAAACTCGGGACCTTTGGAAGAGCAGCTCTTAACTGCTGAGCCATCTCTCCAGCCCATACTCATTAATTTTTATTGGCCATATAAATTCCTTTTTCTTCAGCTTATTTTCATTCATTCACTTTTTTTTTTTTCAGGGCAGTTTTCTCTCTGTGTAGCCTTGGTAGACCTGGCTGCCCTCAAACTCACAGAGATCTGTCTGCCTCTGCCTTCCTAAGTGCTGGGATTATAGGCATGAGTCACCACGTCTGGCTTATTTTAATACTTTTTCTATTTTACTAGAGGGAGCTATAGTAAGACAGTGGCTAGGGTTCTCTGTTTTCTGTGTGGGTAGTGGGTAGCAGATAGGTGTGTAAGCGATCTTAAGACTTTTGCACTTGGACATACGCTCTTGTATTAATAAAGAGGAATCACTGAGTTTGTTTTTAATCTTTTCCCTTATCTGTGGGTTGGATTAAGCTGGGGTGGGCACAGCTGGCAGTTCTGTATTAGACTGACCATGGAGCTGCTCTGGGGTAGTTCTAACTGCATGTGTATGGGTTGCAGGATTGTATTTATATAGAAATGTTGGTGACATTTATTTTCATGTTACCTTAAAAACAGGAAGTAAAGTTTATGTTGTATAAAACTTGATTATACCGTTTTTAAAATATTTCTTAAAGAGCTTCAGAAGTATTAAGAGCTGTTTGAGCTGGGCGTGGTGGCACATGCCTGTAATCCCAGCACTGAGGAAGGCAGAGGCAGGAGGATCTCTGTGAGTTGGAGGCCAGCCTGGTCTTCAGAGTGAATACAGTCAAGGTTACACAGAGAAATCCTGTCTCCCTGTTGGGGCAGGGAGCTGTTTGATTCCTGTGACAGGTTCTCCCACTGTGGCTAAGTTGGGTTGTGCTGGTGAGGTATGTGGAAGGAGGTTGACTGTAGGGAGGCTGCTGTGTACACTGCTTGCAGTCCCTCCTGGAGCTTTGCCTGGTGAAGGGGAATCAGGCCACTCCATGCCTGACTGTTCTTCTAGCTGCTGCTATCTTAGCCTCTTGGACTTGGAACCAGCTCTCTGAAGGCAAGTTCCTGTTTCAGGGTGGGAGTTACTTTTTGTTCATTAAACTTGTCCTCAGTCTCCTGGTCTGTTTTTATTTTTACTGATATTTTTTTTGAAACAAAGCTGTCCTGAATGACCCTGAGATGTGATTGTTTTATGGGCTGAGCGTTATTTCACCGGTAGATTCTGTGGCAAGGTCCTTCTCCCCCTTTGAGTAAAAATAACAATATGTGTAGGTTTTAAACCTTGGTTAACTGGAGGAGGCTTAAGTTTCTCTAGAGTGGCTTCTTGGGCAACCTTCATTTTAGGGAAGAACTGAGACACAGGACAGAGTTTGAGAATGGAGCTTTGCAGGAAAGCACAGTTGAACTACTGTGAACAGCAGTACTTACATAGGAAAGAGGTTGATAGAGGTACACATACTTGATAAAGGTTGATAGGTAGATAGTTCGTCCATGGAACCAACCTTTCTCCTTTGTTTAGTCCTTCTCTTTGACCCAGAGATCCTTGGCTGTAGTTAGAGCCAGTAAACCATGGCTGTTTGGATGTTTGCTGTAGCTGTGAGGGTCACTTTTTGTCCCTCTTTGCCCTTTTCCTACCCAAATTGCCCAATTTTGATGTCTGGCCACTTGATGTGTACACTTTCTTAAAAGCCCTAGCTGAGGGTTTTGAAGAACACTTGAAATTAATTGCTTAGTTTTCCATGGCAGGAAGAAACTCATAACTTAACTCCTCTTCCCCCGCCTCCTCCTTTTCTTCTTCCTCCCCCTCCTCCTTCACTTTCTCCTCCTGTTCCTCGTCTATTGGTTTTGGTTTTTCAAGACAAGTTTTCTCTATGTAGTCTTGGATGTCCTGGAACGCTCTGTAGATCATGCTGGCCTCCTCCAGAATGCTGGGAATAAAGGTGTGTGCCATCATCACCTGGCTTTATGGCTTTTTCAGCTATGCTGTTGATAAATCAGTAGTTAATTTTTTCTTCAAACATCTATAGCTAGTATTCAAATCCTGTTGCTAACTCTGACTCTTGTTTTCTTCTTCCCTGTCCCAAGGACAATTTCAGTGCTAGTGACTGAGGCAGACCCTCAGTTCAGGGACTTGGCTCCCTGGCCAAGAGAATAGTAATCTGGGCTGGATCAGTAAATGGGCAGTTCTCTCTGCTCTGCTCACGGGAACATTAAGGACAGCGGACACAGAGCCCATGAAGTCCATGTGTTTACATTTTTTTCATTGCCAGGCCTGGCTGCTTGGTTAGGGTACTCCATTTTCCTTGAAATGACAGGACTGTGTAAAAAAAAAAAAAATGCAGAAACTTAAGGCACAGAGTATACCTGGCTTTTTAAAGTGATTTCACAGAACAATAAAGATGGTGTATAGGCAAGTGCTGTATACTTTTCATTAAGAGACCCAACAGTGTTTTCACCTATTTACTGATGTATTGCAAATGACAGATTAGACAAATTGGTTGGTAATCTGTTTCTGAGCGTGTTCTTGGAACAAAAGGATGGGGGAGGGTAGATGGGTTATTCTCCCAGATCTGAGGAAATGCAGCTCACAGCACAGTAATGAGGAAGCAGGAACAATAGGGATGATTCCTTTGTGCCTGCCCTTGAAAAGAAAGTGGGGGGGGGGTTGTCAGTTGGGTTGGTGAGAGGCATTGTTAAGCCTATATATTGTCATCACTCAAGTGTCCCTAGCAGTAGCGATGAAGTGGGGCTGCTGTATATGCAAAAATGATTTGTTTGGGTGGTGGTTCTGAGAGGAACAGCCCAATTGGACATGCAAATATGTTGATATCAGGAGTTATTTTTTTCTCTATATCTGTGATATAAGATTAGTTAATCATACAACCCGTAAGGAATTAAACATTTTTTTTTGAGTCAAGAATATAATATTTTTTTGGGAAAACCATTTCCCTGGATATATTAAAACTATATGCTATGTATTTGGTTGGTTCTGCTCTCCCTGTCTCCAAGGGCATTCTTCAGGATGGAGCTGGTTCAAAAGGATACTGTTGGCAGGTACAAAGTTGTAGCTCGGAGGTCCCAGCTGGGTATAGGGGAAAATAAGATGGATAGACTATACCACAGGCAGATAATTAACTTTTCCTTTCTTTTATGTTCAGTTCCTAGAACCTACACGGTGCCTTTCAACATTTGTAACTCCAATTCCAGGAGACCCACTGTTTCAAAATAAGTGACAGCTTTTTGTTTGTTTGGTTTTCTTCTCTTTTTTCTTTGTTGAGACTGTTTCTCTGTGAGCCCCTGTTGTCCTGGAAGTTGCTCTATCGATTAGGTAGCCTTAAACTCACAGATATTTATTGTGGCTAAGTGGCTTTGAATTCAGTGGACATGACATTTTTAACATAAAACTTCAGTGGTTTCTAACATGGTCCATCTTTTTTAAAAAGCATTGTTAGAATATGAATTAAATTGATCTAGAGATGTGTGTTTTCCTGCCATATCAATTCTTATACAGAACACCATTCTGGAAAGATTTAAACCCTTCCAGTATGAGCCAGAGTAAGAACCTTCGGATGGTCAAGGAACTTATTAACATTTTGGTTAAGGAGTTGGTAGATGTTTGTGTGTTGTTCTTTTTGTTGCTTGCACTTATTTTTTTAAACCACAAGATGGTGTCCCTGTCCTAGGCAGGCTGATTCAAGTTGGTGCCTTAGGAAAGCAGAGACTGAGTTTCATATTCATGGTGTACTACTACTTCTCCCACCCCCCTCCTGAGACAGGGTTTCTCTGTGTAGAGCTCCGGCTTTGTAAACCAGGCTGGCCTCAGGCTCACAGATAACCGCCTGCTTCTGCCTCCTCAGTGCTGGGATTAAAGAAGGGCTTGTACCAGCATACCCTGCCACATCCTCTTGCAGTTTCAGGAGGATTGCACGTAGCTGTGCCAGGCAGGAGGGAGAGAGTAGTTGTAATCTGGAGTGGGGGAATTTGATGACACTACCTTTCACAAGGAAATAGTCACTTGACTGGAACTTGTGAGGGTCTCATGGGTAATCATAGCTGCTCTGATTTCAAGACAGTAATGGCCAGGTCATGCCCAGAAGAGAAGTCTTCTGTAAGCTCTAGCTCTTAACATTCTGTTTTCTCTTTCATGATGTTTCCTGAGCTTTGGAGATGGTGATATAGATATGTGATTATTATTATTTTTTTCCCTTTTAGGGGCTAATGGTTCACTCTGCTCCAGCAACAGTCATTTACTTATTCTTGAACAGTTTGACAGTTGTGAATCTCCACAGTATTATGGCACCCATTGTAAAAACAAGCTTTCTTGATTGAGGCCAATACAGCAATTATCCGTGCACATAAACACAAATGTTTAAAAGGCTAATTGAAAGGTATATTATGCACATTTAACAACAGCGCAGCAGTAGCTCTTTTTCTAGGGTCTATGACCTCCTTATCTACAGGTTTTTGTGTTAGATTGTAGTACCAAACATTGTTTCCATTTCAGTGGGTCTTAAATTCAACTGGAAAATAGTTGGTTGTATCCATAATAGTTTTGCCTTTGTTGTATCATCATGCTTGATTTGCTGATGGCATAACACATAGTTGAATAGCCTATATGGTGCCTTTTGTGACTAAAAGCCCACCAGTGCTGGGTGTGGTAGCACTTGCCCTTAATCCTAGCACTCTGGGGAAGCAGAGGCAAGCGGATTTCAGAGGCCAGCCTGGTCTAAAAACCAAGTCCTGAAGTACAAAGCTGGGGCTACATAGAGAAATCGTGTCTTTAAAAGAAAGAAAAGCCCACCAGCAGTCCTAATTTGATTTATTCATGTCCCGGTGCTGTCTTTAGCCCCAATAGGGTCTTACCATCTAGATTTAGCATGTTACTAACTCATTTGTAATAGCTGTTTGAATTGTGAAGCCTTATCCTTGCTCCTTCAGATGTGTTTGCACATATTTCTGATGCAGTTCTAAGTCTGTAATACATTCAGAAGTTAGTATTATACAGTTAAACTTTTTTTTTTAAACAAAGGTTGGGAATAATCTGTGAAGGCCGTTTGTTATCCCTTCCAAGCAAGTATCAATTGTCTTGGGATTCAGCAGATAAGGGGCTAATAAAAAAGTGAGGTAGTGTTTCTCTGCCCTGTTAGGGCTAAAATGGAGTTAGGGTTATGTGTGAGCTTCTCTTGTGCTTGTTCTTGCTTCTAGGGTCTCATAGATTTTTTTTGTCAGACTATGGCCTCACACTGCCTCTTCATTGGCTTCATCTGGCTGTTAAAAGGTGTCAGAGTTGGGCAACTTGCCCCTTCTGCAGAAGAAACTTACATCATAGCATACTCAGTCGTTTTCAAATGTACCATTTATCTCCACATCTGCCCATTGTTAACCATTGCCCTTGATGCTCATAAGTCCTGCCAGAAACCAAGGCATACCTAGCCCCATCATCCACCCAGCCACAAATATTCTTTACCAGAAGACCAGTAAATCTATAGTTCCGTACAAAGCCTCAAGTCACTCTGGTTGCTCCTCACCTGCAGACAAGCCTTGGCTGCCCTGTGAGAAGCAGCTGACTGAGCCAGTTCACAAAATTTACTTCCTTCACAATAGCTAGTACAATGAAGATTTCTTGCTCATCATCTACTTCTTTGGTGAACTGTTGTTTGTACTTTAAAACTTCCTAAATGATATTAAACACAGTAGGTGGCCATCTGTCAATTTTCCTTGCAGCTTCAGCTTTTCACAAATCCTTTAAAAAAGATTTAAAAAATTGTATATGTCTTTCTTCTTCCATTCCCCTTCATACTACCCCCTCCGTGTGTATGTGTGTGTGTGTAGTGCATAGTGCCAGTGGAGGCCTGAAGATGTTGAATTCTCTAGAGCTTGAACTCCAGACAGTTGTGAGCTGCTGACATGGGTTTTGGGAACCAAACTTGGATACCGGAAGAGCCAGCAGTGCTATTAAAGGTTGAGCCATCTTTCCATCTTCACAAACTCTTGTTTGAATGAATATTCCTAAACCCATGCACATATAAGTGTGGAGGTAAGAGGTCAAACTTACCTTGTTTTATCACTCTCCACCTAATTTTTTTTTTAAAGGTTTATTTATTTTATTATGTATACAATGTTTTGTCTGCAAGTACACCTGAACGCCAGAAGAGGGCACCAGATCTCATTGTAGATGGTGGTGAGCCACCATGTGGTTGCTGGGAATTGAACTCAGGACCTCTGGAAGAGCAAGCAGTGCTCTTAACCTCTAAGCCATTTCTCCAGTCCCATTCTCTCCACCTAATTTAATTAAAAAAAAATTTTTTTTTGAGACAGCCTTTCTACCTGAATCTAGAGCTTACTAGTTGGCTGGACTGGCTGTCTCCCAGCACTAGGGTTACAGGCCCATGCAGCTGCACTCAGATTTTTACATGTGAGCTAAGGATCAAACTTCAAGCCCTCATTTACAGAGCAAGCACTGAGCTAGCTCCCCAGTCCTAATACACGTCTTGCCATGTTTGATTTTTATTAACTTCAGAAGGTCCTTTTGTCTGTTTTTTCTCCCTGCCTCTTGATTGCCTTACTTATGAATATGAGTTACATAAAGATCATGTCCTACCACAAGGCTCAGTAAAGCTACAAAAGTTCCATATTGGTATTGGCATCCCTACTGAGCTAAATTTTTTAACTTTTCAGTAAGCACGGTTCTGTGTGACTTAGTGACTGCTGCCAGTCTTACACTGAGGCTTTTTAAAAAATTATTTATTTTTATTTTATGTGCATTGGTGTTTTACCTGCATGTATATCTATGGGTATCAGATCTTGGAGTTACAGACAGTTGTGAGCTGGGAATTGTGTGTGCTGGGAATTGAACCCAGGTCCTCTGGAAGAGCAGTTTGTGCTCTTAACTACTGAGCCATCTCCAGCACCGGCGGTTTTTTTTTGTTTTTTTGTTTTAAAAGATCTCTCTATGTAGCTCTGGCTGTCCTAGAACTCTTTATGTAGACCAGGCTGGCCTTGAACTTAGAGTGTGGCATGCTTCTGCCTCCTGAGTGCTGGGATTAAAGGCATGCCCAGCTTGAGTTTTCACTATCATTTCTACCTGTTTTCTTCTCTTTTTATTGTTCAGTTTTAGGATTTCAAGAGGGACTGTTTAGCATAGATCTAATTTGTATTTTCTCTTCCTTACTACCAACCTAGCTGTAAGAAATGGGAAGCCAGTACCTCCGTCTCATCCACCTCTCACTCTCTGCCTATTTGGAGACCAACATGGAGGATGTCTTTATTTTATTGTAAGTTGTCCCTTACATGGGCATGATGGACAGACTAGCTTCAGTTGCATGCCTTATTCACCGTATCGGGCAGTGCAAATGTTGCTGCAGTTTTCTTGCATCACGTTTCTTATGTGCTACTTTTGGGAATTGTAGACCAGTATACTCTTTGGTCTGTCAGTCATTTTTTGAGGCATCCCATATCCCCTGGTGGGCCACATTCATCGAGAAGGCATTCCATACCATAGGACATAGAGAAAGTCAACCCTATTAAAATTTCTCCTGCACACTTTACTCTGACTTCTCCTTCTGGATAGAATCTCAGCCTCATAGCAGGAGCAGTGCAGCTGCCATTTCATACTCTATGAGGAAGAAGAGCCACGTCAGGATGTCCTCTAGGGCATTCTACTTCTAGTTTCATAGCTTCAGTTGCATGTCTTGTTACTAATAGCATAGACAGTGCAACTGCTTCTCTGAAACTCATCATGTGTGTGTGTGTGTGTGTGTGTGTGTGTGTGTGTATCTCTGCTCAGAAGTATTGTGAGTTGGAGGCTAAGCCGGGCTACAGAGTGAGACCTGTCTCAAAATTATGTCCTACTCCCAGACATTCTAGTATAGTATAATGTAATGTAATATAATACACTAGTTTGATATTAAATGCTAAAGAATGGTCATAGGAAAATACTCTGCTTTTGTTTTACATAATTTGCTGTGTTCTCTAAGAGCAGAAAACTGGGTGTACAGTAAAGACCTTGAAGCATATAACATTCCGTAGTCTCAAATATGAGATGGCTGATGTGTTTCAGTCATGCCATGGCTGCATGTACAGTGTGATGTTTGTATATTGTATGTTCAGAACCAAGGCTACAATAAAGTCATGGTACAGAATGGGCCATTTGTTAAGTATTTGATTTTGAACTGTTTTGGTTGTGTTAGAAACCTTTTACTATTGCCAAACTTTTGCAACTCCTACATTCTGGTCATGATCCACAGTTGAAGAAATGAAGCTTGGAAGATGACTCAGTGGGACACAAGAACCAGAGTTCAGATTTCTACTATCCACTTAAAGACCAAGCATGAAAGTACATGTATGTAACCTTAGTACTGGGGGTGCAGAAGAAACAAGAGGATCCTACCTATCCTAAATAATGATACCCAGTTTCAGTGGGGGCCCCTGCTGGAGAGCTGGCTGAGCAGTTAAAAGCACTTGTTGCTCTTTCAGAGGACCTACCTAGGTTTGGTTTGCTGGCACCCAACTGGTGGTTCACAACCATCTGTATCTTCAGTTCCAGGTAATTTGATGACATCTTCTGGCCTGTGGGGCCACCACTGGGCATACAGACAAACAGGCAGGCAGTGCTCTCACACACACAAAATAAATAAAATTTAAAAAGTAAAAAAAAATATTCATAGTGATAGAGGAAGACATTCTTGGCCTCTAATATATACATTCATGCATCTATACAAGGATATATACACAAACACACTACACATAATTGAGACAGGGATTAAAAAAGCCAGTCTGAACACCTCCTAAGATCACATGTGAGATCACATTGTGAGAAGATTATATACATCTGAGCAGTAGGTGTTAGAGCAGTGGTTCTCAAACTTCCTGATAAATACAATTCCTCAGGTGGTGGTGATAACCAACCATAAATTTATTTCATTGCTACTTCATAACTATAATTTTACTACTGTTATGAATCATAATGTATAGGATATCTGATTTGTGACCCCCAAAGGGGTCTCAACCCACAGATTGAGAGCTGCTGTACTAGAGAGTGAGACTGTAATTTTAGGTGTTTGATGACTTCCTGATACTTGGGGGAATGTTTATTGACCGCATTCTGTGGTGTCTTGTGGGAGTGACTGCTGTTACTCCTGGTGACAACCATGTCATGCCTGGAGGACAGTGTTGTGCAGCATTTGCCTAACCAACTGTCAGGGCCAGGAGCACCTTTGAATGTGAGGATTTCTTCTCAGGCCATATTGCTTAGAGTGAAGCCACACATCTGAACAGCCCTGGAGAAGCTGAGCTGAGCTTCCTGTACTCTTTTAAAACTGACTGTAAGAAATATGTTGTGATGGCAGGTAACATTTCTCACGGTAGGCTTCTGGGAGGAACAGCAACATCAAGGCAGACTGCCTCTCTGTGGAAATGGTGGGCCCTGAGATTAGTCCTTGTAAATCTTGGGCTTATAAGGACCAATGTTTTCATAGAGCAGTGTTAACGTTTAATTTTTACATTTATTTACTGTGTGTGTGTATGTATGTGTCTCTCTGCCATACCATGCATGTGGAGGTCAGAGGACACCTTTCTGGAGTCAGTTCTTTCAATCTGCTCTGTAGGTTTCAGGTATCAAACTCATGTTGTCAGGCTTGACAGCAAGTGCCTTTATCCACTGAGCTGTCTCAGTGGCCTTTAAAAAAAAACAAAAAACAAACAAACAAACAAACAAAAAAAAATTTTAGGAGCCAAAAGAAATTCTACAGTGTTAAGGTCTTAATGACATCTGTCAAGGAGCATTAAAAAAAATAAAGCCCATAGGAAAATCTCAGAATAATTTTCTTTCTTTCTTTCTTTCTTTCTTTCTTTCTTTCTTTCTTTCTTTCTTTCTTTCTTTCTTTCTTCCCTCCGTCCCTTCCTCCCTCCCTCTTTCCTTTTTTTCCTTTTCTTTCTAATTTATTATATAGATAGCATTCTTCCTGCAGGTTACACCTGCACACCAGAAGAGGGCACTGGATCTCATAGACGGTTGTGAGCCACCATGTGGTTGCTGGGAATTGAACTTAGGACCTCTGGAAGAGCAACCAGTGCTCTTAACCTCTGAGCCCTCTCTCTAGCCCCTCAGTATTACTTTCTGTTTTTTTGTGGTTTTTTGGGGGGTGTTGACAGGGTTTTTCTGCGTGTAGTATGGGCAATATGTATATATATATATATATATACATACATGTATATATATATATTTTACTATTTTTAAGTCCTTTTGAATTGACAGTAAAATCACATCATGTATCTTTTTTTGTTTGTTTGTTTTGGTCTATTCTTTCTGTGGTTGACTGACTTACCTTTATGTAGAAGCTTGTACCCTGTATCCCTGTATCCCTGTATCCCTGTCATCCCTGTAATCCTAGTACTCACAAACCAAAACCAAAACAAAAGTTTGTATTCTTTGAGTAGATGTGGGAGTATTTACTGTGTGTCAGGTTTTATATGTAGACACTGGAGTTGCAAAGATGAGTATGCTGAAGTGTGTTCCTTAACCTTTTTCTTTGTTCACTTCCCCTCCCTGACTTATTTGTTTATTTATTAATTTGTCTGTCTAATTATCTATGTAAATATGTATCTATCTATTGTAGAGCAGCCTGGAGTTGGAAAGATGAGAATGTTAAAGTCTGGCTAGCTAGCTTGCTTCAAGAGTCCCTCATATCCACCTTTCCACCTCCAAAGTACTGGGAATATAGGTAGGCCACCATATCTCCCTCACATTTATGTGGGTCCTGGAAATCTGACCTTTGGCTGGTGTGAGAAGTGGTGTTGTTCCCCACCTCCGAGACAGGGTTTCTCTGTGTATCCTTGAATCATAGAATCATAGACCAGGCTGGCCTTGAACTCACAGACGCCTGCCTCTGCCTCTCTGAGTGCTGGGATCACAGGTGTGTGCCACTGTGCCCGCTGAGAAGTGTTATCTACTGAGCCATTTTTACTTTTGTTTTTATAGCAGCCGTATTGGATGATAGAACAAGACACTGCAGTTTTCCAGAAGGGTATGAGTGTTTTAAAGCAGGGTCACTGTTCATTGTGACCATTTCTAATGAGAACTCCAGTCACTTTTGCCTACCCACTGCATCTTTGCACAAGTCTGGTGAAACAGCAGTTATACACAAGCTACATGAAACATTGTAAAGTTTCCACCATTGATTTGTAACCCAGCATTCTTCACCAACATTCTTCTTTTTTGTTTATTTTCAAAGCCGGAGACCTTCTCAAAATAAAAAGTAAAAGGAGTGCTGAGGATATTGCTTAGTGGTACATCTTCAGCCTTTCTTTTTTTTAAAGATTTATTTACTTATTTTATATCGGTGCTTGTACACATGCATGCCAGAAGAGGGCATCAAACCCCAGAATAGATGAGCCACTATGTCATTGCTGGGATTTGAACTAAGGACTTCTGGAAGAGCAGACAGTGCTCTTAACCACTGAGCCATGTTTCTAGCCCCCTTATATTTATTTATTTTTCTTTCATTTGTTTTTTCGTTTGTTTTTCTCTGTGTAACATGGCTGTCCTGGACTCACTTTGTAAACCAGGCTGCCATCAAACTCACAGAGATCTCCTTGTCTCTGCCTCCCGGATGGCTGGGATTAAAGGTGTGTGACACCATGCCTAGCTTATTTTCTTTTTATTTAGAGATAAAGTCTCATTAAGTGTTCTAGGTTGGTCTTGAATTTGCAGTCTAAACTGTCTTAAACTTTTGGGACTTCAAGCATGTGCCATCAGGGCCAGATTTATAAGAGAGAATTGTTTGAAGACCGCCTGGAGGATTGCCTTGTAGCAGATGTTTCAGACTGTGCCTTTGTCCAGTAATGTACACATTTTCAGCATTTTTTCATATGTATAATAAACACATCAGTACATAGAGCTCAGATTTGAAACCTGAAAAAGCAGGCATTAGGATTTTGCTAAAATTT
Organism: Pachyuromys duprasi; assembly: GCA_028658305.1. Classification (NCBI taxonomy): domain Eukaryota; kingdom Metazoa; phylum Chordata; class Mammalia; order Rodentia; family Muridae; genus Pachyuromys; species Pachyuromys duprasi. Next base: position 113,396,491 of record CM053752.1, on the reverse strand, counting down.
GATGTATTATACATCGTAAAAATTTCTTCTAACCTATGATACATAATTATGATTCATGGAAACTTTAGTATATTACTAATAGGATATAATATAAAACCACTTTACTTTAAATTCCTTTATTAGTGGGCTTGAGAGATGGCTTGGAAGTTAATAGCTCTTGCAGGACTTGTGTAGGACCCATGTTTGTTTCTCAGCACTTACATGGCAGCCTAGAACTATCTCTAACTCCAGCTCCAGTAGGTTCAACATTCTTCCAGCCCATAGGCATCAGACATTTGTTCACGTGGTACAATTGAATGCCATACATGCAGGCAAAACACTCATACACATAAAATAAATAAATCTTAATAAAAGAAAGAATATTTCATTATTAACTAAAAAAATAGTTGTGTGCCCCTCCCCCCATTTAGGATTGTCTATTATCTTAGTATTTTGTGATTTCCTTATTTGGTCGGGTTCTCATCTTTATCGCTGACACTTCAGTAGAGTTAGTGTTTCCTGTTTTTAGTCTCCTTTCAAGCATAGTCTCTCAGGCCCTTATGACTTCTGGGCTGTATGCATACGTTTTCCTGGATGATGAGAGGGCTGGCTTATTTGGTCTGGAAAGTTTCTTCAATTGAGTCTCAGTTAGGACTCAGTATTACAGGAAGCAGTTATGGTTCTCCCATGGCTATTGATCTGAAGCCCTTAGGCATGCCATTGAATTGTATTTCTATTCTGGATATATTATGTAAAAAAAAAAAAAAGAAAGAAACCTCGTCTTTTTTTCTTCCCACTTCCCTTCTTCCTCTCCAGGGTCTTGTGTCCTAGGTTGATCTCAACTGGGCTATTTATCTGAGGATGATCTTGAACTCTGATCATCCTGACTCCATACCTAGTTTATGGGGTTACACAGATAAAGGATAGAGAGCCTCATGGAAATAATTCGGCTTTTATTCAGAACAAAACAGGAAGTGATTAGAATGTCTTACGCAGAAGAACAGCACATTACCTGACAGAATTTGATAGATTATTGTGAGGTCTGTGTTGAAACTGGAGGTATCTGAGGAGAATTAAGATGTGAGCAGCATAACACCAGACATAGTGTGGTGGTGACGGTGTTTAGTAGGCTTACTGGAGTTTTCTAGGGATGTGATGAAGATCTGGAAGGAAGGAAATAGCTTCTTTCCATGTTAGTGTGTAAAGGTCTGTGTTACGGACTACTGTATAATGATGATATACTAGGACTGGAGGATTGTGTATTGGCATTTGGTGGTTATTGTGGGTCTGTTTGCTGTTAGAATAGTGTTCTTCTAGGGTTGTGTCCTTGACTGTTACGTCCACCTGTTCATCATTTTTTTTTCAGATGAACTCCATAAAATGAGGTGCTAGGTTATATGTAATGTACCCATTAAAAACATTCCAAAGTTGAGTTAAAATACATACAACAATCCATCATCTAAAACTGTACAGTTTAGTATATTAAAGTACATTCTTATTGTTGTACAGCTATTACCTCCATTGGTTTCTAAGCCTACCTGAAATTCAGTTCCCTTTAATCACTACTTAGCTCCCTTGAAACTGCCAGTTTACTCTTTGTCTTTGTGGTTTTTGACTCTTCTAAAGGACCTCATTCAAATGGACCAGACAGTACTTATCTTTTGTGTCTGGCTTATTTTATTCTGCATATACTACAAATAATATCCTTAAGATTCATCTGTGTTTTAGTATATTACAAAATTTTCTTCCCTCTTTGGTTAGAATATTCCATTATATATACTTAGCATGTTTTGCTTATCCATTCTTCTGTAATACTGTTGTGAACATGAGTGTAAAAAAAAAAAAAGAACTCCAGCTTTTAAACCAGCTTTCAGTTACTGAATCACACAGTATTTTGTGACTTTCTTGAGCAGAAGAACAAATATCTGCTCGCCCCACCATAGGGCACCAATGATAACCAACTTGAAATGTGGTGAATCAGTAAGTTTATTGGAGTTATTATAGGAATATGGGTGAGAGGTTACTTATGGACGTGTGGATTAGTTAGAGGCAACAAAAGCTGCATTCTTGGAGCTCTCTGCGTGGCTCAGAGGGTCTTTAAATCTCTTTTCATGGACTTCTGAGACTTGTGAGGTTTGTGTGTTGCTTATTCCTGAGTCAGCTAGCTGTCCTCTAGGAAGGGAAGTTTCTGTTTGGAGGATATTGCTTTAGGACACTCAGGCTCCTAAGAGTTTTTCTGCCTTCTCTGTGACCCCGGATTCTTGGGGTGGTGGGGGTGGTGATATAGATGTTTGATTATTTTTGTTCATCGCAGCAGCCGTCACTTCTTTTCAGGAGCTTGATGGATTATGAGTCTTGTCAGTACACCTTCTATTGCAAAACTAGAAGTTTCCTTTCATGACCAATTGAAGTTGATGGAAACAGTGATCTGTAGGCACAAACAAAACACTTAGAAGGCAGTTTGATGGGGATATCACATCCATTTAATAAAACAATATTAGTGCACTCTCTTCTGTAATATTCCACTTTTCTGGCTTTTGTCCCGGCTTACTCTGTACCAAATGTGAGTGCCCTTCTGTGGAGCAGAGCCAGTAAGCACTTGGTTATTCCCCTATAGTCACGCCTATTGCACTAGTGGATATGTCGTGTCTGGCATGTTGGTACTATAGCATGCAATGTCTATAACCAAGTAGGACTGTTAGTAACAGTTTTCCCCTAGTAACCTGAGTGGTTCTTTCCACCACTTGAGAAAGCCAGCCAGAAGGGAGGGAGCTTCTAATTCAGTTATAAGCTTGATTTTTTTTTTTTTTTTTAACCAACATCAATCTTAATGGTATGTGAGAATTCAGGGACCTCTCTGGGAAACAGCTCATAAGGAAGTAGCCTATCCTCCACACACATTTTCATCCAGCAGCCTTATACCTCCTACAAATGCCTTTTCCTACTCAGTGCAGCGTTTCTTTGTTTAAATAACTTAATAGTTACTTTTACCACTCTTCCAGGCATTTATAGAAATATGTAAGATACTTAAATGTTGGGCTGGAGAGATGGCTCAGAGGTTAAGAGTGCTGACTACTCTTCTAAAAGTCATGAGTTCAATTCCCAGCAATAATACGGTGGCTCACAACCATCTAAAATGAAATCTGGTGTCCTCTTCTGGCATGTAGGTGTACATGCAAACACACATTGTATACATAATAAATAAATCTTAAAAAAAGATACTTAAAGGTTAGCATTATATAACAAAACTTTTACAACAGGTAGGAAAGATCACTGAAGGCTGGTTGCCATTCATTTCAAGTGAGTGCCAGTTGGTTTGGGGCAACTACTGAAAAAGAAGCATTGGACTGGCAAGGAAGCATAATGGTTAAAGACATCTACCACCAAGCCTGATAACCTGAGTTGGATCCCCAGGACTCACATGGTGGAAAGAGGCACCAACTCCTGCAAGTTGTACTATGACTTCTGCATGGGTGCCATGGTAAATCATACTCTTTCTCTCCACTAAATAAACTTTAAAGATGTTAAAAAAGAAAAAGGCCAAGCACGGTTACACATACCTTTAATTCCAGAACTCAGAGAGGCAGAAGCAGGTGGAGTGCTGTGATTTTGAGATCAGCCTGCTCTACAAAGTGAGTCTAGGGCAGCCAGGGCTACACAGAGAAACCCTGTCTCAAAGAAAACCAATAATTAAATGAGAAGTAAATAAACAAACATCAGTAAGGTTCAGTACAGTGTGAAAGATCTGTTCACTTCTGTCAGTTATCAGAAGTGTTGAGTACAATGGCATGGACATGGGACTCTATTTCATTTATTCCTCTAAAATCCATAGACTTTCCCTATGAGCCATTCATGATATTTGTTTTGCATCTTCCTATCTCTTATGGTTTCAATCTGATATGGAATAAGCATATACATAAACACGTACCCACACCCATATCCCAAATAAATGTTGTAAAACTGTTTTTTTAAAGCTTTCCATGAGTTGAGTGGTAGTACATGCCTTTAATTGGAGCACTTGGGAGGCAGAGGCAGTTGGATCTTTATGAGTTTGAGCCCAGCCTGGTTTATGTAGTGAGTTCCAGGTCAGCCAGAGCTATATATTGAGACCCTGTCTCAAAAACCAAAACCAAGCCAAACCATAACACAAAAACAAAAATAACCTGCCTGGTGAGATGGTAAAGGTGCTTAGTTGTTAAGCCTGTAGACTTGAGTCTATCTTTTGGGTCTATGTGGTGGAAGAAGAGAATCCACTCCCACAAATCCACTCCCTGCTTAATCAACTGTTTGTTAATTAATTAATCAATCGTTAAGTCCAAAATCACCACAAGGAGACCACCACTTGCATGCAGTTGGCAGGGGTGTTTTTATTTCTCAAAAGCAAGAATCCTGCAGGCAAGGGTTAGCCACTTCACAAGATGGCAACCACAAGAGGAACCCTCAAGCTCCTTTCAAAGTCAGTCACAGTTAGGTAATCCTTACAGGGTTGGATGGGTTCATGGTAAGGGATACTTGTATGTTCCTGATTGGTTCCAACCTTAGGAAAGGAACAATCACCTCATATAGCCCCAGGCCAGGTGTTAGGGCAGTGTTAGCTGCCCATCTTCTGTGTTTTTAATTTTTTCAGGAACTCCTCAAGCAGGAAAGGAGGAAGGGTAGCAAGAACTTTGTCCTGGCTTTGGACCCAGTCTCAAAATAGAGTTAGTCAGGTCCTCCATCAACATCTTTTAACTCAGTTATGAACAAAAGTCTTATAAAACCCAGTGAACTGGGTATCAAATACTACCTCCCTTATGCAATTCATTCAATAATGTCTCTTTTCTCTGTTGTTTTTCAGTCCCTTATATTCAGAAAGGGTTTCAGAAGATGGTGGTAACCAAGTATCCATAACAGCTCCTGTAAGCCAGTCAAGAACTGGTTTCCCTTGAATTGCCTCAGATTATGCTGTCATCTCAAGGAGAGTAGTTGGTTATAATATTACTTAATTTCTGTTTCCACAGCAGAAAAGCTTATCTTTTCCTCCTGTCCCATAGCTTCACAAGGTAGGCCTTGAGAGATTTGTGGTACTTTGAATAAGAATGACTCCATAGGTTCATATATTAGAATGCATAATCATTAGGGAATGCTACTATTTCAAAAGGATTAGGAGGTGTGCCCTTGTTGGAGGAAATGTGTCACTGGGGGTAAGCTTTGAGAGTTCAAAAGCCCAAGCCAGGCCCAGTATTGTTTTTCCTTCCTGCTGTCTGTGGGTCAGGATGGTAGAGCTCCCGGCTATTTTTTCAGCACCGTGTGTGCTTGTGCGCCACCTTCCTTTCTGCCATAATGACAATAGATTGAAATTGTAACAGCCTCATTTAAATTCTTTCTTTCATAAGAGTTGTAGTGGTCATGCAACTCTTTTACAGCAATAGAACAGTGACTAAGACAAAAGTATTTTATTTATTGCTTGAAAGTCCTTCGCAACTCAGCTAAGAAACAGACTGACTATCATGGTCTCATGAAACATACCATTAGTAAGATCCCCTACCATCTATATGGTGAATCGTGGATTTTCCATTCTCTATTAAACTTCAGACATGAGGGGTATGTTGTTTGTTCATTTCATCTTGCTCTCTTTTTCTTCACTATCCAATAGTTCCTGTAGGAAGCAAAGGTGAGTAAAGTCCTAAGGTAATGTGTATTGTTGACATGGGAACAGACATGTTGGATTCTGGTGCCTCATCCCCATGAGTGGCAAAGTCTTACCCAGGTGAGATTAAGAGACATGCCAAAGCTTTCCTTGGGAGTCTGATTATAAGTGAGTGGCAGTGTGTACAAAAATGAGCAACTACTGTTTCTCCTCTGGGATATTTACAGCCTGAGACTGCTCATCAACAGAGACTAACTATGGACAGAAGCTCACCCCTGCCTCTGCTGTACCTAAAAAATATGCTGAGATTTCCTCATCAGTGTGAGCATCCCTTCACCTGATCCTAGCTTTCTTGTATGTATCCTTTCTTTAGTGCCTTATTTCTCTACTGCTAGCCAGTGTTCCACAACCATGCAGATTGTGGTAATTTTCCATGGATTTCAACTATTTGGATCCTAGGGACAGTTTTCTTTAACACAGATCTCACTTATATTCTCTTTGCCTTGTTATATTCTGCCAGCTATAGGAATGACAAGTCAACACTTTAAATCTTATTCTCTTTTGTCCAGTTTACCACCAAATCAAAAGATAACATGGAAGATGCTAACAATAATACTCTGGACAGCCATCTCAGCCTCAGTTGCATTTCTCATTACATATAGCAGTTCTACTGACAGTTTGCTGATAATCTCATTCTGTGAATACTATTCTAGGGACTCCAGTATATTAGCCTATTTTTTTTTTTTTTTTTTTAGCGTGTCTCCATATTTTAGAAGGGCAGGTCCCATAGATATAGGAAGCACCGTGTCCCAATTTTATATAGAGAAAGATAGCCACTGTGGGATTGCTCCTAATAATGTTCCATTCTCATCTGTGCCTTGGTTGTTCTATCTCAGTGAGCATGCTATTTCAACAATAGCAAGGAGGCTCACAGTTTCCCCCCAACTTGTACCACATTTTTTCCCACTGTGCTACCCGCCTCAGGTACTAGCAGCCTGTTGAGCACAAAGACCATGTAGTGCCACAGTTTGCTCTGATAGAGGACACTAAGATGGATCCAGATGACTGGCTAATAATTCTGTTTTTATTGTTTTGAGGAACTGCCATACTGTTTTGTGCAGTGATGGCATCAATTTCTGTTCTTGACAATAGTGAACAAGAGTTTTGGTTTCCCCACATCATCATCAACACTTGCTATTGCTTATCTTTGTCTCGTAGCTGTCTTGATGGGTGTTATATTGCAGTAATGGATACTGACTTGCTCTTGGCTATCCTCTTTTTATTTGGACCATAGCACTGTGCTTCTTGGTTTTCATTGCTTTATTCTGATTTCTTCTTGAATTCAGAAGCTTTAAAAGTTGTTCTCTTTCCATAAAATCTAAATGGAGTATATAGTTTTGAATAAATAGTCACAAGAAATTGCTAATTCTATTGACACACAAAAATAGTCAGTAGTAATTGGTGAGAAGGTTGCTTGCTCTCTGGAAAAATTAGAAATGACATAAATGAAAATCATGCCAAGTACCAGTGATGCTATTCCAGGTGCCAGGGCAGAGCCTATCTTAGCATCTATTTGCATGAGCCTTTTAGTATTTGTTGGGGTCTTTGGTCATTATGTTTAATCCCAGTCCACATTTACTTTTCATATTAGTAAAAGAATTCTTTCAGTTGAAAAAGAATGAGAAAAAGAGTCATTGGGAGGAACCAGGGAAGATTCAGGTGCTCTTCTACGTTGTTGGTGCTATGTTGTATGTGCTAAGCCTGTGTCTGTTAGAGCAGTCAGTGAGCCTCAAGCATGTTTTCGGTTTTGATCTTGTGGCCAAGACCCGGTGCTCTGTTACCACTGCTAAGACCTTTGTACAGGGTATGGCCATCCCAGCCCAGACTGGTTTGAGGTTATAGAAGGTGGAGCTGATATCATAGTTGGCTGATGGGGAGGGGAATGGATACAGGAAGACAAGGTGGGGCAGGCAAGGGCTTTTTTTATTTCTGTTTTTCTTTTTTTTTTTTTCCCAGAAAAAAATAAAAAAGGTTTAGAACGGTAATGATGCTTATAGAAATATGGAAAGGCATAAAAGTCAGGACTTGAGGGTCCTGGGTAGAGAATTCAGGGAAGACTGTCCTTGGTACTGGAATTGTCTGAATCATGCCTCTCTGCCTGTTTGCCTGGGTTTCATACTGTTTATACACTGTAGGAAACAAGGTTGCAACTTTAAAATTTTATTTTATGTTTATGTCATGTGCATGTGTGCTGTGTGCTTTGTGTGTTCCCGGTATCTGCAGAGGCCAGGAAAGAGCATGCCAGAATTCCTGGGACTGGAATTTGGACAGTAGTGAGCCTACATGTGGGTGCTGGAATTGAATCCAGGTCCTCTGCTGAGCTATCCATCTAGTCCTCCTTCAGTAGTTTTTAAACATACCAGTTAACAGAGGTTTTTGTTTGTTTTGTTTTGTTTTTTAAAGAGGACACTAGTAGCTGGGCATGTTGGAATGCGCTTGCATTTCAGCACTTGAAGCTAAAACAGTAGAGTCACTGAGCCTCAGAGTTTGAGGCCAATTTGAGCAATATGGTGAGAATCCATCTCAAAATAAGGAAAACAAAAAGGAGTGAAAAGGGTACGCCAAAGAAGAGGTTATAGCAAAGAATATAGGTGCTGTTTTCATCTGAGGCACATATGATGAGGGTTACATGGCTAAATGAGGCCAGGTTCCAGAGACTGGGCTTGATTTTGAGCAAGTTGGTTTAGGAGATAATAAGATGAGGTTTCTATTTAGCACATGACACATGTTAAAGAAGTCTAATTTCCCTTTCTCTCCCCCCCCCCCATTTTTCTCCCCCTAAAACATAGTTTTTTTGTGTGTGTGTAGCCCTGACTGTCCTGGAACTCTCTTTGTAGATCAGGTTGGCATTGAATTCACAGAGATATTCTGCCTCTGGCTCCTAAGTGCTAGAATTAAAGGCATGCACCACTTTTAATTTTGTATTAATTAAATATGTTGATCTTTACTCATGGCAGATATCTGTTGAATGCTTGTGTGTCACTGGCAGCATATCATGTTGCCTCACCATAGACTACTGTAGTGGGTTTTCTATAGTTGCTCCATTTAACTAAGGCCACACATCTACTAAACAGTAGAGCTGAGAGATTTCAGTCCAACCAGTCTGATTGTGAGCTCAGGTTTTAACCTGTCATGTTGGTTGCAGCTTGCTAGTGCTGAGCCATGCTGACCTGGTAGTTATCATTTTTCTTTTTGTTGCAAAGGAGGCACTTAACATATCTTGTTTTAGTTCTAGTTGTTAATTAAAAGTTTATGAATATTCAGTTTGAATAATATAGTAAGTGGAAAACTAAGAATTGTGTGGCGATTGCAGTTACCTATATTCTTTTCTTCTGGACCTTTTTCCTTTCTTGTTGCTGTTACTGCTCAGGGCTCCTCTGTCAGAGGTGTCGTAAAATTTTCACCTTTAAGTTCTTGGTACATGTGAAAGTACGACCTTGCTGGAGGAAATGTCTCACTTTGGTGTGGATTAGAATATAGCTCTCAGCCACTGCTGTGACGCAAGCCGCCACGCTCCTGCCATGATGATAACTGACTAAACCTCTGAAACTGGAAGTAAGCCCCCAGTCAAATTATTTCCCTTATAATAAATAGTTGCCTTGGTTTTGGAGGTTTTTCATAGCAGTAGAACAGTGACTAAGACAGTACATATTAAAAATGCAAACTTTAAGAATAGTCAGGCTGGTGAGATGGCTCAGTGGGTTAAGGCACCCATTGCCAAGCCTGATTGCCTGAGTTCTGAGTTCAGTCCCTGGGATCCACATGTTGGAAGGAGAAAACTGACTCTTAAGTAGTTTTCTGACCTATACATGCATGTTGTGGCACATGTGCATGCACACACAGACAATTAGATAATATAAATAAAATTTTTTAAAGTCATCATAATGTTTTTACAGTTGGTAAAATATAAAATGACCAGTAATTTGTTGATAGCATCTAACATGTATAGATCTCGCCTACATATCTCAGATACTGAGAAGAGAAATTCTTCTTTTGTGTGCTTGGCAGGGCAAATGAGAATGGCAAGGGGATATTTCTACTGATGCCATTCATGTCCTCTTACATAAAGTTAGGCTCAGCCAACATTGTTAGTCACATTTCGGAACACAGACTAAATGATTAGAATGAAGAATAAAATGATGACATTTGAGGGTGTGTTGGAAAAGAATAGTAGACTATTCCTGGTGTCAAAGAGACATCAGCAAAGTGAAAGTACCTTAGTAAGGTAATTTTACTTTTGCAAAGGGTGCCCAGTAATCCAAACCTGGTGTGCAGGTATACTGGAGTGGGAAATTGATTTGGCTTTTGTCCTAATGCAGATTGATGACTGTGTCTCATTCCATTGGTGGGAGCTCATCCTCACAATATGATATGATTGACTAATTCATAATCAGCACAAAAGAAAATAGCATGATAGAACGATGTCTGGTGTGGGGCAGGGGTTGGTGTATGGGAATAAGAAACATAAGAGTTTCACAGGGTGGGGAAGGTTTTACAGAATATCAGCCTTCTGGAGGGCTACACATCTATGATAAAAAAGACTCTCATAGGAAGTACTCTTGCAGATGAGTTTCTGCAGATGTTGAGTCCTTATCTGCTGTGGACTGTTGATAAGACAGATTACAAAATGTCATAGTGTGCCGTGGACAGCAGGATCAGATGTCACCTTTTAAGTGTGTTAGTTCTTATGTGACAGCAACCTCGGGAGGGTGTCAAAGCTTCTGTGTTCTTTTAAGGTAAAGCAGCCAGGGCAGTGTTCTTGGAGGCTAGTAGCAGTTGGGCAGGGTACTTCTACATGCCTGGAGCTTCACTACTCAGTCTAAGTCCCCCATTGTGTGTCAGGCTTTCTGGTAGGTACGAAGCAGATGGCTTCTCTTTGGACCTTTGTTCCACCCAGTTTAGAGCTGAAGTAATTCCATTAGTTCTTCCCTGTCTGTAAAATTTTAGTTTACAAAGTTAGGCATGAGTGAAGGGGACTGTATTTTGGAGGCTGAGGAAGTAGGCTTGCAAGTATGAGGCCAATCCTGTGCTACATAGTAAGATCCTGCCTCAAAAACACAAACAAAAAAAATGTGTGTGCGTGTGTGTGTGTGTGTGTATGTGTGTATGGGTAATATATAAATATTATTATTATTATTTTCATAGTCTTTTGTCTTTGAGTAAATTTAACATGCATTGTCCAAAGTACATCTAGTTCTTTTTTTTTTTTTTTTTGTACATCTAGTTCTTATTTGTCTTTGTTTGAATTTTAGGAATCTTGCAAAGGGCAGCATCTAAGTTTCTGTATTTCTCTCTTTTAGACTTTTTTAGTAAAATCCAAAATCAACAGTTTGACAGAAAAAGATAGGCAAGTACTTGGAATGCTGACATGGGGAGGGAGCCTTACCTGAAGATGTACCCTGCTTTTCCCTCTCTGTAGGAAGGTGTAATGTTTGTTAGGTGATGTCAGGAATACATGGTGTGCAGATGCAATGAAGTTAGGTAGGAGCAGGCAATTAAGTGTCAGGAATGCTTGGTCATCTTCCTGGAAAGGTAGCAGTTGGCACTTCAGTAAGTTTGGAGTTCGCTGGGACTCCAGCAAATCCTAGCACTCAGTGAGTTTGAGGCCAGCTAGAGCAAGTCCAGGCCAGCCAGAGCTTTTACAGAGAGAAACCTTGTCTTGAAAAAACAAACAAACAAAAAAATTGAAGTTAATAATGTATGGAAAATTTTAGTTTAATATATATTGACTAATATAGGAAAGTACCTATATCTGTTTGTTTGCTTTATTTTGTTTTTTGTTTTTTTTTGTTTTTGTTTTTCAAGACAATTTTTCTGTGTAGAGTTGACTGTCCTGGACTCCCTTTGTAGATCAGGTTGGCCTTGAACTCACAGAGATCTGCCTACTTCTGCCTCCCTGAGTGCTGGGATTATAGGTATGTACCACTGTGCCCTGCTGGAAGCATCTTTTTAAAAAGCATCTTAAATCTGCTGTGAAATTTAGGTTTAACTGTATTATGACAAATTGTATTTGATGCAAAGTCATTTTATGTTAGAATGGCAAAGGATAATCAGCTGCGTGTAGATGAAAAAGCAATACTTTTCTGTCATTCATGAGGGAAGTTTATTCAATTAAAATGCTATGTATATGTTGTTTTTATTTAAAACAGTCAGGAGGCTGGAGAGATGGCAACAGTGCTGCCTGCTTTTCCAGAGGACCACGTGGCAGCTCACCACTGTCTGTAGCTCCAGCTCCAGGAGTTCACACCGACACACAGACAGACAGAACACCAGTGCACACTGTTGGTATAATGTTCTTTTGGGATGTATACAATTTACCCTTGTTCGTTCAATGTTGATTTCTCTCCCCCACTATCTGGTTTCAATCCAGACATTGCATTGTGATGCTTATTCTAAGCATCACCTGTCTCAAGTTTGTGTAAACATGCCACCATTTGTTCTCTGTATTGTCAATAAAACAACCAGCCACAATGCTGAGCAATGGAGAGGATAGGGTGGGACATCCTGGTGCAGAGGGGGAGGAAGAGGGAGGCGAGAGGATTTGGAGGAAAGGTTTGGGAACTACATGGAGAGATGGGACCAGACCTAAATTATGACTAAAAGCAAGTATAATGGGTGAAATCTGAATGGTAGGAAACTGTGTGGATTTAGGATGGAGTAACTATTTCCCAGCATTGTGCTCTAGGTTAATTAAATCCGAGTCTCTGTGTAGTGATTTGGGTATACAACTGGATTAGAAATAACCACTGCTTAAATAAAAAATAAATCAATAGTAAATATTAATCACCAACAACAGCACAGTAAAGCAAGCAAACAACAACAACAATAGTAAGTACCTGAAACTCAGATAGTAGAAGACAACTAACTCCTTCAGGTTGTCCTCTGATTTTTGAAGACATTTGTGCGTGTGCGTGCATGTGAACTACATACACATATATACTTTAAAAAAATAAATGTTAGAAGGAAAGAAAACTTAGGGTTAGGAAGATCTCTGGAGATCTGTTTCTTTTTCTTTCTTTCTTTTTTTTTTTTTTAAAGAGAGGGTTGGGTCAGGGAGATCACTCTGGGTAAGAGTGCATGCTGTTTAATTCTGATGACCTGAGTTGCATCCCTGGAACCTACTATAAAGGAAGAAAATTGAATCTTGAAAATTATCCTGTGACCTCCATCTGTGTGCCATGGCACACGTGTCTAAACTCACATACACATGCATATACCACAAAAGTTTAAAAAAATGTTCATATGGTCTATGTGTTTACTTTATTCAATGCACGTTTTGCTTGCATGCATGTGTGTCTATCATGTGTGTGCAATGTCTGCAGAGATCAGAATAGACTGTCAGCCCTGGGACTGGAGTTACAGACAGTTGTGAGCTACAGTGTGGGCACTGGGAATTGAACCCAGTTCCTTTGGGATCAAACCTGTTGTTTCTTTTTTTTTTTTTTCAGAAGAGCAGCCAGTGCTGCTACTGAGCCACCTCTCCAGCTTCTGGATGAGCGTTTTTGAAAAGTATAGGCCACCTGTTTTCTATAGAGCTTCAGTTGGAATTTGCCATGTACTTTTGTGTAATTGGAATGAGGAAACTACACAAGCATAATTGTGTATAGGATGTATTCATCAAGTATATGGTATTTGTCAAGATTTGTTGTGAATTGAGATAATGCTTTGTTTTTTGTTCTCTTTGCAATTATGAGATCATGAAAATGAGAAGTTTTGCCTGCCTGCCTGCCTTTCTTTCCCAGTGACAGGATCTTGCTATGAGTACAGGTTGTCTTTGAACTCAAAGTAATTTTTACTGTTTTTGAATGTTGAAATCTTAGGTGTAGGCCACTATACCTGGTTTATAAGTACCTTGTTTTATATATATATATATTTTAAAACCAAACAGGAACTAAGTAGGTTTAGTATTCGTTAATGCATCAGATTTGAGCCAGTATGGTGGTGTTGTAAAGTGGTGACTTATAACTCTCATTTTGTGTGTGTGTATGTTCACTACTTGGCATTCTAGTATGAAGAATTTTACCTTCATTTGCTTATTACACATGAATTTACTTAGTATTCATATGAACTTAGCCATCATCATTTTGTTAGAGGGGCTATAATCTATCTCTTGATGCTCCAAGTGTCCTAGACTTTGGTAGCCGGAGCTTTTCAGGTATTGCTGTGTTTTTGTAATGTGTTTTTTATTTTTCAGTACTACTTTTTTTTTTTTTTAAAGCACTGCCTTTCTTGGACATTGCATGCCTGTGCTTGCTCATTCCATGACATCCAGGAAGCAAAGAGATATATGTTTGTTGTCTGGAGACAATGTATAGCCTTTCATATATGCATCAAGTTACCTTTTTCCTCCAGTTAAGTCATAACTCAGAATTTAACCATTGATTAGATTAAAGCTCTTTTGATTTTATTAGGTCTCAGTAATGCCTCAAATGAGAAGCCACACCTTTAACAATGAGCCTTTCAGGACAGGGGGTGACCTTTCATATCCAGACTATAACATTCATTGACTGCTCAGTGATGATTATGTGTCTGGGGTGTTCCTAGAGTGCCATCAACTCCGTCTTGTGGAGAGCAGATGTGCAAGTTGAGGCAGAGGCTTGCAGGATAATCCCTGCCAACTCTTTCTCTCCCTTCCTATTTATTACTGTGGACATGCTCATGCTAGAGGTACAAGACCATTGCTGTCTCATGGAAGGAAACAGATGGACCATAAGTCAGGGCAGGGGGACAAGGGGTGCCAACTGGGCATGGGTGTGTTTGCCAAGGTTTTGCCTTTGCTTCTTTTCCTCCAGCGGATCAGGAGTGTATTAGTTATTTTGTTAGAACAAAATACCTGACAAAAACAATGTAAGGAAGTGAGGCTTTGTTTTGAGAACACAGCCCATCATAGTAGGGAAGTAGTGGATAGTGGCTGAGGTGGCTGGTTATACTGCAGTCTGTCAGGGGGTGAAGAGATGAATACTTGTGGTCTGCTTCTTTGCTTTTTATTGAGCCCAGGATTTTACCACAAGTAACTGTGCCTTTCCATTTGTTCTAGTTTCATTTCTGTTGCTGTGATAAAATTTCCTGGCAAAAAAACCAACTTGGGAGAGAAAGGGTTTATTTTAACTAACAATTCGGGGGTTCAGTTCCTTATTGTGGGGAAGTGAAGGCAGGGGGGAAGCTGCTACTCACATAACCACATTCAAAAGCAGAGAGAAATGAATGTATACATCCATGCTTGCCACCACTAAGCTCTATTTCTACTTGTACACAGTTGAGGACCTCTGCCTAAGGAATGGTGCCACCCCCACTGGGTTGCGTCTTCCTGTGTCAGTTAACTAAGACATGCCAACTTGTTTGCTGCTCTACTGGGAGTGGGACCTGGGAGAATGAAACCTAAACATGAGGTAAACTGAAAGTCTCGTGGAATAGCCAGCTTTGTTTAGAGCATCAGACAATTTATACTCAGAGGGTTAAGAAGAATCACATGAGTAAGGTGTGCAGTCAACAAAGACAAGCCAAATGTGGCAAAACAAACAAAACAACAACAAAATAACCCAGGTTCTTCCGTAGATGCATATAAAAAAATAACAAGTTAGTTATAATGAATAATCTAAATAAGCTCACTCCTGTCCACTAGAGCTGTGAGGGGCATGAAAGCACATTCCAACAACAGTTCTGTGTTTTTTGAAGAAACTGAGGTCATTGGACTCTTGTCTTGTTTTCTTGGAGTTTTCTCAGAAGCTCTCAGAAGTCCCTTTCTATGACTCCATTCTTGGACTGTGAAGACAATCTCACGCTTAATTTAGGCTCTCTTCTCTGTAATTCTCAGTTGCGTCAAGTTGACAATATAGGTAACTGTCTACTACCTCAGTTAACCTAATCTAGAAAATTCCTCATAGTCATGTCCAAAGGCTTGTTTCTTAGTGATTTTTAGATCCAGTCAAGTTAATAATCACTATTAACCTTTGCAAGGGGTTGTGAGCATTTTCTTAAAAAGAATTGCAAATGGTTTTGCCCTAAAGGTTTGTGTTCCATGTTGTCTTTTGTCACTGCTGTCACTGCTCACCAGTCTTTGAAGATGTAAAAGCACATTTAGTTCGTCTGGTCTCAGAACTCTGAGTCGAGATTGATGGGTATGGAACAAGACCTATATATGTCTACTGAGATTTTCCGTGGGACTGGATATGTACTCAGTGGTTCTGACTGACTACTCCCAAGTGATTGACAAAGATGGCTGTAAGCATCCATTACTTTCCCAGTAGGTCAGGAACAGGAACATTGAATTCCGTCAGCACCTCTTCCCAGAGTGTCTGTGCAAACACCAAAAAAACCCCAAAACAAAACAAAAACAAAAACTCCTGGTTCTAGTATCCTTAGACTGCTCTAAAACCCACTTATAGGTCCTTCTTGGAAAAGGGGTGGCCTAGCTGGGGATGGGAAGGAGGAAGTGGTGTCTTCCTGCTCCTGTCTTTTAGTGGACACAGTCTGTGCGTCTCTGGTGGTATAGTGGGGATAACCAATTCTTTCAAAAGGAATTTTTGGGAAGCACTAGGAATGGCAGGTGCTTGTTTCCAGGGAGGACAACAGTAGGAGGGTTTTTTGTTTGTTTGTTTGTTTGTTTGTTTTAAGGTGTTTGCATAGAGTCTGAATGCAAAGAAGAGTCCGTTCTTGGTAGCTTCAGGTAAAGTAGAATTAGCAGTGAGCTGAAGGTTCATTGAGGTTCTAAGGTCTTTTTGCAGGAAATATTATTCCAGAGGTTATCCTAAGTGTGGTGGTGATGGTGAGGTCATTTATTCCTTTTTTTTTTTTTTTCAGTTTGAAAGTTTTTTTTTCCTTTTTCTTTTTTAGTTTGAAGCTTCAGGAGGCGTGTCGGTGTTCAAGACCTTGGAACTATAATATATCCCTGTACATGTTGGATACTTAAGCTCAAATAGATAGTAATTTAAGTGTCCAGTTGAATTTTCTTATTTACCCATTTCTACAACTTAAAAAAGTTATTATTTTGAGAGAGTTTCCCTGTGTAGTACTGGCTGGCCTGGAACTTGCTATATAGACCAGGGTGTCCTTGAACTTACTGAGTTCTCTCCTGTTGACTGCTGGGATTAAAAGTGTGTGTCACATACCAGACCTATTTTTTTTTAAATTATGCATATATGTGTATGGTTATGGGTACTTGGGTGTATTATCTTTGGTGTCCAGAAGAGGACATTGGATCCTCCAGGAGCTGCACTTAGAGCAGTTATAAGCCATCTCATGGGATGCTGAGAATTAAACTCCTGTCCTCTGGAAGAGCAGCATGTGCTTTTAACTGTTGAACTATCTTTTCAACCTCCACCCTTTCTGTAACTTTTTTTTGATAGGTGTCAGGCACTTGAAATGCTTACAAAGAGTTAACAAAATGAATTTAATGTAAGTGAAAAGAGTTAATAGTTGCATATCAAAGGAAATTGCTGTAATAGAGTCAAAGCATTTCAGATTTTTTTTATTATGTAAGCAGGATATAAACACATTCTTAAGAATGCTGTTCAAGGCTGGAGAGATGGCTCAGAAGTTAAGAACACTCACTGTTCTTCCAAAGGTCCTGAGTTCAATTCACAGCAACCACATGGTGGCTCATAACCATCTATAGTAAGATCTGGTGTGCAGGCAGAATGTTGCATAAATAACAAATAAATCTTAAAAAGAAAAAAAAGAATGCTGTTCAGGTTCTGGACAGCATACCTTTAGTGGTGCATACCTTTAATTCCGGCAGGGGCAGGTAGATCTCTGTGAGTTAAGAGGTCAGCCTGGTGTACAGAGTGAGTTCCAGGACAGACACGGCTACGCAGAGTAAGCCTGTCTTGAAAAACAAAAAGGAATGTTGTTGAGACGTGGCAGACTAGGCATACCCTCTGGACTGCTTTCTGAAAGCTAGTCTTCTTCCTGGATGTGATTGTGCTAAACCCTATTTGGAAAGATGATGACCTTTCTAACTGATTTGATTTGAAGATGGTCCCGATGTATCCTGGTTGATGCCAATTTTCTTTTTCTTTTTTTCCTTCCCACTCCAGCAGGCAGTTCTGGCCAAGCAAGAGACCAAGCAGGATTGTTGCATGAAATCTGATCTGCTAAGGGAAGGTAAGGACCAGTTCACCCAATATGAGAGGGCCTTGCTGCATGCCCCCTTTTTATTACCTCTCCCAGCCTTTTCACTTTCTTGGAATTTTCCTGGGATTGCAGTATAATTAATAATCTCTTTCATTCCTGAATTGGCATGCACACACGTGCACATGAACACACACACACACACACACACACGCGCAAAAGATGTGCCAGAGAAGGAAAAATCTCAACAAAGTATGAAAAGCGAGTATCTTGTGTATTCTTGTTTTAAAGTGCAGCTGGAAAATAAAAAGTGACTAATCACACTAACAATTGTAGCGTCTCTATTTATGATGCTCTAGCTGATAACACTGGATAAACAAGCTGTGATACACACCATGGGTTAATTGTGTGGTTCATGCAACAACCTGAATATAGTGTAATTGGGTTTTGCAAAATGAAGAAAGCCAGATATAAAGGGCATATATTGTGTGTCTTTTTTATAGTTTTTTTTTTTTTCCTTTTTAAGGCAGGTTTTTTTTTTGTTGCCCTAGCTGTCCTGGAACTCACTGTAGATGAAGCTGGGCTTGTACTCATAGATCTGTCTGTCTCTGACTCCAGAGTGCTGATATTAAAGGCATGCACCATAACTGCCCCATTATGTGACTCCATTTATATGACATTCTGACCAAAGTGAAGTAGAAACTTGGAGTTCATAGGAGAGGTTTCCAGCACGTTGAAAGGTTTAGGGTGAGGGTGATTCCAGGAGGCAGGCTGTTCTGCAGTAAGTCTAGGTTTGGGGCTGGGTGGATGATAGCTTGTTTGTTAAGAGCACTTGCTGTTCTTCCAGAGAACCGGAGTTTGGTTCCAACGCTCATGTTAGGTGGCTTACAGCTATCTTCTGCTGTAGCTCCAAGGGATCCTATACCTTATTTGGGTTTCCAAATTCTCCCTCTCTGTCTTTTTCTTACACACATGTTTTTGATTTGCATGATAGGTTTTTCTCTTCCTTTGTTATTGAGATTGTCTACAGAGCAGTGAGTTTTAGTCTTATTCTTTTCTGTGAGTGGATTGTTCTGGTTTTATTTTTGTTACTATGATAAAACACACTAACAAAAAGCAAATTAAGGGAGGAGAGGGTTTGGGTTCCAGGTTACTGACTATCATTTTTTGAAAGTCAGGGCAGTAACTCAAGCAGCAAGTCATATCACATCTGTGATCAAAAGCAGAGAGAAACAAACACAACTCTCCTACCTGCTTGTTTGCTCTCAGCTGGCTTTCTGTACTTGCACACACTCTACCCATGATGCTCTGGGCTTTCCCAGATCAATTAACAGTTGAGACACTTGTGCTCAAACATGCCCACAGGCCAACCTGATCCAGAGATTCCTTATTTAAGATTCTATTCCCATGTGATTCTAGATTGTGTCAAGTTGACAGGCACACACATCAGCACAGTGATTAATCTTCTCAGCCCTTGTTATGTGACTGACACACTTAAAGGATGGCATACCCAATAATCCTAAATTAGTAGGTTTTCCCTGAGCAGTTTAAAGATGATGTTCCATTGTCTTTTGTCTTACTAATAGCTTAATTTGAAATAGGTATCTGTATTTATCTTTTTTATGTGATGTATAATTTTCATAACTATTTTATTTCTCAATATATAGTTTTAGTTAGTGTGGCACTCTGTGTAGACCAGGCTAGCCTCGAAGACCAGACTAGCCTCGAACTCACAGAGGTCCACCTGCTTCTGCTTCACAGATACTAGGATTAAAGGCCTGTGTCACCACATCTAGCTAGCCCTAATTTTTATACAATTGATTATGTTGTGCATTGGTTTGGGGTGTTTGTGTTTACCTTGCTTGCTGTATATTTTTGAAAAGCTATTAACTCTTTCAAATATAAATATATATATACACACATATATATTTATTGATATATATATATTTTCCTCCAAACATGTAACATGCTTTACTGTTCACTTGAGTTTCAGCTCATTTGCATTTTAGGTTCTGTGTGGTTTTTTTTTCCTTCCCCCTCTTGGTATAGATTCTTTAGTCTGTGTCTCTGGGATCTCCATCCTGGGCTTTGTCTTACCTGCTCTTAGTTTCTTTGCGTGGCAGTGTTCTTCATACAGTAGGTTCTCATCTCTGTAGATCTGTTTGGGTAGTAGATACCCCACATGTATGTTTCCCAGTTACCTCTGAATGCTTGACAGCTGACTTCTTTATAAATTGTGCCCTTTTGCACATCTAGTTTTGATTGGATGGTGGGTATTTTGAATGCTCTGTGGCTGGATTATGTATGTTGAGTCTGGTTATTTGTTTTAAAAGTAGGTGCTGAAGTTTTTGTTTTGTTTTGTTTTGGTTTTTGGTTTTCTCTGTGTAGCCCTGGCTATCCTGAAACTCACTTTGTACACCAGGCTGTCCTCAAACTCAGGGATCTGCCTGCCTCTGCCTCCCAACGGCTGGCACTAGAGGCATGTGCCATCACACTTGGCTTACCTCTCTCTTTCTCTCTTCCTCCCTCCCTCCCTCCATTTCTTTACTTATTTTTTTGTTTGTTGTTTAAGATTGTTGATTCATTAATTTTTAGATAAGTTTGACTTTGTGGCAGGGACTACTTACTTATACACATTTTTAGCCTGAGAGTATATTACCTGTCAATTCAGGGGCTGTTTTTTTTTGTTTGTTTGTTTGTTTGTTTTAGTACAAGAAATTAGATGCTAGGCATAGTAGTATATACAGGACATGGGAAGGAGAGGCAAGTGCATGTGGATGCTTATGAGTTGAGGCTAGCCTGGTCTACATAGTTTAATTTCTTTTTTAAACAGTTAATTTTTTTTAACTTTATGTGACTTTTCTCAGTGTATGTATTTGTACATGTGTGTATGCATGGAGGCCAGAAGAAGACACTGGATTCCCTGGGACTAGAGTTACAGACAGTTGTGAGCTGCTCTGTAGGTGTTGGAAATTGAACACTCTGAAAGAGTTGCTAGAGGTCTTTTCCCCAGCACATGGTCCAGTTTTTTATACTGCAATAAAAATGTTTCTATTGTAATTGAATAATTATCTTAACTCTATGCTTATTTATAGTCTTTGTGATGTCTTATGGATCTTCTGTTTATTCACCATTGTCTGTTTCTCTGCGTTTTCTCTATGAACTCTGAGGTGAGACCACATGTCATAGGTTGGCTAAGGCTTACAGGTTGTAACCCTCAGTTGCACCAAACAGGCCTCTGGATAAATGTACCTTTATCCTTAGTGTGCTGCCTCTGCTTTTCATGCTCTGGGTTAGCCTGGGTCATGTGACTCTTCTCTGTGGGGAACTTGTTTTTCTTGCCTTTACTATTCATTTGCATGGTATACTTTACTATTTTTGAAATTTTACTCTTTTTGATATATTTTAGGTTAAGGTCATGGAATTTTTTAATACATTAATTGGAACTCTCATTAAAATCACTGAATTTCTAAATGTGAGAGGACTTAACAGCTTTGTTATTTTATTACCTGGTTCCAGAACATTCTCTCTTTTTTTCTCTGTACATAGGTGTTGAGTAATTCAGCTCTAAAAAATGTGTGTGTGTGTTTGCAGTTTTTCTCCTTTTGTAAGTATCTTATTATATGTAATTATAAATAGGATATTATACATATATTAAGATACATATAATTATATATTATAGGATACTTACAAAAGGAAGGAAAGTACAAATATATATATATATATATTTAAAGCCAAATTACGTAATGCCTCTATACAGAGGAAAACATTTATATATATAATATATATATAATTATATATTATAGGATACTTACAAAAGGAGGAAAGCTGCAAATATATATATATATAATGTATATTATATATAATAGGATACTTGTAAAAGAAGGAAAAGAAAAATACAAATATTTATTTTTAAATCCTAGTTACTTAATGCCTATATACAGAGGAAACCATTTTTATATATTATATTATATATATTTATATGTGTATATAATGGGATACTTACAAAAGGAAGAAAACTACAGATTATATATAATAGAGAAACCCTGTCTCAAAGACAATTTTTATATACATATAAAATATATGTGTCTATAAATGTGTGTATATATGTATATACATACATATATACATATACATACACACACATATATAAATTGTCTTTTTGAAACAGGGCTTCTCTGTTATGCAGCTTTGGCTGTCTTAGAACTCCCTGTGTAGACCAGGCTGGTCTTAGCCTCCTGAAATTGGGATTAAATATGTGCACCACAGTGCATGATTTTAAAGTTAATGTTGGTATAGAGAAATGATATTATTTTTGTAGGATCTCCCCCCTTTTACCCACTGTGTAATCAACACAGGCACTTATGTGTTCTGGGCAAGTACTGTACTACTGAGCTACAGTCCAGCCATGTCACTTAATTCAGAATCTAGTAATCTGGCTTTGTGCTTGTGTCTTTATCAGATAAGGTAAAGCATCCTCTGTCTTCGTCACTATCTTTGCATTTCATTTTCTTATCTGGTGTTGCCACCCAATCCCTTCTTTATGTGCCAGATATTAAAAGCAGTAATGGATATCTTTATGTGCCAAATATTAGAAGCATTAATGGACATCTATGCTATTTTGATTGAGTATACATTGGCTGCAGAATTTCCTGTATAACCTCCAAGTTATGGAAATGTTTTACAATTCTTTGTTTTCTACTTGTTTAAAAGTTACTAATGGCTGTTCATTCATTCAGAAAGGTTGTGTTGCATATAATACTCCCAGGCCTTGTTTATGTGCTGAGAGGGATAAGCGTGACAGTCCTCTGCTATTGTAGAACTTGAATTTGTGGGAAGAGCAGGTAACTAATGATAAATGGTAAATGCTGGGTGTTAGGTGACAGGTACAGTGAAGAGGAGAGCTGAGGATAGTGTGGTAAAGGGTAAGCCTTATATTTCACTGTAGTGTCTCCTGCTTCCAGGGGTGTGATCATGAGTCTGCTTCAGCCCCTTGGTAGATCTTCTTGAAATCAAGAAGGCTCTTGATTTCTTACTGTTCTGGCCATGATAGAATAGCCAGAAGAGCCTGGATTTCTAAGAGAAGACATGCAGTGAAAAATATACTGAGTATGATCCTCTTCCCTAAAATTTTCCTTTGTGCTTCTGTAATGTGGCTTCTAAAGCCCTCTAAAAAATATTTTTGACTATGTATGTGTGTCTAAGGTGGATATGTGGGCATAAGTACAGATGACCTCAGAGGCCAGGAGAGGGAATTAAATCTCTCGGACTGCTCAGTTGTGGCAATTGGGAACCAAAATTATGTCCTCTTCAGAACAATAAGTTCTCTTACTCCCTGAGATGTCCTATCCCCCTTTGTTTTAAACCTCCAACAGCCTTTTTAAAAAGCAGGCCAACTTTTCAGACTTAACCAAACATTAATGTTTCAAAATTAAATTTGCATTTAATCTAACAGACTTAAATGTTGGTTTGTATATAAGATAAAATGATTATTATAGACAGATGTGTTTTTATTGCTGTTGTTCTTGTGTTTGTGTGCGCGCATGTGTGCTAAGAATAGAACCCAGGGCCTTGCATAGGCAAGAGTTTTACTGAGCTACACCCCATAACTGTAGACAGCTGTATGTATGCTAGCCAAAAAAAAAAAATTGTAATTTATGATGATAGTTATATGGACTTATGGGTCCTAGCAGCTGTGACACTCCTTTCTCTATTCACAGATACACCTATGGCTGCTGATGAAGGTTCCACAGAGAAACAGGCGGGAGAGACTCCTATGGCTGCAGATGGAGAAACAAATGGATCTTGTGAAAAGAGTGGTGATACCAGCCATCCAAATGTACCCAAACACACTCAGGAGAACACAAGAGCTAGCCCACAGGAAGGTACCAACAGAGCATCTCGGGTGGCGGAAAATGGGGTTTCAGAAAGAGACACAGAAGTGGGGAAGCAAAACCATGTCACAGCTGACGACTTCATACAGACTTCTGTCATTGGCAGCAATGGATATTTTTTAAATAAAGCAGCCCTGCAGGGGCAGCCTTTGAGGACTCCCAACACGCTAGCCTCCTCGCTTCCTGGTCATGCCTCAAAAACTCTTCCTGGAGGAGCCAGTAAATGCAGGACTCCAAGTACACTTCCTCAGATACCAACCACAGCACCTACTGTGCCTGGGGAAGGGAGTGCAGACACAGAGGACAGAAAGCCTGCAGCCTCGGGCACTGATGTCAGGGTTCACAGGGCACGCAAGACCATGCCGAAGTCCATCCTGGGCCTGGTAATTTTGTCTTCTTTTCTATCTTTCTCCTCCTTTGCATTAATGAAAAGAAATAGACTTTCATGCAAGAAAGGCAAAAAGCAGTTGATGACAATAGTCTAGATCCATGAGCAACAAAGCCTTCTTTTAAGGTTTTTCCTGAAGAATTCTTTTTGCTCTATGAAGGTGGATGGGTTAGGCTCTATCAGGAAAACTATTTTTCTTTCTTTCTTTTTTTTTTAATTCCCCCGAGACAGAGTTTTCTGGTCAGTTTTGGGCTGTCCTCGAATTCCCTCTGTAGACCAGGCTGGCCTCGAATTTGCAGAGATCCGCCTGCCTCTGCCTCCTGAGTGCTGGGATTCAAGATGTGTACCACCACCACCTGGCTGAAAATTACTTTCTCTTCTGCCATTTCTGAAAAGCTTCCATTGTTTAGGGTTACGAGAACAAGATGAGTTGGGCTCTAACACTGAGTGAAAGCAGTGTTTCCCATAATACTCAGCTTGGTGGACCTCTTTGTCTCAATCTGTTTTACAGGGCATGCATCTGATGCATGTTTTCAAAGTGTCTGCAGGAGTTACTTTGTTTTCTGATTGTGGACTTAGCTTGGGTAGATTCTACATTCATAATCACATTCCTGTGATTTCTAGTGCCCTTTATGTGTAGACCATTTGCTGTTTTCTCTCTGGCCTTCAGGGCTTCATGCTTGGAACCTTTCCCCAGGACTCTGCCAGTCTGTGGGTTTGTGATGTCAACTCCAGAAACATGTAATGCATAATATGTGGTTGTTAATTTCCTTCCCATAAAATCCCTTGTGTGTGAGCACTGTGTCTTTGTGTTTCTTGCCTGTTTTCTACTTCATGCTCCATGCTTTAGTCCTTTACATTTTGTTCTTTATGTTGATGTTTTAAAATTTTAATACCTGTTTTTTTATACTCCAAATCTTTGGTTAGTGTTTTAATTTCTCAAAAAAGTTATGTATTATTTATGTTTTTGGTTTGCGATAGGGCCTTTCTTAGCCCAGGCAGGATTCAGACTCAGATTCTGGAATTGTGGTTATGTGCTACCATCCCCAACTCATATTTCATCTTCTCCCACATGGTATACTGATCA
This sequence comes from Pachyuromys duprasi, assembly GCA_028658305.1. Classification (NCBI taxonomy): domain Eukaryota; kingdom Metazoa; phylum Chordata; class Mammalia; order Rodentia; family Muridae; genus Pachyuromys; species Pachyuromys duprasi. The sequence continues at coordinate 113,371,385 of CM053752.1, read as the reverse complement.
TGGATAAGGAGGTGGCTCAGTGAGTAAAGTGTTTGCTGAGCAAGCAAACACCTGAGTTCAAATCCCCAGTACCCACATAAAAGCTGGGTGTAGTGTTTCATGCTTATAAGCCTAGTGACACAGGGTTGGAGACAGGAGGAAATCTAGGTTATGCTGGCTAGCCAAGGCTAGTTGAATCAGTAAGCTCCAGGTTGTGTTGAGATATACTCTATCAAAAAATCAGGTAGAGAAGTGTTTGGGGTACAAAATCTAGTATTATTAATTTTGATATATAGGTAATACAGACAGTCAGGCAGAACCCTTCACATACATACACACCCATACACATACAGACAGAGAGTCATGAAGTTAGATGGATGAATGGATGGCTGGGTATAGCGAGATTTTACAATTCTTCCGCAGTCTCTTTGGAATTCTGATTCCTCAGAGGAGTTTTGTTTGGCTGCAGCAGCTCTTATTCATGTTTTGTTTTTTCTCTAGTGTACTTTTCATTATCTTTGTGGTAGTGTTTAAGATGGCCCAAGTAACGTGTGTATCCATAGACGCTGCATTGGATATAGGGTGTGGCTGCTTGCCACCTGCTTACCTTGCAGTATGGAATCCCACAGTCATCATATGTTCTGCCCTCTTGCCAGGTGTTCATGCGGGTTCAACCTTATGGGACACTTGCTGGTCACTTTGGCTGCCCCTACCCTCCCCCCATTACCAGCTTGGCTACCTTTATAAACAGAAGAGTCTGTATGCCTGGCCATACAGGTAGCACAGAGGTCACCAGCCTCTTACTACCTCTGCTCCATTTGTAAAGTACATGTGACATCTTTCATAAATATGGATTTTATTGATTAAGAAACAGTAATTCAGATGAAGGTCTAGGGAGGAATAGTCTAAGATAAAACAGAGTCTGGGAAGCCAGGGGTGGCCTGACTCTACAGATCACACAGAGGTCACTAGGTCATTAACCACATCCATTTCCAGTTTTTTGGACTGAAAACAGACTGTACATCTCTTTGAAGGGACAACCCCATGTGCTTAACATTCCTGGTTTCCCTAGTGCATCTGTGAGCACAAGGATGTTGTGTCTCAGCTGCTCATCTAGAGAACCCTAGTTTGGTGTCTAGCATCTATATCAAATTACTTTACAACTACCTGTAACTTTAGCTCCGTGATGCTTTTGCCTGCCTCAGATACCTGCATTGATTGCCACATAACCACATTCAGACTAACACACCTACATATAATTAGTTACAAATGTGTAAGAAAAAAATGAGATTGGTGGTGTACCCATTTAATTTCAGCACACTCAGGAGACAGGTGGGTGGCTGTGAATTCTAGGATAGCTCCGGATACACAGAGAGCTATTACCACAAAACAAAATAACAGAAAGTAATGTAGAGTGAATATACTCAGAATACATGGTATACATGTATGAAAGTATCATAATGAATCCTACCATTATGTATAATTAAAACATGTTACTAGTAAAAGGAAAAATCTGAGATTGTTAAAAATAGTTAATAGATTAAAATATGCTAGTAGAAAACCCCCCAAAAAGTTAACAGGAAGCTTCAAAAATAATGTTAAGATATGCATGTGCTTTTTCTAGTCATTGCAGTAATAACATTTAAAAAGTTTTAAAATTATATTTTATTTTGTTATCTATTCATTTATTGTACATAAGTGAGTGCTTATATGCATGCATATAGTGCACATGTAGCACAATTTGGGTCCTGGGGATGGATTTTAGGGCGTCAGGCGTGGTGGCAAGCTCCATTATTTTGCAAGCCATCTTCATTGTTGAAGCTACCTGGCTTCTGATGTCCTTGCCAGCGTTTGTGCTGCTGCTGCTGCTCTGCTTGTTTATGTCAGTACCTTGTCATGATTTAACTTGAACTTTCTTGAACCTGACAATGTGATGTGGCTCTTTTCAGTGCTCATTTGTTTACTATGTTGTCAATGGAGAAATGCCTTTCACATCTTTTACCCTTTTATGATAAAGTATTTTGTTAGGTTTAAGATTTCTGTTGTCCTTCCTTTACTGGCAAGTCCTCTACCACTGAGATAAATCCTCAGCTCCAGAATTTCAGGGTAAGAGCCCTTTGTCAACTATGAGGCCCATTGTCAGTTATGAGGCATTCTCTAATATCTTTCCCAAAATAGGTCCTGTCTGTATCTGTTCATGGGGGAGATTGGTTCTTGGTAATGATGGAATTCAGTGTTGAGTTCTGACTGCAATAAATTGTCGATCTGAGAACTCACATTGTTGCCCAGGTTCTGTCTGGGTAGAACCCTGAGCAGTTAATGGTAGTAGGTGATGTGTCTGTGTGTGGGTTGGGGGAGAGAGAGCGAGTTAGAGGAGAGAGAGAGAGAAAGAATGAATATGTGTGAGTGTATTCTTGTATATGATATGAGGTAAGAAATCTTCTTCCATCTCTTCCTCCTTATTTTTACTTTTTATTTTATTTCATTTACTTAATTGTTTGAGACAAGGTCTTTCTACATAGCTTGGACTGTTATGGAACTTACTGTGTAAGCCAGACTGGTCTGAAACTCACAGAGATCCACCTGTCTCTGCCTCATCAGTGCTGGGATTAAAGAAGTATACCACAATATCCAGCTAAGATATTCAGATGTCTTCCTTTAATTTTTTTTAACCTTTTATGTGTTTTCTCTACATACATATTTGTGCACCATGTGAATGCAGTGCCCACACAGGCCACAAGAGGGTGTTAAAAATCCCCTTGAACTGGAGTTAGAAATGGTTGTGAGTTACTATGTAGGTGCTGGGAATCAAAGCAGGGTCCTCTGTAAGAACAGCCTGTACTCTTAAACATTGAGCCATTTCTCCAACCCCCTCCCCTCTCCCGTACCCTTTTTTTTGTACAGGGTTTCTCTGTGTAGCTTTGGCTATCCTGGATTTGCTTTGTAGTCCAGGCAGGCCTTGAACTCACAAAGATCAGCCTACCTCTGTGTCACTGTGCCCTGCTCCACTCCTTTTTAAAGACAGGGTCTCATTGTATAGCCCTGGCCTATATTCACCTGCCTCTGCTTTTCAGAGTGCTGGGATTGAAGTCCTGACTACCACACCTGCCATATTTCATTGTTTCATATGTGGATATCCTGTGTTTACAGAAACCATATATTCTGAAGAAAGACTTATCTATGAATGTCTTACATTATTAGGCCGTTACTTGGTTGCACAATAAAATTTAGATCAAGCTGAGTTGTATGTGGCTTAAAATAAAAGATGAGACTATCTTCAAAACGTTGCTGAGTTTATAGGCATCGACAGAGGGGAGGGTTAGTGGTATAAAGGCAGCTTAGAGGAAGGGCAGGGGTGTTAAACCTGGGGCACTGTTACTGGTATCACAGGTAACTACTTTGCAGGAAGGTAGACTAAAAACCACTTAAGGAGATTGGGAAGTGGGCTTGCGCTTTAACACCACTCTTAAGAGTCAAGGCAGCAGCTGGGCACATGCATATAATCCCAGCAGTCAGGGAGGCAGAGGTAGGCGGATCTCTGTGAGGTTAAAGCCAGCCTGGTCTACAATGCAAGTCTAGGACACAGCCAAGGCTACACAGAGAAGCTCTGTCTCAGAAAAACAAGAGTCAAAGCAGCCCAAGAGAGGTCTTGCCTCCCAATAGCCCAGTCTCTATCTCCCCTGCAGGTATTGCAACAATATGATAACAAAGCTTCCTCTCCTACCTTTATAGCTGGAATGTCTCTTCTCAGGAAGATATAAGTCCACGGTACCATTAACCTTTTTAATTTTCAGTATTAGATGTGAAAAACCCTTTGTTGGCCCAAGGGTGGAAACCCTGTGTATTCAGTGGTGAATGTGGGAAGCAAACTGAGGAGATGGCTCAGTGGATAAAGTGCTTGTCATGCATGTTACAAGCCCAGGTGTTCAGATCCCCAGGCTCACATAAAAGCCAGGCAGCTACCTTTCTATAATCCCAGCTCTTGAGGAGACAGGGTGTCCAGATCCAGCTAGATTAGCCCTCCCCTTCCCTCCCCTCCCCTTCCCTCCTCTCCCCTCCCTTCCCTTCCCCTCCATCTTCTCTTCTCTCCATCTTCTCTTCTCTCCTCCTCTTTCCTCTTTCCCCTCCTCTCTTTTCTTTTCTTTTCTTTTTTTGAGACAGAATTCCTCTCCTCTCCCCTTTCTCCTCTCTCCCCTCTCTTTCCCCCCCTCTCTCTCCTCTCCCCACTCCCCTTTCTCCTCTCTCTCCTCTCTTCTCTTTTCTTCTTTTCTTTTCTCTTTTTTGAGACAGAATTTTTATCTAGCCCTGGCCATCCTGGAACTTGCTCTGTAGACTAGCCTGTCCTTGAACTCAGATTTGCCTCTGCCTCCCTTAGTGCTGAGATTAAAGGTGTATGCTACCATCACATGACAAATTTAGTAGGCTTCTAACTAAATACCTCCAAGTCACTATTCCTCAGCAGTGAAGACTATATATTATTTTAAATCACCCACTCCTTAGCATTATCTTTGCACATTTCCACCTTCCTCCCATTCTCTGCAGTTATCTGGAATGAAATTATCACTAGTGTCAAAGGGGAATAATTAAGTGACCTGTTTACTAGAGATACATTTAAACTGTGAAATCAGCTCTCATATCTGATCCAGCAGAGGATAGTGGGACTGGAAATTCTACTCCTGTGTTCTAGAGTTAGGTCCTTTTATGCTAATAGTTGTACTTTGTGAATTTGTGTAGATTTCCTACCTTCCTCTACTATAGCCTGTTTTTCAGTAAATCGGAATTAATAGGAAAAAGAATTGAGTTTTGGATGCATGTTACTTTAGTCATCATCTGCTTCTGCAGCCTTTTAAATTACTTGTCTTGTTTTGAAGCATGCAGCTAACAAAGACCACAGAGAAGTTCAAGACCATAAGGAACCAAAAGAGGATATGAGCAGAAACATTTCTGAATGTGGACGACAGCAGCTTTTACCAACCTTCCCAGCCCTCCACCAGCCACTACCTCAGAACCAGTGCTACATGGCCACCACAAAGTCCCAGACAGGTAAGTTCAATCAAACCCCTCCCCCCATTAACCTTGATGTATGTCTTGAGCTTGTTGCTCTCTAGGCAGTGCATCGCTCGCCACTTTTGGAAATAAGTGATATTCTTGCATGGCTAATAAACACTCTGCCATCAGGTTTTTTTTTATGACACTGATTTTGCTTGCCTGGCTTGCCTTCAATCTTTAGGTAAACATTATGTTTCTTAGTAAAGTCTTATGAGATGTGAGTTGAAGACTGAACTTCTATTAGGTGCTAACGTGTACAGAGGGCTCTAGCTTTGTTATCAGCTATAATTGCACTTTTCTCATTCTTCTGGGCTTACTAGGTGCCTTATTCACTCTTTAAACTTACGTGTATGTTTGTGTGTGGATATGTGCACCTGCGTAAGGGTGCCGAAGGAGGCCAGAGAGGGGATTAGATCCTCTAGAACTGGAATTATAGACAGTTTTGAGTAACCTGACCTGGATGCTGGGACTCAAACTTGACGCTCTACAAGAACTATGCATGATGAACTGCTGAACCATCTTTCCAGCCCCATGTTGAGAGTATTTTATTGGAGGTAGGATAGCACAGGAGGCCCCCACAGGAGATTTCATAGGTCCCCTCTATGTCTCTGCATGAGGTATGCCTCAGACTCCATCCGGCTTTTTTTTTTTTTTTTAACTAATCTGCACGGCATATGTGCATATCGCACGCCTCTGAGGAGACGCGCTATTCCTTCTGTTGTGAACCAGTGGTGAATTTTAGTTTGGAAAGGATTTGTTTAGTTGAGTGTTGTTGACCTGGAAGGTTTATTTTAAAATAAACCTGTCCACTGGTCTTGTTTTTACATACATACATACATACATACATACATACATACATACATACATACATACATACGTGCATGCATGCATGCATGCATGCATACATTTCTATATATGAGTGTTTGCTTGCCTGTATGTCTGGACCACCACATGCATGCCTGATGTCCATGGTGGCCAGAAGTGAGTGTTGGATCCCTTGGAACTGGAGTTGCAGGTGGTTTTAGTTGCTGTGTAAGTGCTAGGTATTGAGCCTGGATCCTCTGCAAGAGCAGCAGGTGCTCTTAAACCCTTGAGTCGTCCGTCCGTGCCCACCCCTCCCCCCATTTTACCACTTTTAAAGCACTTTGTTTTCTTTCCCTTCCTCTTCTGGTCTCCTTTGTTTACCTTTCCTCTTCTACACTTCTACTTTCCCCTTTCTTTTCTCCACTGTGCACTCAGGATGGCCTTGAACTCTCCTTTCTATGGCCTCAGCTTCCTGAGTATGGGGGCTTGCTTGTGCCTCCATGAACAACTAATACTTTGGAGTTCAAAGCAATTTCATATTTTCAGCAAAGTTGTGGACACTACAAAGAATTCCAGTGTGTCTTTCATTCCTTTTATTCAAAGGCATAGTTAGGCAAACTCTTTCTAGCGTGTTTTTTTCTGAACCACTAGTATACGTTTTTAGTTACAGACTTGTACTTCAAAATTCCTAATTGTTTTTCCTAGAGGTAATGGTATAATGTCCCTAAAACTAAGGGCATTCTTTGAGTAAGTATTGTGTAGTAATACAAATCAGGAAGTCAATTTTACTGTGATATTCTTATTTAATCTTAGTACATTGCCCAGTTTTTGCCAGTTTTCTACTAATACAATCAAACAAATTCAGTCATAGATTCTATACCATTTGCTTGCTATATCTTCCTAGTTTCTTTTAATCTATACAATTCCAGCCTTCTTTGTCTTCCCTAACTATGGGATGGGAAAGCACAATCTAGCTATTTTGTGGAATCTATCTAGTGCAGTTTACCTAGTGTTTCTCCAGATCTGGTTTAGGTAATAGGCCAAATTATAGTCCTAATTTGGTGATCTGACATTGTGTTAGGACCAAACATTATAAAGTTGCTCTTTCCCTAGATTGTCCTCAGAAGCAATGGTCATTTAAGGTCAGGCCATTTGGTAGTTTTCTGTCTTTATTTCTCTTTTTGTCTGCTAGCTACCTTTCTGATGGAGGAAGTACTCTGTTTTCCCATCAAGCTGTCCATCTGTATGCATATGTAATGTGTGTGTATATATGTGTGGAGGCTAGAGGTTGACATTGAGTTTCTTCAGTTGTTTTTTACCTTTTAAAAATATTTTATTTTATAATTTTAATTATTTATGTATGAGTGTTTTGCCTACATGTTTGCACCATGTGCCTGCAGTGCCCAAGGAGGATCTCAAAGAACTAGAGTTATAGATGATTGTGAGCTGACTTGTTGGTTTTGGGAGCCAAAAATGGATCTTATGCAAGAGTAACAAGTACTTTTACTGATTTGTCTCTCCATTACCCTCTACCTTATTTTTTGATCTAAAGTCTTTCCCTGAACTTGGAGCCTACTGATTTGGGTAAGCTGGCTATGTAGTATTATAGGAAGTCACGCCTTCAGTGATCCCATAAAGATTCTTCACTTCTTAATATCATCATGCTAGAGACTAATCCTTCAACGTGGCTTTTGGAGATTTTTCAAGATCTAAACTGGTGGGGCAAAGCCTTTAATCCCAGCATTTAGGAAGCTGAGCCATGAAGACTGCTAGTTCAAGATCAACCTGAGTCCTTGTCTCAAAAACAAGCAAACCAAAAGAAACAAGCCATAGCAATTTGTAAACTCTCTTATTAATCTCTAGGCTGTATTATATTATCATTATTTTACTACTTGAATTACCATAGGTTTGGCTGGTCACGGCCACCATTCAACTGCATATTTCCAGTCTTTGGGTATGACCCGTCACTTTTTGAAGATCTTGTGGTTGGATGTCCGAGGTTCATCTTCTTTCCATTCACCATTCACTGGTTCATATTAGTTGCTACTAGAGGTCTCTCAGTATTCTAATTGGAGCATGGCAGTTACTTCACATTCCTACCTTTGCCTGTTTATCACTGTGTTATTTGTTTTGAACAATTAAACCTGACATTTTTCAAGTTGTATAGACTTACACTTGTATATGTAAGGAATGTTAAAAGTCAGTGTTTCTGTTAGGCACTATGATATTTTTATGTTAAAGTTTTTTCATTATTTTTTGATAAGAGCTTTTAAAAACAAGATGCCCTATTTGTTCATCAGGCACAATTGTGTTCTTTTTATTGTTTCTTGTTCTTTCTTTTACATTTCCTTCTCTCCCCATAAGTCAGTGGATAATTAGAATTTTAGTCTGCATTTCTTGAAGTAGCTTCAAAATGGAAATATAACACGCTTGAGCAGTTGGCTGATGTGTTTTGGTTCTCTGATTACAATTTCTTCCCTAGCCCAAGTTGTTTTTCTGTTGATACTTCATGGCTTGTCCCACCTCCTAGGATGGAGAGAAGCCAGAGTTTTTGTGGCTGTGTGTTTCCCAGAGAGATGTATGCCCCTGCATTGCCATCTCATGTTATTACCGTTATTGGTGTACCTTCTGTCCCTGGCATGTAGAAGCGCAGCTCTGAGGGTGTTACAGCAGGCTTCTGGGAAAATGCCAGAAGTTAAAGAGGCTTCAGCCACCATTAGTGTGGTACAGAGGGAGCTACACTTTTGTAAAAGTGACTCTCCAGTCTGGAATAGTCTCCATCCTCTTCTGCCTGTTCAGACTCCGTCCTTCTGTGTGCCTCTTGTTCACAGGGATCAGAGCTTTCTTTAATATTACTACGATGATTATCACAGAAGGCTTTGTCCTTTTCCTCCTGTTGAAGCAGTGAGTTTGGTGCAGGCAGAGAAGATGAGCAGATTCTCTTTGGCTACCAGTATACTTTATGCCTGAAACTGTAGATAAGCTATCTGCAGTAGTTCATTTTTATCTCAGGAAGATATAAGTCCACGGTACCATTAACCTTTTTGATTTTCAGTATTAGATGTGAAAAACCCTTTGTTGGCCCTGTGTATTCAGTGGTGAATGTGGGAAGCAAACTGAGGAGATGGCTCAGTGGATAAAGTGCTTGTCATGCATGTTACAAGCCCAGGTGTTCAGATCCCCAGGCTCACATAAAAGCCAGGCAGCTACCTTTCTATAATCCCAGCTCTTGAGGAGACAGGGTTTCCAGATCCAGCTAGATTAGCCAAGTTAGTGAGCTTTGGCTCAACTAGAGACCCTGCCTCAGTAAGTAAATAAAATAGACTTTAATTAATCAATGAAGGGCCTCTCCAGTATTGAGCTTATAGCTAGTTCTGTCAATAGCAGAGACTAACACTGAATCTCAGATATGGCTTATTCCCTGGGACGACCAGCCAGTATCACATTGGTGCACTATATTGATGACATAATGCTGACTGAACTAAGTGAGCAGGAGCTAGCAACCACTTTGGACTTGTAACACATATGCTCATCAGAGGAAGGGAAATCCAGCAAAAATTCAAGGTCAGTGAAAATCTTAGGAGTCTAGTGATGTGGGACATGTAGAAATTTTTCTCTAACGTAAAGGATAAATTGCTGCACCTGGTTCTTCCCACTACCAGGTTTTGTTGAATGGTTGGCTGAAGTATCTGTCAAAAGATGACCAGCTGGAAAGGAGTTGAAGATCCTGAAATCCCTTTCCTTAGTGTTGATGAAGGGATTTTAGGGCTCAGGGAAAGTGCAGTGCTGGAGTGGGCATGCTGGGTAAACCATATCCTCCGCAAGGGGAAGGCCCTGAAGATAAGCCCTTCACTATCCTATGAGATGAAAAATGGTAGGGGGCACCAGCACATTTGAAGAGCTTTGTCACCCTTTTTCTCATATGAGATCTTAGGGTTGGAGATGCTGCTTCTCAATTGAATGAATTAGATGCAGTGGGTTTAATTGGGCCTCAAGGTACCAAGTGCCAGGTGACAGCAATAAGGCTTAAAAGGTGATCATAGTCATTGTAATGGGCAGCATAGATAAAACAGTATCCGTCCATAATGGCCTGACCCGTAATGGTCAGGACAGAAAAAGTAAGCTTTATGGTGACATGACTCATTTGGACCTTTGATACTGGTTAATAATAATAGTGTGTCCATGCATAAAATAGATGAGAAGCCTACTGAATTTTTGTTTGATCTGTATAAGAGGAAAAATTCTGAAACAAAAGTGAAATTCTTAGGAGTCCAGTGGTGTGGGGCATGCAGAGATACTTCTCTCAGGTGAAGGATAAAGTGTTGTACCTGGCCCCTCCTCTCACCAAGAAAGAAGCACGTTTAGTGGTACTATGTGGACTCTGCAGATAGCACCTTTCCTGCTTGGTATGTTCCTCTGGTCTATATACCAATAACTTGGAAAGCTGCTAGCATTGTGTGGGGCTTAAAATAGGAGAAGACTTTAATAGGTTCAGGCTGATTTGTAGCCTGCTCTAGCACTCAGACCATATGTCAGTGGCAGATAGGGATGCTATTTGGAGTTTTGGCAGATCCCTATAGGTGAATCACAGAAGAGACCTTTGGGATTTAGGAGCAAGGCTCTGTCATCATTTGCATGCAGTTATTCTCCAGTAGAAAGACAGCTCTTGGCTTGCTATTGGGCCTTAGTGGAAACTGAACATTTGACAGTGAACCACCAAGTTACCATATGACCTGTGCTGTCAATCATGAGTTGGGTATTTTTGACCTACCAAGTCATAAAGTAGGCTCTGCACAGCAGCAGTCTATAATCAAATGAAAGTGACTGGGCACAAGGCACAAGCAAGTTACAAGAAGATGCCCCAAAGCCTATGGTTTCTACTCCCATTATAATGCCATCTGCTGCCAAGCCTTGTGGGGGGTGCTCTGTGATTGATTTACTGAGGAAAAGAAGACCTGGGCCTACTTTCCTATGGTTCTTTTTGTTATGTAGGCACCACCCATTACACCCCTTTCAGGACAACCCAGAAAGATACTGATGAAGGGAAATCTTCACAGTGGGTAGAACTTTGGGTGGCACATTCTGTTTGGAAGAAAAATGGCTAGATGTGTAATTGTAACTGATTCATGGGCTGTAGCCAGTGGATTGGCTGGATGGTTAGGAACTTGGAAAAAGTATGCTTGGAAATTTGTGAAAAAGACATCTGTGGAAGAAGTATGTGGATAGATCTCTCCAAATGGGCAAAGAATATGAAGATATTTGTGTCCACATTTACACATCTCTAATGTAAATGCTCATCAAAAGGTAACTTCAGCTGGGGAGGAGTTCAGTAATCAAGTAGATAGGATAACCTGTTCTGTGGACAGTCAGATCAGACTTTACCTAGCATCCCTGTCATTGCCCAGTGGGCCCATGAACAATCTAGCCATAGTGCCAGAGATGGGGTTATGCATGGACTTGACAACATGGACTTCTACTCACCAAGACTGACCCAGCTGCAGGTACTTCTGAGGGCCTGATCTACCAACAGCAGAGACTAACACTGAGCCTCAGCTATGGCACCATTTCCCAGGGTGACCAGCCAGTGACCTCGTGGCATTGGACTTCCTCTGTGCAAAGGACAATGCTTGTTCTTGCTGGAGTAGATGCTTATTCTCCTTATGGATTTGCCTTTCTTGTACGTAACGCTTCAGCCAAAACCACCATCTGTGAACTTAGAATGCCTTATCCACCATCATGGTATTCATTCAGTACAGTACTGCTTCTGACCAAGGGACTGAATTCACATCCAGAGAAGTATTAACATTGGGCCCATGATCATGGAATTCACTTTTCTTACTATGTTCCCCGCTATCCTGAAGCAGCTGGCCTGACAGGAAGATGGAATGGCCTTTTGAAGGCCCAGACACACACCAATTAGGTACAACCTGGAGGGGTGTGTTAGGGTTCATCAGAAAGTGGTATATGCTTTGAATCAGCATTCAGCGTATGGTACACTTCTTTTATAGCCAGGATCCACAGGATTCAGGAACCAAGGGTTGGGAAAAGCAGTAGTTCCACCCACTATTACACTTAATGACCAGTTAGGAAATTTTTTGCTTCCTGTGCCCAGGACATCAGGTTCTCCTGGCCTAGAAGTTTTAGTTCCAGAGGGAGAAGTGTTCTTGCCTTACAACAAACATTCCATTGGACTGTAAGCTCAGACTTCCCCCTGACCACTTTGGGCTTCTAATGCCCTTAAGGGAATAGGAACAACAATAGTAGTGATGATTGATCCCAGATTAGAAAGAGGGAAATTTGGATTGCTTCTCTGTAGTGGAGGTAAGAAAGATTATGTCTGGAATGAAGGAGATTGTTTAAGGCCACCTCTTGGTGCTACCTCTGATTAAAATCAATGGGAAACTACAACAGCCTAATCCAAGCAGGATGCTGAAGGGCCCAGATTCTTCAGGAGTAAAGGTGTAGGCCATTCTCCTAGGGGAAAGAGCCAAGACCTGTTGTGGTACTTGCTGAGGTTGGAGAAAATACAGAATGGGTTTTAGGGCAAGGTGGTTCTAAATACCAGCTAAGGCTATATGACCAGTTATAGAATGAGGATCTTTTTGTTTCTTCTCTTCCTGAGACAGGGTTTCACTGTGTAGACTTGTCTGTCCTGGACTCACTTTGTAGACTAGGCTAGCCTCAAATTCACAGAGATCCTCCTGCCTCTGCTCCCTTGAGTTCTGGGATTACAGGCCTGCGCCACTATGCCCCCATCAGAATGAGGGTTATAATTGACAGGAGTGTTTCTGTTATATTTTGTTAACAATGTATTTGGTTTTTTTCTCTTGATTTCTCAATCATGTAATATAACATCAACTAGAATATCAGTGGTTATTATATTTACCTTTAAGATACATTAGAGTATACTTCTTTGGGAGTCTGGCATATACTAAAGACCATCTGAGACATCTAGTCTTGTGGACTGAACAAGTACTGGGTTTTTGTATCTTCTGTTGTGTTGGAGTAACTAGACCACATCATGTAAGCTATTCTAATACACACACACACACACACACACAAACCAAAAGCATATACAACCAAAGAAAAAAGATTAAATAATGATAGATTGAACTTTGAGAATTAAAAAATTTTATATGTCAAAAGACATTATAAAGAGAAAAGTCTTATCCATAGAATGGAGCAAAATTTTTTGGAAACTTTTGTCTTTGGCATAAGTTAGTCTCCATATTATGTGAAGAAATATTATAACTTAACAGCAATGAAAACATCACTCTGTCTGTCTATACCATGTGATTGCAGTACCTGTAGACCTGAAGTTATGGTTCTGAGTCACCACATGGGTACTTAGAGTTGAACCTGGGCCCTCTGCAGGAATAGCAGATTCTCTTAACTGCTGGGCCAAAGGAATTAATGGTGAACACTACCATTGATGACTAATGTGTTCTGTGTTGACATAAATGAGAATGGCTTCTGTAGGCTTATATATTTGAATCCTTGGTCCCCATTTCATGGGCTGTATAGGAAGGTTTAGGAGGTATGCCTTCATGGAAGGAGTTATGTCACTAAGGGTGGGCTTTAAGGTTTCAAAAGTCTACACCAGGCCCATTTTCTCTCTCTCCCTCTCCCTGTCCCTCATCCCTCTCCCTTTTTCAACCCACTTACTTTCATAAGCAAGCCCCCAATTAAATGCTTTCTTTCATAAGCTGCCTTGGTCATGGTGTCTGTTCATAGCAATAGTAACTATAATTGAGACATATTTTATGCTATGTATTTCTTAAACCCAATCCCTGAGAAGAAATAAATTCCAAAGATCAGTTGGAGTTTCCACCCTTAAGTAGACATTACGGATTATTGTTATGCTCCCCTGTGCCGTGTAGCCCATCATCTTTGGATACTCAGGTGGAATTTCTGCATTTGCCTATGCATTTGGGTATTTGGGCTCTGTGGGTTGGTGGGACCCAAAGAGGCCTGGAGTATCCATGGGCCTGTCAGACACACAAAAGGAAGGTAGAGTTGACTCATACTTTAGGTTCTATTTACAGGGTTAAGGCCAGCCATGGCATAAGTCTGATTTAAGGCAGCAAATCACTTGAAGGTTGTAACAACAGCTTTGGTGGTCTTAGGAAGAGAGTTTTCCTATATACCTAACTGCTTTTTTATCCCCTCACTACCTGTCAGTCCTGTTTATTTTCTGGAACCTGGAACCAATTTAATTTGCCTGCCTATCCCCCTCTTCTTCCTTCTCTTTTTTTCCTTCTTAAAAAAATAATTTATTGTTGTGTATATGTGATGTGGAGAGTGCATGGCATGCCACGGTGTGCGTATGAATACTGAAGGAAAACTTTGTTGAGATTTTCACATTTCACTTTTACCTGGGTTTTGGGTATTACACTCAGGTCACCAGGCTTCCCTTTACCTGTTGAGCCATCTTGACAGACTGGCCCCTATTCTACCACCACATTAGTATTGTAGTATTCTAACCTTTCTGTTATCCTTTCCTGCTTGTGCTTTCCTTGCTGATGTGTTGATATATCTTAAAATGTTCTGGAAGTGCTGGCTAGTGTCATGAGTTCTTTACTGGTGTCTTAGTTAGGCTTCCATCGCTGTTACACAATATCATGACCAAGGCAACTTACAGAAGTTAGAATTCCTTTTGGGCTTATGGTTCCTATCATGACAGGGAGCAGGGTGACAGGCAGGAATGATGCTGGAGTAGCTGAGTACTCACATCCTGATCCACAAACAGAGCATGCACTGAGGATGGTGTACCGGGCGTGGCTTAAGGCTTTTGAAACCTTAAGCTTGACCCCATTACACATCTTCTCCACCTAGATCACACCTTTGTTTGTTTGTTTGGGTTTTTGAGACAGGGTATTTCTTTGTAGCCCTGGCTGTCCTGGACTCGCTTTGTAGAGCAGGCTGGCCTCAAACTCACAGAGATCCACTTGCTTCTGCCTCCCATGCACATCCAGCCTAAGGTCATACCTCTTAATCCTTTTTAATTGCCACTAAGAGCCAACTATTCAAATGCCTGACGCTTATGGAGGACATCTCATTCATACCATCACACTGGGGTTCCTATTTTAATACTCTGTACCAGACACCATCCCTTGAGTCCTTTGTAAATTACCAGTGTTAATATATTTTCTTCTCCTGGCCTTTGCTATTTTTCATCCCAGTTATCTGACCCAGGTCTAGGCCTTCCACCTGGATATTGTGAAAGCCTTTCCTGGAACATGGCAGCAGCCTTATTTCCCTCTCAGCCACCCGTTCATAAATGCCCAGGTGCTTGGTAGATTCTATTAATGAACAGATGCGGTACCCTGGACTGTTAAATTAATTATCATGGGTTACTGTGATGAGTTAAAAAACACACTACTGTAAAGATAAGACACTAGTGAATTGGTGCTTATAGTTATACCCTTTGTTCCACAGAGATCAGCTCCCTGTTGCCGTTTATTGGTATGGAGCTGTTGGCTGTGGAGATGGTGCTGCAAGCATAGTCACATGACTCACTCATTTTAGATGGCTAATGTTTGTGCATATTTTCCATTCTTTATTCTCCTTTGCTATAGAATTAAAACATGTACTTTTACCCAGACCTTCAGTTACAGTGGTGCTTTTTGACCTTGGAATTAAAAAGTAAAAAAAAAAAAGACCTTCGGAAATTTCCTTATGTAAAGTCTTTATCCTGGTGCTGCTTTGTTAAAAAGGGTCTGGAGTTTCTGAGATTCTTTCTCCACTTTATTTGTTGTCACCTCTTGTTTTTTTTTTGTTTTTGTTTTTTTTGTTTTTTTTTTTAAATATTACTTCAAGCCCCCAGAAAAAACGAGCTGTTACAGTATTTCAGGGATCTATTTTCTGTTTAATGCTTGAGTGGTTGGGAAAAGGTTCTAGAAAATGGATATATAGAGAAGCCACCTACAAATGAGATTTCTATATCCTGGGAAGACTTCTTGGTGAGTGGTCTTTCTTCTCAATCTTGCATCCTTCCTGGTGCACATGTGGTGCTTTCAGCCATATGTTGGAGGAAGAGGACTTCTCAGGTCAGAGCTTCCTGTACTCAAGGCCATGAGCACTATTAGTAGGCAGGCCACAAGGCTTTGTTTCTCATATGTGGTTCCTGGTCTTCTTGGGAGTAATTGAGCTTTCTCTTCAGTTTGTCTCAAGTAAGGAACTTTTGTGTTGGTGATGTCTGTAGAAATGTGTGTAAAGAAACAGGGTTTGCTGATGATTTTGGTGATAAATTTGAAAGCCTGTATTTTACCTCTAAAAACATTTGAATGGTATTTCTTTTCCTTTCTTGTCCCCTTTTGAAATTTTTTTTTTTTTTTTTTTTTTTTTTTTTTTTGTTAGCTTGCTTGCCTTTTGTTTTAGCAGCTGCAGTATCTCGGAAGAAAAAACGAAGAATGGGAACCTATAGCTTAGTTCCCAAGAAAAAGACCAAAGTATTAAAGCAGAGGACAGTGATTGAGATGTTTAAGAGCATAACTCATTCCACTGTGGGCGCCAAGGTAAGAGCAGTATGGGTTTTGTTTGCCACATATTCTTGGAAATGTGTTCCTGGTTCCAAAGTCTCTTTGGCCAAAAGAACATTTTGTTGAGGTTGTTACTAAGTTAATGACCTTAATAACTATGGGAGAAATTAGAGTTCTTGAGCTCCTCTGCTATAGCATAGCCTCATGTAGGTGGCTTGTTGAAGACCCCAACACACACTCCCAAGAATCCTTCCTTCTTCTGATTTGTGCTCAAGTTGCTAGTTGCCATTGTGCCCTTAGTACTGTCAGACTTTATGTGTCCTATTATATGAGTTCGTAATGAGTTAGGTTTTTGTGTGCTCGGTAACAGTAGTTCTCAGAGTTATGCACTGCTGTATTCCAGGGTGAGAAAGCCTTAGATGACAGTGCCCTGCATGTCAATGGGGAGAGCTTGGAGATAGACTCAGAAGATGAAGACTCAGATGACCTGGAGGATGATGAGGACCATGGGGCTGAGCAGGCTGCTGCATTTCCCACTGAGGACAGCAGGACTTCTAAAGAGAGCATGTCTGAGATTGACCCTGTTCTGAAGGTAGGACTCCACTTCCCCTGTTGTGGCACTAGTGAGTGAAATCATGAAGTAGATTCTAACAGGTAGTACTCTGGGCACTGTTATGTACTGGTGAATTTTTTTCTTGCTTTTTATTTAACATTTATAAAAAAATTAAGTAGGTGGGTATGGTGGCATATGCTTTTAATCCTAACACTCAGGAAGCAGAGGCAGTTTGAGGCCAGCCTGGTCTATATAGTGAGTTTGAGGCCTGCCAGACCTACAAAGTAAGACCCCCACCTGCCCACCCCCCAAAAAATTGCTAGTCAGCCAACAAAAGAAACAAAAGGCAAACCAAAAATAAATGTGATTAGTAGAAAACAGAATAAGATGGCTAGAGTAAATCAGTAGTCAGTAGTGATTTTGCTAGGTAAACTGTTTTGAAGACTAAAGGAAAAAAAGTATTGTGGCTCATTCTTAGGCAGTGTTCCCATAAAATTCCCTATAGTAGTCAAATATGTGCTAAAATAGTAATGACCAGAAAAGATTGATTCATTCATAGGAATTCTTAACTAGATTTACTAAATTAACAAAGAAAACCCACAGAGTATATATACATATAAATGATTTCTCCCACTTTTACCCCCCCTCAGGGTTTGTGTGTGTGTGTGTGTGTGTGTGTGTGTGTGTGTGTGTGTGTGTGTGTGTGTGTGTGTGTGTGTGTGTATGTATGTGTAGCTTGGCTATCCTGGAACTTACTGTGTAGACCTGGCTGGTCTTGAACTTAGAGCGCTGGGATTAAGGGTGAGCACCACCAATATCTGGCTTCCAGCTGGTGTTTTTAATAAGAAGTCAGGCATGATGTCATGTACCTATAGTCCCAGATACTTGAGGAATTGAGGCAATAGGATTAATTGAGCCTAAGAGTTTGAGCCTAACCAGTATTGCATTCCAAGATACTATCTGTAACTAAATAGGCAAGAAATGTCCTTCCTGAGTGCCAGTACTAGCATTGCTGTGCTTAGTTCTGTTCTTATATGAGAACCACACAGTGTATGTCCTTTGTGTATTTTTTGATTTTCCTGTTGAATTATAGTTATTTTGCCCACTATATTTGGAGCTTTGTTAATTTTCATTCTTGTAGAATCTCTGAAACTGTTTAAAGAGATCTGTAAGACTAGAACTATCATCCTGTGCTGAGATGTCTACCTCTTGCATCCTTACAGAGTTTCTTGTGTTGCTGTCTATGCGTTGGTGCCTAATTATCTGTTCTTCTAATTTGAGTATTCTCAACCTGAAACTACTGGAATAAATGTTCATAAATAAATAATTCAGAGTTATTTGGTAGGCAAATTAACAGAAATGCTTCATAGTTCTTAGTATTCCTTGTATAAATATAGGGATCCTGAGACTGTGTTTAAGTACCACCATGAAGCGCGGTGTTCCTGTATCATGGGATTCTATTCTTATTTAGATGTCCATTCCACTGTCTGGGCACTCTGTATAAGGCTTTTTGACTTGACAGTCCCACCAATATCCTACACACTGATTTCTTGAGGCAAAGAGGATTGTAGGTGCTTATATCTGTCAGCTGCTTCTGAGTGCCCTGTCTGCTGTGCTGGCTTGTCAGTCTTGCCGCTGCCTATTCAGTGAGTACATCGTGCTAGAACGTTCTAGTTTTAATGTACATTTTCCTGATTTCCGTAAGATTGGGTATTGTTCTTTATGTTTGTTTTGGATGCTGACTTAATATTGCTGTGAGATACGCCATGACAGTGGCAACTCTTGTGAAAGCAAGCATTTGATTGGAGCTTGCTTACAGCTTCAGAGGTTAGTCCTCATCCTCATGGCAGGGAGCAGGGCGACACTGGAGAAGTAGCTGAGAGCTCTGTGTCTGGATCTACAGCCTGGGCCTCGTGTCCTCTAGTGGCACACTTCCTCCAGCAAGGCCATACCTTCTCATCCTTCTAATGGCTTCTGATAGTTCTACTCCCTGGTGACTAAGCATCTATGAGTGTATGGGAGTCATTCTTACTTACACTACCGCAGATGCTTTCTTTTGTGAAGAACCCGATCAAATACCAGGCAGTTATCTATTAGATATTAGTTTTCCTATCTTTTTCTCATGTTATGCAAGTTCTTTGATCCAGAAATGATCCTTGTTTATGTAGTCAGCACAATATCATGTTTTGCTGTGGTCTTGTGGAGTTATGGAAAGATTTATATTTTCATCTAGCTATGTGAATTAGAAACTAATGTAGGTACAGTTGGGCACAGTTGTTTTGAGTGTCTTAGATCTCAGCTGGAAAGCGGGGCTTGCTGGCTGGAGTGGTTTCCTGCTGTTGGTGTCATGAGGACAGCTTCTTCTGTCTGCTCAACACAGGTTTTAGTTGCATTACATTCTGGTTCCTTACTTCTAATTTACTCTTTGCCAACTAGTACTCTTTTTGTTCTTGTTGGTTTTGGTTTTGTGAGGGTTTTTTTTTGGGGGGGGGTGTTCAAGACTGGGTTTGTTTCTCTGTGCAGTGTTGTCTGTCCTGGAACTCCCTCTGTAGACCAGACTGGCCTCAAACTCAGAGATCCTCCTGCCTCTGCCACTTGAGTGCTGAGACTGAAGGTGTGCGCCCACTGGCTGACAGCCAACTAGTGTGCTTTAGTCTCTCTCGCCTTGGGATCTCAGCTTGTGCTCTTTCCCATACTTCTATGTGATCAAGACATAGACATCTCTTGTTTCCGTGTAAAGTTGCAGTAAGCACCAGCACGTCCATAAATTCCTAGGCATGGTTTTTGGTTTTGATTTTTGGTTTTTCAAGACAAATTTTCTCTGTGTATGGCCTTGGCCATCCTGGACTTGCTCTATAGACCACACTGGCCTCAAACTCACAGATATCTGCCTGCCTGTGCCTTCCTAACCCTGGAATTAAAGGCGTGTGCCACCAACCAGTGTAGGCATGTTTTTTTAAACATCAAGTAGAAAATTATCTGGATGTACTGGCACACACCTTACTGGGAGACAGAGGCAGGGTAATTTTTGCTATCTTCAAAGTCCCTGGGGTAACACATTAAACAGTAATATAGTATAAGAGAACAGCAGAAATTTGTTAAATGAGTTTAATAGACTTACCATTTGTGCAAATCAAAAATGCATCGCCTCTAGGTTTATCTCTAAGTTCAGAACAGTTTCTTGAAAATCTAATCAAGAATTTCCTGTAGAGCTACAAACTCTATAGTTAATGGCCTATGGAGACCAAGAACAGTTGTGGGAATATTGTGAGATACTGTAGGAGACATCAGCAATGTTGAGAATGAGCAAAACAAGAGACATGTATAGAATGTTAGTGAAAGTTACCATGGGAAAGGGGTACCATTTGATTCAGGAGCTCCACTTCTGTCCTCATCGGGCCTGTATGTTGAAGGACCTTGACTTGTTTGGAATGTAGCTTAACTATGAACCCTACAGGTTCTTTTGAGCTGGGAACATCAGGGAGAAGTGAGATCCTACAGAGAGTGCATCCATGGTCAGATTATAACACATAGACATCACAGCTTTGATTTGGAGTGAGTGCATCTGGGGCAAGTGGACATATATTCATACACTGATAGTGAATATAGAAAAGATAAATACAGTATGGAAAACAAAGCATCTTAAAAGGATTTCAAAATGTGTTTATAATTAAAAAAGAGTAAATTTACTGAATTATGTCCAGCAGGGAAACAGGTTTAGCATAGGCTCAGTGTAGCTGGAAGTGGCCAGGGCAGCATAGCAGCAATGACTCTTGGGACTAGACTGTTCTTAGGTGAGTAGAGTAGGTTTGGTTGTGTTTGGTGGTTTTTTGTTTGTTTGTTTTTTGGGACAGGGTTTCTCTGTAGCCCTGGCTGTCCTGGAACTCCCTCTGTAGACCCGGCTGGCCTCGAACTCACAGAGATCCACCTACCTCTGCCTCCCAAGTGCTGGGATTAAAGTCATGCACGCCCACTGCCCAGCAGGTTGTATTATTTTATAGCCCTTGAGAATATACTTGTTTGTTCTCTGTCTCTGTCTCTCCTCTGTGTGTGTGTGTGTGTGTGTGTGTGTGTGTGTGTGTGTTACCACTTTTTACAGATATCTGGCATGCCTTGCATGCACAGTAACCTTCAAGGTGCAGTTAATGAATTTGAGACATCTGAGTGAGTCCGCTTGGAAATTCCCTGGCCAGAGCCATCCAGGCAGCTTGTCTCTGCATTGGGACAGACTGTGAGGACCCTTCCATGTATATCTTCAGTGTTTTTTAAAATTTGTTTTGGATCCATCTGTCTTCTACTAAAAAATATAATTGGTTTTTGTTTTTTATTTGACTTGATCAGATGGATGGAGATTCGGAGGAAGAGCAGGAGTCACCTGACACAGGGGAGGATGAAGACTGTGGGGACGAGTCTGACCTGGTAACCTGACCTGTATTCTTATGTTCACATAATTCAGATCTGCAACTGAGGCTACTGGTAGTACCTCTATGTGTCCTGCGAGTCACAGGGTCTTGCCAGATGGTGAAGGAGGTGACTTAGAGGAATAGCACAGTGACAGGTAGAGCAGCTGTGTTGATCTGCTTGTTGGCATTCAGCAACAGGGCTGCCTAGGGAAAACTGCAGTTCCACATTTTAGTTCTTCATACCAGTGATGAGTTGGGCTGCATTACTGCTGAGAGGGGAGCTGTTGGATGTGTTGGTGTGGAGTTTTACCTGCCAGGTAGAACCTGAGATTTGTAGGAGCTGGGTGGGTTGGAATAGGGAAATCCTGAAGTGGAGTCTCAGGAGTAGCCCATGTGTGAGTATCGAATAGAGAAGATAGAGTCCTTGGAGCTTTAGGAAAACATTTGACCAGAAACTGAAAAGGGAGAATGTGTCCCCTGGTGTCCAGCTGCTGTGGCGAAGGAGAGGAGGACTCATACAGGATCCTTGGGTTTTGTGAGGAGACATTATTTATTGGGGTACAATAGAATGATCCAGACACTGAAAACTTTGTTTTGCAGTACTTGTTGAAGTTTTTCCATGAAGTTTTTCTGTGCACAAACATAGGATAAAGTGAGGGTTTTTTCGTAGGGAGGGAGCGTCTATGCTGGAGATGTTCTTTATACCACTTTCCTGGGGTGACAATCATACATCCAACCCATGGCTTGGGCAAGTGGACATGCTTCCATATATTGGGATTGCCTGGCATGCTTTGTTGTATGACTACCTATGTGTCAACATAGTGTTCCCAATGCCTGTATATGTCCTTTGGAAGCAGGATTAAGAAACTCATGTGCTTTCTTCATATAACCTCTTCCCAGCATCTTCTAACACTGCAGTTGGTGCTGTAGGTCAGTTGTGATTTTTGGTAGTTAGATGTCCTTTCTATACTTGCAACATAGGAACAGAATATGTAACCTCTTCCTTTGTTATAAATTGATTGTACCTCTTTCTTGTTCTCCATGTAGTATGTACCTGTGTGGATTCTGGGGCTCACTGAATGTTGATTGTTTCTTTCTGAACAAGATGAGTAGATATATGTGATGAAAGTAGATGACATATTGAGCTTATTTACTTAGTCCTGAGTAGAAATTTCCAATTTATTCTTTTCCATTGTGTAAAACTCAAATAAAACTTATAAACTATTTTAGTTTTCTGGACTTAAGAGATGTTTAGTAAGAGCATAGCTGTCTTTAGACTGTAACCTGGAAACATGTCCAAAAGTGAAGTGGATCTTTTAGAAGAATAAATAAGGTATAGCAAGTATTTGAGTTTTGAGGCAAACAACTCTTAATCTTTTTTGCTCTCAGGAGCACCTCCTACTTTGCCTCTGATATACATGCCCTTTGGTTCTCCAGAGTTCTGAATCCAGTATCAAGAAGAAATTTCTCAAGAGAAGAGGGAAGACTGACAGCCCCTGGATCAAGCCTGCTCGGAAAAGAAGGCGGAGAAGTAGAAAGAAGGCGAGCAGCGTTCTTGGTGAGCACAGTGGCGCTCTGGTCTCTACAAGCTATATAGGAGTGTCAGCAGGCAGGACACTGGCTGGGGCTGCTTGTAAAGAGGGTCTCCTGTGATAAATGTTTGAAATGACGTCTTTAGAGAAACTTATGTGATCGTTAGGTAGTTTGTTTCTAGCAAACCTAGTTGATCCTGGTTTTATTACCAAGCACTAAGCCAATATGGATAGTTTATTACCTGCACAGCGGTAATGCCTTTTTGCCTTGGTGAACAGTTTCCAAATCGTGTGGAAGAAGGAAGTCTGTGGTTCCTGGCTGACTCTGTGACCTGAATAATTTTTGCCTCTTCTATAGGGCTTAGTGGTAGTTTGTTAAGGTGAGTTCAGGAAGATCAGGGTTAGTGAGGGACAAAGGGTTAATGTATCAAGTTCATTGTGTAGCTTTGTTGAGTGGGATGTGTATACAAATTACAGTATAGAACTCTCACCAGGATCAGGTCACCATTGTACTCAGCCTCTGCATCCTCCCTACTCCTGCTTCCCTGGAGAGCCTTTACTTAGATCCTGTGGCCACCTCCTATTCCCAGGCAGCCCTTGATTGTCTGTTTTGCTGATAGACTAGTACTTTATAGAATTCTGTGGGAATGGAATTGCTGTGTGTGGACTCCTTTTTTTTTTTTTTCCCCTGCTCTGGCTTCTTTGAGATAATTGTTTTGGGCACCCTCCTGTTATATATGGCCTTCTGTTTTTGTTCTCTTCTGAGAAGTATACCTTCTGGGAAGTGTTACTAATTTTCTTGTATGTGGATCCTGGCCTCAGCTGGTGAGTTAGAGTATCAGAAAGGAAGTTGATATGAATGTCTGTGTGCAGCCTTCATTGCATAGGTGTTTCACATCTCTCTGGCCTAGCTCAGTCACATATAGTGTGCTCAGGTCTTCAGGAAACTACTAAACCTGGCTGAAGTATGGGTCCCATTGTACATCACTCACTACAGTACTTGGAACTTAGATTCCATTTGTCCTTGCTATTGCTTGTTGGGTCCATCTTTTTAAACTCAGTGGTTCCAGAGAGCGTGCAGTGGTGCTCTCAGTAGCTTCAGTTTGTTTTTATCAGATCAGTAATGAGATGGAGCATCTTACCTTGTGTGTATTTCATTTTGTGAAGTGTGTATTTGTGTCTTTCATTCACTTCTAAATTTAGGCCATTTATCTTCTAGATAGAATTTTAATCAGATGAATATTTTACATGTTTATATGTACCTAGTCTGTGGTTTACTTTTTCATTTTCCTAACAGTATATTTAGGTAAGAACAGCTAGTAAACATTTTTATTGTAGTCAAATTATGAATTATTTTTTGTTTTTTTTTTATTTTTATGGTTCTTGCTTTTTTGCTCTAAGAAATCTTTGAGCAAACCAGGATTTAGTCAGTCTACATTTTCTTTGGAAGTTTTCAGCATTCCCACAGACTCTTAGTGTACTTGGAGGCAGTATTTGCATACGTGAGGAAGAGTCAGCTCCCTTACGTAGGTATGCAATTGATCTGTCACAGTGAATCAAATGAATTATTTCTACTACTTTTAAAAAGTTTGACTTATTTTTATTCATGTTTTTGAGTATTTGTCTGTATATGTGTATGCGCACCATATATATATCTGGTGCATCCTGAGCTCAGAAGAGGGCATCTGATTCCTCGAAATTAGAGTCACACAGATGATTGTGAGCCCTATGTGGGCTCTGAGAACAGAGTCCAAGTCTTCTGCAAAGGCAGCAGTATTGTTAACCACTGAGCTGCCTCTTCAGCCCCCCAACTCAAAATCTTACCTTACTCACTTCTTTGAGATTTCTTGTCAGCAGTGCTGTGTGGTGGCTTTTCTGAGTTTTCTGATCTGCTCCATT
This sequence comes from Pachyuromys duprasi, assembly GCA_028658305.1. Lineage (NCBI taxonomy): Eukaryota > Metazoa > Chordata > Mammalia > Rodentia > Muridae > Pachyuromys > Pachyuromys duprasi. The sequence continues at coordinate 113,346,685 of CM053752.1, read as the reverse complement.
TACTCATTTGCTTATTATCTTCATGCTACGCAGACAGTGTTGCTCAATTGTTTGTTTACCTTTTGTTGACAGAAAAGGAGGTTTGTGGCCTAGTGCCTATGAGATAGCCATGTGGTGTGGGAGGACTGCAGAGGCCTCTGGGGTTGCTGGCATACCTGCCCAGTCATTTACGCTGTCATCTATTCCCACCCTGGGTTGCCTTTTGAGATCAGAAAATCCATGCGGTTTTCCCTGTTGGCTTTCACAGAGGTTTGTGGATCCAAGACTAAAAGATACTTTCAGGGTAGAGATTTTTGGCTTCAAAGTGTAAAATGCATATATAAATATTTACTGAAAAAATGTGACTTTTACTGTTTTATGTAAAATGTTTAAAATTTTGAAAGGCTATTCATGTTCTTGAAATTTTTTGTCTAAGATCTTGTTACAGAATACAGTTTGAATTAAAAGATGTTGGTACCATACCTCTGTATTGATGATTTGTTTATTTCTAGCATTTATATAATATTTAGAAGATTCATTGTGAAACATAATCATCTGCCCTTTGCCAATGTTAGGTAGTATGTAACTGAAACATGCTTTTTAGGATTCCCCATGAAAGGTCTTTATGGTTGGAAATACTCTATTTTATGCAGGCCATTCTGGGAAGTATGGACAGGCTGCCCACCCCTGTCCCTAAGTTTCTGTACATGATCTACAGAACTAGTTTTGGATCCATGCGTCTTGACATGTTTAGATTTTGTTGCTCCCTAGTGAGTAGTGTACTTGATAAACAACTACGTCTGATGGGTTAGATACATGCCTGTGTCCTCGGGGACCGTCAGGTGTCAGCCGAAACAGCAATAAGGCTGGCTTCACCACAAGCACAGGTTCCTACATAGTTAGGCTGTTTCATCATATTAGAGGTTCTTTCAAACTTGCAAAATAAATTTTTCTGTCATGTTTTAAACTTTAAAAGAATTTATAGACATTCATCTTTTTTTTTTTTTTTTTTTTTGAGATATGGTCTCACTCTGGATTTATCCTTCATAGATCCAGCTGCCACTGTCTTCCCAAGTGCCGGGATTAGAGACATGTACTGTGTACTGCCAGGCCTACTTCGTTTATCACATTTTCATCCATTTTCTTGATTGCTTTACCAGTTTTTATTTAGCAGGTCTTGATATAAGATGTACTAATTGGAGCTGAAGAGATAGCTAAGTAGTTAAAGTCACTGGATGTTCTTCCTGAGCACCAGAGTACCCACATATTGGTTCACAGCTCGCTATAACTCTAGTTCCAGGGGCTCTGCCACCCTCTTCTGATCTCAGAGGGCACCAGATGTATATGTGAGGCATATGTATACATAAAGGCAATACATTGGTAACCATAAAATCATGTAGTCTAATTTTTTTTAACTTAGAAAAAGAATGTAGTAATATATTTATGGTTGGTTCTTGGATGGTGGGGAGAGATAAGAATCTCACTCTGTAGTCCAGAGTAACCTGGAATTCATTGTATATTCCACGTTGTCCTTGTTCTCCCTAGTGCTAGGATTAGAAACATGAGCCTGGCTTTTTTGGTTTTCTTGGCCATCGCCTTTCTTGTGAAACTGGGTATGCATGGGGAATTAACAAAATAATGTACAGGAAATAAAATACTAGTAGAAACTGAAGAGCCCCAGGAAATGTTATTTAAATTTGTTGGAGTTCATTAAAATTAGTCCTTTTCCTAGGAACTGGCCTCTTAATTAGAATGTTTGGTTTTATGTTTTATTTTTGGGTTTTTAAACAGGTATTTTTACTGTGTATGTTTGTTGTGTAGAGGTTAGAGGACAGCTTACGGGAGTTGATTTTCTTCAACACATGGATTCTGTGGCTTCAACTTAGGGTTGGACTTGGCTACAAGCACTGTTACATGTGGAGCCATCTCCAGTCTTTCTGGAATGTTCTGGATATAGCTATTGTGCAGTTTTCATGATGTGTACGTTCTGTGTATAGGTTCCGAGGCTTGTAAGTCACCTCCAGGAAGCACAGAGCAGGCAGCTCTGGGAGACAGCGCTGGGTATATGGAAGTTTCTCTGGATTCCCTGGATCTCCGTGTCAGAGGGATTTTGTCTTCCCAGACGGAAAATGAAGGTTGGTGTTGGAGTTATGTCTACACCATCTTGCTTGTTTACTGGTCTGGTTTTCTGTGTTAACCTGATGCCCCCTGGTGGACAAAAATGGACAGTTTGATAACGTGATTAAAGGTGACTGAATAGACATGATGCAATTATGTTTGCCAGGTCATTAACTGCTCAGATGAGAAACAGAAAGCCTGAGAGCTCTCTAAGAGCAAAGCAGCAGATGCCTTATGCCAGATTTGGGGTGTTAGTACTTTTGTTTTACAGTGTTTTTCTAGTTGTGAGTCAGACCCATTTGTGTACAGAATCCTTGACAAAAAGATGCCACCCTTCTCTTAATTTAATGGGCAGTATATTTTGTGCAGTGTGTCTTTGATCTTTGATTTTAGCTCTGGTTGGTTATAGCTTGTCTTCTGTCTTCTCCTGGGCTGACCTTGTTCCGGTGTGTTTGCAGTGAAGGACAGCCTCCAGAGTGCAATAGTATCTGCTGTGTGCCTGAATCATTGTGGCTTACTCTCAGTTTTTCTGCCTGCTCCCCTTTCTTTAAGTTAAGTTACTTAAAAGCCGCCTAACAATGGAAACTTAACTAGGTAGTGATATTTAAACATCTTTATGAAGCAGATGGTTAAGACCCTGTAGCTGCTTACACTCTGGTCAGATTTTGAAATCATGGAGTTATATTTACTGTAGGGATTTAATGATAAAAGACAGATACCTAGCTTTTTAAGAATTTGAATGCTTAGGAAGCTATGATTTACTTTTGTAATTTGGTAGTATAGTAAACCACATCTTTTGCCTTTCACATGAGTCGTGGTTTTGTTCAAAGAAATAACTTTTTTCTTCTCATAAAGTAGAGCACAAAGCTCTTCAATTCTCATAAAGTCCTGTTTCAAGTAATCTGTGCCTCCTTTCTAAGTTAAACAGAACTTTGCTTTAAGTATTCTGAATTTCAAGATTTGGAAATTAGAAATTTAATTGTAATCAGGAAATAATGCTTTATCAAATCAACCCTGTACTTACAGCCGAACCCCATTTGTTGCAGGTGAGTGACCAGGATTGTGATGGCATTCAGGGGGCCCTTTGATGTAAAGATGTGCTGTTTCATCTCTGATAGAAGTAAAGGTCAAAAGTAATAAATGTACCTGTAAACACTTAAGAGTGGAAACACACCTAGGGTATCCAGGTTCTAGAGGCAGGTGGGCTAGTTTCCTTTGGGTATTTTGTAGATTGACCTAACTGTGATTGATCAGCACTGAATCATTAATCAGTGATTGGATTGTATACAACAAACATGCTTTTGACTTACCTTGATGAAAAGCAGCATTGGCTACTTGCCTTTAAAGTATGTAACTGGGATACCTGAAGGTTGGTAGTAGGAGAGCCAGTATTCAGACAAGTATTTTGGGAATTTGCTGAGGCTGGTCAGTGAATTCAGATGCTCAATCCAGTTTTGATTCAGTAGGGTCTAGGCTTAAGCTGAGGATCTAAGTGAATATTTGTGCTGAGGTTTTAAGTCATTGTTTGCATTGTCTTTTCCCACTATCTTTGCTTGTAGTTGTGAGATAGGCTCAGTAGTAGGCTAAGGACTTGAGCTCGGGTGAAGACAAGACATAAGGACACTGGCAGTATATGAGATCGGGGAGCCCACGCTCAGATGAGAGATTGTGTATGTTTACTGCTGTAGAGGTGGGCCATGTAGGAGAATGGGACTGATAAGCATCGGACAGTTTAACCTCTGATGGTTGAGAGGAATCACATGAGTAAAGTATACAGTCACAAGGGCAAACTACACATGGCAGACAAGCCCCTTGTAACAGGCAAGCCACACACTCCATAAAGGCATATAAACAAATAATAATAACTCACTCCTGTTCGTTACACCCAGGAGGAGCATGGAAGCACATTCTAAGAATACTTATGTGCTTTTGAAGAAACTGAGATCACAGGACTCTTGTCCTGTTTTCTTGGAGTTTTCTCATAAACACTCAGAAACCTCATACAACTCCATTGTTAAGCCATGTTCCAACAGTGTGCATCCGTGAACATTGTGTCAGGTTTTTCTTTTGATGTCTTAATTTTGCAGTGCTAGAGACTGAAGCTCACCAACATCTGTGCAGATGTTTGTGTTCTGACAGTGCTGCCCAAATATGCACACTTCCATCTTGTCTCAGTTACATGTCGGTGTGGTAGGAGGAGGATATATTTGTATCTGCCCCTAGTTACACCAAGTTACTGAGCATGAGCTCCTCACAAGCGCAGTTCATACTTTCAGTGACTCTGGTTTGAGTTTTGCTTTAGATTTCCTGATCTCTGCAGTGTGGGGGAAGTCAGTCAGCTAGATTTGTATTCACCAGTTCCTTTTTCCACAGAGGTTTGTGCTTCAAACTATTTTTTTAGCCAGGATGGCCTCAACTTCACTACGTTGTCAGGTTGGCTTTGAATTTCTGATGTTCCCGGCACTCATCTCCTGAGTGCTATGATTACAGGCATGTGCTACCACACCCATTGTATTTATTGGTGAGGATCCAACCCAGGACTTGGTGCTTGCTAGATGAACACTCTGCCAACTGAACTGCGTCTTCAGTCCTGTCAATCATTTATTAGCCCTCTCTGGGGACTAGATTGGTTAGAACCCATATCAGATTTTCAAGAGGCCAGAAGTGAACAATGAATGGCTTCTTAGGGAAAAAGTGGACATCTAGATTCAGCATAATATTGCTAGAGACCAACTGAGGCCCTGTGTGTGTATATGCAGAGTTTGAGTCCTTTGTAGACCAGGCAGCTCCAAACCGGAAGCAGTTCAAGGAAGGCTTATGTTGAGCCAACTAGAACTTGAACAGAAAAAAAATTATTTGGTTATAGTTCTGTTCTGCTGATAAGTCTTTGATAAATCACTTGGCTGGTTCTGAGTGGTTGAAGTTAACTGTTTCAATTTTTCTGTAATCCAGGCATTCAGAAGAAATAGCTGAAAATTAGTTTTCATGAAATGAGCAAAGTTTGAGATACTCAGAGTTCTTTGGGTTTCATCCCAATGAGAGTTGATTATTAATAGTCATTTTATTTTAATTAATTAATATTTAGACAGGGTCTAACTATGCAACATGGATGGCTTGGAACTTGAGATGTAGTTCAGGCCGGCCTAGAACTTAAAAGAGCTCTGCCTGTCTCTGTCTCCCAAGAGCTGGGATCAAAGCCCTCCACTTAGTGTTTCAGGTCCTAATCTGTTTTTAGGTGTGAATATTAGTTAATTATTTTCAGAATTTCAATATTGTTTTAAACTCAGTTCACCTTTTATCCCTGCTGCTTCACAAGGAAGAGGACATGGTCTGCTCTAATATCCTTTGGAAGCAATAGTCCCTAAAAGCTGCTAGTGAGATCCCCAAATCTTTTTTGCACGTTAATTCTTGGAGTGGGTGAGCTCAGCTTTGCAGTGCAGAAGAAGCTTTGCCTAAACCTCATGGTTTATGTTTTTTATTGTGGCATTTTTGGTTTTCTATTTGTCTGTCTATCAGTCTATCATCTATCATGTGTAGGGATGTAGGCCATGGCATTAATGTGTGGAGGTTAAAGTAACGACATTTAACACTCATTTCTTCTATCATGCAAGTTCTGGGGATTGAACCTGGGTATTTAGACTTGGCAACAAGCACCTTTTACTCACCAAGCCATCTCACTGGCCCCGCTTTTTTTTTTTTTTAAACCCCCTTCTCCAGCCTATTGTATGGATTCTTTGGTGAATAATATTCTAGGTAGCAATTAAACTATTATTAAATCCTTCTACATGGAATTTCTTCTTATGGGTGTAATTTAGAACCAAATGAGGAAAATAATTTCTCAACATTTAGTGGATTCTTTTCTTGCTTGAAAAACAGGTTTAAGAATTGCTGATAAACAAGCAACCTGACTTGTGGCATGGACCCTGTAAATATAAACTAATAAGTTGTTTTGGAGGATTAGGTAGCTAGTATGTTTATAGGTGAGGTACAGTCTGCTGTCTCACTTCCCATGTAGGATGTTACAGAAGAGTATGTAAACACTTGCCATTGAAATTACACTGATGTGTAATTTCAGTGCATACAAGATCACTGTAAAGACTGTAATTGATTGTTCTCTGGACAACCCTTTGTAGGTCAGGGTTGCTTGAGCTGATGTGTCTGTGTGACTTAGGGCTGGCCAATGGTCCGGATGTGCTGGAGACGGATGGCCTCCAGGAAGTGCCTCTCTGCAGCTGCCGAATGGAAACCCCCAAGAGCCGAGAGATCAGCACCCTGGCCAACAACCAGTGCATGGCCACTGAGAGCGTGGATCACGAAGTAAGCATGTTCATTTTTTCTTAAAGTGGCAACGAGAACTGTCATATTTCAGAATCTCAACCTTTCCTGTTAAACCCCAGTCAGCAGTGTCAGATAACTAGGGAGTCTACTTAACAACAACAACAAAACAAGGAAGATGGGGCTGGGGAGATGGCTTAGTGGTAATCAGCACATGCTGCTCTTCCAGAGGACCCAAGTTCAGTTCCTAGCATCACATTGAGTGGCTCACAACCTCCTGTAACTCCAGCCTCAGTGGATCCACTTGGCCTCTTGGTTTCTTATATACCCCATTCCTTTTTCATAGATACAAACAGAAATAAAGTTCTTTTAGAAAAAAGAAAACAGACTGTTTGAATGAAAGTGGCATGTTTCACAGTCATGTTTTTGTAAAGGTTTACTACGGTGCTATGTTCACTGAGACAGAGCTACTCCAATGTATGCCTTCCTGGGACAGCCTCAGCCTGGTGAACCCTAGCGCCCATGTGCTATGCTCACTTCACTTCTCTGCTGTGCCAGACATAGACCTGGGAAGATTGATGACCCCTTCACCCTTGTTCTTTCTGCATTGTAAAGAGGCAAGCAGGGAATGTGCAGAGACAATGCTTTTTCTAAGAATTTCTTTATTTTTGGCGAGTACTCCCCCCCCCCCTTCAGCTTATCATGCTATTTGGCTACTGGTAAACAAAATGGGTGGGAGTGGTCAGTGGGCAGCAAGTTGTTCGTGTTACACTGAGAGAGGTGCTGTTTGATGGAGAAGGCTCTGATTAGTGCTGAGTCAGCTAGTTGTGGGTCGATGCTACTAGATGCTTACCCAGCTATTCTTGCTCCCAGTGCCAAAGTTTTTGCCTCACTGGAATTGGCTGGTGTTGTGAGTGTTGCTTTTCTGAAATGCTCTAATTTCGGCTCTCCTCTAGTCCAGGAGCCATACTTTGGAAATCACTACTTTCTCTAGTTCTGTTGACATGGGTGGTTAATCTTGTCTCAGTTTCAGAGTTTATTTTCTCTAAATTTAATGTCCACCTATCTATGTCCCAGGCTTGCTGGCTTTTTATTTTTATTTTTTTTTCTTCTCTCATTGGAGAGAATTCACTTGTTTCCACCATTTTTGGTATCTTTATAATCAAAGATTTTTTTTAAAATTTATTTTGTGTAGGAGTGTTTTTTGCCTGTGTGTTCCTGGTGCTCATAGATGCCAGAAATTGTTCTCAGATCCCCTGGGATTGGAGTTAAAGATGGTTATGAATGTGGGTGCTGAGAATTGCGTCTGGGTTCTCTGGGAAAGCAGCCATTGCCCTTAACTGCTTAGCCATCTCTACAGCTCTCCAGTTTTCTTTGTTACCTTTCCTCTAATTCCTTGTGCCACTGACCTACAGAGAAATAGGTCCCAGATGATCAGTTTAGCTGATGGCCACTTTCATGCTGTTTAAGTCATTCCCTGTAGTGTTTGTTGCTTGAGGACAAAATCTGAAGACATGTGTAGATTGATGGCTGAAGACTTATGTTATTAACCTTGTCCAGGTGGACATGCTTCAAGGCAGTGGTGGCAGGGTTTTTACGGCAACTTCTGTCCTTCAGCTTTTGCTTGTGGGTTTCAATTCAGTTGATTGCTATGCTCATTTCTTCATTTCAAGTTCAGTTTCTATTTCTGTTGTTTTTTTTCTGCCATCAGTGGTTAGAATCCCATAATACAACTGAGTGCTCCCTCATCTGCTAGAGTGGTGCTCCTGAAATATGTTTCACATTGGAAAGGCAGAGTGTATGAGTACAGCTCCTCTCCTCAGAACAGGGTGTTGTGCTTTGTCTTTCCTGCTATGAGTTGGCTGTAATGTGCTTCTCATGTTTTATGTCTCGATTTCAACATCATTCTTGGAAAGTGATGTTTTTCTTTGTATGATATTTGTTATAAATTGGTTTGTTATAAGATTAAACCTGGATCCTATAACCACACCATTTCAACCAGGTGACCTCTGGTTGAGGTGTCAAGTTCAAGAAACAGCTGCTTCCCAGGCTTCTTGGATTTGGAAGTTCCTATTGTATAATTCCTTCTCAGGAAGGAATTATAGTTCAGCAGATCTCTTTGAATTTCTTGACAGAATTGCAAAAGGCAGATCAGCCCAATTTCTTCACAAGGCTGTGGGAAGGCTGTGTCTAGACAGAGCACAAGATTCATATTTTTCACTGATGTTAGCAGATGCTGGTACCTGGTATCTACTTTGATCATGCATTTAAGGTTTCAAAATGGTACTTCTATGCATTGTGCATTTATTGACAGAAATAATCTCATCTGCTTTCTTGCCTAGTTGTATGCCTCTTAGAGGCAAGGCAGCACAGAAATGAGATTCTTTCCCTGTGTCTAGCAGATCTTAAAGACAGTAAATTGGTTTTCCCTCAGATTCTGAAGTTAACTAGTTCTTCTTTTACAATAATGTTAAGAACTGTTCTATTTCAATATTTTGTAGGTTTAATTCTTTGATTCATGTCAAAGGACACTAGAGGTTTTGTGAATTCTCTTTCTTAAACTTTTACATAGTATGCATTTGCAAGACCAGAACCACTGGTGTGAGGTTTGGTTTTATGACGGTCTTGTAGAGTTGTGCAAAGATGAAATTGTTCAGAGTGCAAGCACACAACGTGATGCTAATGTGACAATGTTTAAATAGTGGAGTCAGGACAGGAAGAGAAATGAACCACGAAGTTGTGAGAATGAAACTCAGCTCAGTTTTACTTGATCAACTGGATCAAACTTCCAGAGTGTCTGATGCTGGCCAGTTATTGTGAGCATATTTAAACACAGTATAGTTTGGAAAAAGTTTCTGATGTAAAACAATCCCCAGTGCACAAGGAAGCATAATTACATTGAAACTCAACTTAGGGAACATATCATTTCTTCCAAAAAGATAGGTTCTAGGCCACCTGTATTAGCTTAAAGGCCTAAGGAAAGATCTAGTCATATAGACAGTATAAAGATCATTTGGGCTGTTAGCCATCTCTGGTCCTTGTTGTGGGAGCTGGGGGGAGCTCCAAGGGTCATTTAGGCTCTTAGGTATCTCTAGTCATGGTTGTGAGAGTTTTGGGGAGCCCCTGGCTGTACAGGTAATATGAGGTTAGATTACTAGCCAACCTTTGGTCCTGGTCGTGGGAGCTTGATATGGCCTGGACCAACAGATAATGCTGATCATCAGGGTATTTATTCACTTCTGATTCCCAGCCTTCTGGCAAAACAGGTTATATGTCCTTCCCTTTGAAAGATCAGTCCTTGGTGCTTAATATTCCTGGTTTCCCTGGCACAAAGGTGCAAGGACCTTTGTGTTCCCAACAGTTCAAGGTTCTGTATTACAACAGAGTTTTAAGAAAATACCACATAGGGCACCATGAAGTTTGGCTGGGTCTGCCTTTTTTGAGGCCAGAACCAGAAAGGCATAACTTTATTGTATTCTTTTTTTCTGTCTCTTTGAGATTCTGGCTGGAAGTAAAATACACTTTTTCCGATACTTCAGGGCTTTCTTACTTTTTTTGCTGAAGCCTCTGTTGCCTCCATGTAGCTGCTTGTCTCCATGTGTCTGACCTCTACCCCAGATTAAATGCCATAGTTCTGTTCCCCTTTTTCCTCCAGGTGGAGAGCTTCTGAGATTTTTTTAAGGAATAAAAATTATCCTTAAGCTTAAAAAAAAAAAAGGACAAATAAAAAGAAAACTGCCTGTGTCAAACTGGTTGTGGTAGAACACACCTGTAGTATTAGAAAATAATACCCACAGTTCCAGATCTTTACTGTGGAAGTAGATAGCTCTTATTACATGAGATATTAAAGAGTTTTGTAGCAATATAGAACAATGCCATTCATTAAAACCTTGTTTTGAATTTTTTGGGCATTGTGATAGGTCTATTGCTGTATTAAGATAAACTGAGTGCGAGTGCAGTGGCTCCGTGGGTAAAGGCCCTGAACACCTTAATGACTTGAGCTCAGTGCTTGGAATCCCTGTAAAAGTTGGAAGGAGAAAACCAACCTGCAGAGTTGTTCTCTGGCCTCTGCAGGCACACTGTGATACCCCACTCCTCCTCTGCAGAGTTGTTCTCTGGCCTCTACATGCACACTGTGATACCCCACTCCTCCTCTGCAGAGTTGTTCTCTGGCCTCTACACGCACACTGTGATACCCCCACTCCTCCTCTGTCCTAGCTGGTCTTCTCTCTCTCCTCCCCAACCCCATCTCTTTTCTCCTCCCTCTTTCCCTTTCCCCTCCCACCCCCCTCAAGCTCTGGATTTTGGGGAATTACTACCATTTTTGTTGGATATGTGGATTGCATGCAAAATATGGTACATGAGCGTTATACCTTGAGCTTTTAATAAATAAAACGTTGTAATTTCACCTATAAATAGACTTGTGGAAAAGTTAAAGTGGCGTACCTAGATGAAAATGTTAGGAATTTTAAAAAGTAGATATGGGCTTATATGTACTTTGGTCTCAGTTCTTTTTTTTTGTTTGTTTTGTTTTGTTTAAGATTTATTTATGTATATGAATGCTCTGTTTTCACACACACCAGAAGAGGAAATCAGATTCCATTACACATGGTTGTGAGCCACCATGTGGTTGCTGGGAATTGAACTCAGGACCTCTGGAAGAACAGTCAGTGTTCTTAACCACTAAGCAATCTGTCTAGCCCCTCAGTCTCAATTCTTAGAGCTTTCCTTAATAGAACACTTAATAAAATAGCAGGCAGTCTAAAAGCTGATAGGACTTCTTCTGTAGCAGCAGACATGCAAAAGGATGAGATAGCCTTGCATATTCCTGTCACAAACCTGATTTTCCTTATGGAATGTGCTACAACTTTTTAGTTTCTTCTGATCTACACTTCATCCTTGCCTCCAGGAAGAGTTTTTTGTGAGTCATCTCTGCCATTGTCAGTAGCTGTTTGCTTTCTACCTTGCTTTCTTTTGTTGGCCTTTTCTGCCCTACGCCCTGTAAAACTGAGACTGCTTCATTACTGACATAGTTGTCCTCCTCATGTTCATTCTCTTCTTTTTCTCAGCCCTAAGAAAGTTCTATTGTTATTTTTTGAAATATTCTTTCCAAAAGATCCTCTGCTTTGTATTGTGCCATTTGATCAGCCTTCTCCTAGTTCCATTGCAAAAGCTGGGCAAACTCACCTTCATCATTTTATGATCACACAAATAATTCAAATACTAAATGGGTGCATGAAATCTTGTATTCCAAAATTAGTGAATTAAATAACTCATGCCTCCCTCCCCAATCACTATCTATAAAGAACTTGTGTTCGCAGGTCTTGACCAAGATTCCTAGAGAATCAGTTGGTGATGAGGGTGGTGTGTCAGGATGGCTATTTCAGGGTATACATGCCATGTCTTTCCCCATTCTGAGTTTCAATATCTTTGATGTAGGGAAACACCCAGGCTGCCTTTAAAAGGAACCTCCTGATTTTAGCCCAGTGTGGATGGGCATCAACAAAACACTTCTTGGTCTGTCAGGTCCTGTTTCTTGTTTCTGCTGCTATTGCTTCATTTGCTGGGGTTTTTTTTGGGGGGGGGTACTCCTTGGCATGCTTAGTCACATTTTCAGATGGAGTCTTAGGAAAAGATGCATTTGGGGACTTTTTAATATGTATTTCAGATTGCTTGTTGTGTAGAAACTTTGCAGAACTCAGGCCTAGGTCCTTTCTGTAGCTCCTGTGGCCTATATTTATAGCCTAGCTGAAGTACACCGACAATGGGCAGAGTGGTGGAGGCTATGTCACATTTCTTTGACTATCAGTGTAGCTGAACATTTACTGTTAGTTGTGGGGACATCTATAGTAGTCTTTTGTGAATTACCACTTATCTTTTTCTCCTTTTGGGCTATTTTTGTCTTACTGGCTATCAGAGAAGCTTCATATAGTGAACCAGTACTCTTGTGTCTGCATAGCAAACAGTCACTTCTTTTCTGGCACATAGGAACATCTCACAGAATAGCTCCTGTTTGTACTCTGACAGTTGTCCTTGGGTCTTGGCTTTTTTAGTAATTTTTGTGCTTGTGTCCTTCAGGCATATGCAGGAGACATTGCTCTGTTTCTTTCATTTCAGCTTTGAGTCTATGCTTAGGGGATTCCAGCTGGATCACTTGGGATTCATTGTACTGTAACTCACTGGCCACTTGTGGTGACCTTGACCTTCTTACCTAGGCCATGTTCATTGTCTAGTTCTCTTCTTGTCCTGATGTTTTCCTTGATTTATGCCCAAACTGAGTCCTTGATTCTCTAATCACCTAACCTTCCAAATGTGCTTACCTGTTATCATCATCCCTGGGCTGTGCAGTAGAGAATGGCTTCCTTTTTCAGGTGGTTGGTCCTGGCAGTTGTGTGACAGGTACTTCATACTGCTCGTGAATCTAGGTTTGCCTGTGAAGGCTCAGGGCTCTTTCAGTCACCTCCTATTTGCCAAGAATTTCCCATATGTTTGGTGCTTTCGATTGCCCAGTGGGTGGGAAAGCTGTTCCCTCACAGCTCTGTCACTGACCCCTGGTCTTGTCTGCTTGCAGTTGGGCCGGTGTACAAACAGCGTGGTCAAGTATGAGCTGATGCGCCCATCCAACAAAGCACCACTCTTGGTGCTGTGTGAAGACCATCGGGGTCGTATGGTGAAGCACCAATGCTGTCCTGGCTGCGGCTACTTCTGCACTGCGGTAAGAGCCCAGCCCACCTGCCGGGCCTTGAGTCCTCTGCAGAGACTCATTCCAGCATTTTATCCTATATAGGGCCTATTCCATAAAGCCCTTCACCACAGTTCTTGAGCTTTCTTACTATAGAAAATGACCTAGTGACCTTCCCTCGTTTTGTTCTATGGCTTTCTGTCTTGAGTACAGAGGAGGGCATGCCTCCTTCCTCTGCTCTCTGTGCTCTGTCGGTTGTCACTGGTATCTTGTCTTTGATGGCTCTGTTCATGAGATAAATATGCATCCACCAGACCCTTAGGACAGCCTCCTTCTTATAGTGCCTCTGTGAGTGCCTTCACCTACCTTCACCTCAGATGTCCTGCTGCCCCTTTGTGGCCTTCTAGGCCAGGAGCTTCGGCTCTGAGGGCTTGCTTTTGAATTCTGTACATGGTTTTCTTCTCAGGCTTCCCTTTTTATGCTTCTGCTGAGAAGTAGAGAACACTTCTGAATTCCATTGTCTCTGGCTCTCTGCAAGAATAGCTGTTGGAATTGATGCTCTAATTGGTATTTATTGAAATGGTCACCTTTGGGACTGTGATTCTGTGCATTCATTATAGCATGTGGACCTGCCAGACTATTTCTTGTACAGTGCTCGTGCTTGTTTAGAGTAGCCATACTGTAAGGCCTCAGCAAGCTGGGTCACTGGGGGTTGAAGATGAGTAGTGCTGGTAGTGAGGTGACCTTTGGTGGCCTCTGTTTACTTTGTGAGCTCTTTGTAAACTCAGTGTTTTTGTTTTCATTACTGTTGGTCACCAGACCATAACTGGATTTCTACGTGCCTGAACCTGAAAAGTTCTGTAGAGCTCTTTGTAGTTTTCTGAATATTGTTCTCAGTTTTTAAAGATGATTTTTTTCATCTTTGTTTTTAGGGTAACTTTATGGAATGTCAGCCTGAGAGCAGCATCTCTCATCGTTTCCATAAGGACTGTGCCTCTCGAGTCAACAATGCCAGCTACTGTCCTCATTGTGGGGAAGAGACTTCCAAGGCCAAAGAGGTGACCATAGCAAAAGCAGACACAACTTCCACCGTGACTCTGGCCCCTGGACAGGAGAAGAGCGTGGCCGCTGAGGGCAGGGCTGACACGACCACGGGCAGGTACTGACCAGGAGTTGTGGCCAGGCTTTGCGCATAGTCCCGGTGAAGATGCGTCCTCTGCCATACCAGAGATCTCAGTGAACGCTGTCATCTGTTGAGGTTTCTGGTCTCTAAGAAGTACTGGTGTTCATTTAATACCTGGGTCTCTTTCATTTTGGCTTGATAAAATTATCTCTGTTGAATCCGTTTTTATACTGCCTTGACTGGTACAGCGTTCTGTGGTTTTGTCATTCATCAATGAAGTTCCCATAGACTGAAGAACTCTTTCAGCTGCTGTAGGACTTGCCATACTACTTGGTACAGTTTTGAAGGCCCTTGCTGAGGACAAGATAAAGGGATGTATTTCCATATTTGTATATATTTGCTTTCCTAAAAAGAACCCACTAGAAATATCTGAAGATCTTGAGGGCAGGGGATAGAGAGACGACTGAAATCTCTCCTGCTGGCCATGTCTGGATAGGAAAGGAATGGTGAAGAGATCCTTTCCAAAAAGTGACAGAGCCTTCGAGTTCCTCAGTGAAAAGAGGAAAGTAGTTTTATAAAAATAACAGCAATAGAAAAGAAATAACCTAAAACTTCAGCTAAACAAAGGATTGGGAAAGTCTTAGTGCTTTCATATTAATTGTTAAGTTCAATATTCTCAAGTCACAGTTCCAGTAGGCATTCTTAAAGTGTGGAAAGCAGTGGATTGGCTGGATAGAGCCTGAAGCTTTTTTATAAAATCAGATTTCAGTGAGGAAGAAAAGGAGTAAAAATCCTAGTAGTGCTGTGCTGACTTCTCGGTGTTGCATTTGCCAGGGGATGGGGTTCTGAATCTCAGGCAGCTTCCTTGAGACTTGTAGGTAGTGAGTGGGCTGGCCATTGACTCTATTCAGAGGCAATTTATGGTCAGGTTGGAATAGGTATTGTTTTATGTATTCATTGGTTTCCATGAGAAAGGTTTCCAAATACTGAAACTCAGCATTTCAATAATTTCCTTCTCACGAAGCATTGCTGGAGCCCCAGAGGATGAAAAATCGCAGAGCACAGTCCCCCAGGCACCAGAGTGCTTCGATCCTGCAGGGCCTGCTGGGTTCGTGAGGCCGACCTCTGGCCTTTCCCAGGGCCCAGGAAAGGAGACCTTGGAAAGTGCTCTAATCGCCCTGGACTCTGAAAAGTAAGAGCCAGCCTAGTGTTGTTTTGTTTTGTTTTGTTTTTTTCCAGAGACAATTTAAGATCACGTTCTTCACCAGAGGTTCCCAGTACTTTGCAGCTTTTTGAACAACAGTGTTCTTCAAAAGGATGAATATTTGAGGTGTTAGCCTCCTATGTCTTTCCATGGTCTGGGATAAATTGTTGCAAATTATTATCCATTCATGCTAATAGCAAGAAGTGATATTATTGTTATCCCTTATGACCTCTCTGGGTCATAAGACCCCACAGGCTCCTAGAGCACATACCCCATCCACTTTGATACTTGATCTCTGTGTAGTGTGGGCTAGATCAAGTAACCCCTCAGGGCTATTTGCTAGTCCCCACACTGTAGCCTTTCTTGGCTCACAGGTCTACCTGTGTACTCTTTCTTTGGGGGTCAGCCTTATACTCCTTAGGTTTATCAAGGTGACCTCTAAACTCTGCTCTGGAAGGAAAGAAGTTCATATTCTTACCTAACAGACAAGTCCCCCTGTTGGTCTTTTTCATTCTGAATAGCCTCTCTCTATCTCCGTCTTTGCCTGTCTGATACCCATAGTCCCTATCTATTTACCAGGCCCCAGACTTTTTCTGACCCTCCACCTTTAACTCCTGTTTATGAGTTGATATAAATTTCATAGCAAATATGTTGGCTCAAGCCCTTTTCTTGCTGCTACAGGGTAATTAGTGTCACCCCATAACATTTGTCATCCTTTGAGTAGCTGCAGAGGTCACCCTGGGCATTTTGCCTGGTACTTCATATGCCATGTTGAGTATACATGATGACTAATGCATGATGACTCTTGCCTGTGCCCTAGTTAGTTAGGCTCAATGTCATGTTACCAGTGGTGGTTTTGGGTGCAGTACTTTGATGACATATGAAGATAGTTGCTTGGGGTTTTTGTTTTTTGTTTTGTTTGGTCTTTGTTTTATTTGTTCTTTCAGGGGTGGCCAGTGCCTCAGGGCTTTAAACTTGGCAAATGTTCTCAGTATTGAGTTGTACCTCTAGCCTTATTATTTTGACATTAAGAGGCTGGTACTGATTGTAGTCGTCTGCTTCTTACAGACCCAAGAAACTTCGCTTCCACCCGAAGCAGCTATATTTCTCGGCCAGGCAGGGTGAGCTGCAGAAGGTTCTTCTCATGCTGGGTGAGTTGCTACATCTGAGGCCCCTAAAGGAACACAGGGAAGCCTTGCCAGTTGCCCCTTTTCTCATAAGCCCCATCTCACTGTCTGATGTTTATGATTCTTTGAGTCCTCTGATAAGTAAAAAATGTGCTCCCTGTTCTTTAGCCTGCTGCATAGCCCTAGAAATTTCTCTGTGCATTTCTACATTTTTAAAAGGAGTTAAGTGATTTTTAGGTGAAGAAGGAGTGTGCATGTATATAGGAAAGATAGCATAATTGTGGTGACACGCTACAATGAAGAAACCAGGGCTTCTGTGTCAACAGAAGCAACACTGGTGCACAAAGTGACCCTGGAACTAGGCACAGTGGTCAGTTTTGCAGCTTTTGAGCTTGGCTTAGCTTGTTGTGCTTAGAATGTGCTTGTTAGATGTGGTCCAGTTCCAATTTGATTCCTGAACTCATAATTCTAGGCTTAATTTCTCTGAGGTTCATCTTTTTTAGGTTGGAAAGCATAAGTAAAGAGCTCTTTGACAACAAACCATAAAAGAAGCTAATTTTTTTTCTGAGGGGAAAGGGGAAGATGGGAAAGCTCATTTAATTTACAAAATATTTTACTCTTCATAGGAGACTTAATATAAAATTAAATTGCTTCACTACTTTTTGCATGATACTTTGCTTAAATGTCTAGAAAAATGTCCAACATTTGGGAGGCTAAGGCAGAAGGATTTCAAAATCATGGCTGGTCTGGGATATATAGTGAAACCCTATAACCCCCCCCCCCCAAGTAAAAATGAAACAAGAAATATATTCAAGTCTTACTTTTCTACTCCTGGGACATACCTGTTCTTAAAGCTCTATTTGCCCTTAGAACTGTTTTCAAGAGGCTGAGACAGAAATATCTGAAAACAGAAGAACTCAAGAATTAGAAAAAGTATGGTGAAGCACTTTGGTAAACCTGCCTGTCGGGTTTCATGTGGTGCTGGTAGAGGTTCTTTTGGTCTTGGCATAAGTGGGGCCTGATGTCTGCTGCAGACAGGGCATTGTGGTGTAGTGGCTCCATCATGCATGGCTCCAGAACTTGCATTTTATCCCAAATATCCGTGTCAGCCCTGTCAGCCATCGTAAGTATCTCTGTGAAAGCACATTGTGGTTGCATTTGATACTAAAATTAGTAAAACTGTGTTCATTTACAGTTGATGGAATTGATCCCAACTTCAAAATGGAGCACCAGAGTAAGCGTTCCCCACTGCATGCTGCTGCAGAAGCTGGCCACGTGGACATCTGCCACATGCTAGTTCAGGTTTGGAAGGACAGCATTAATAGATTTTTTTTCATCCTCTCAGTGTTTATCTAACTATCACTAGGTTTTTAGTGGAAGGCTAAAATTACAGTGGGATCTTGAGGCTATCATAGGAAGTCGCCTTCTAGACTTGGAGTTATTGACCTTTCTTACTGTTTATTCTGACATTTGCCTCTGTATAGCTGTGCCTCAACATATTTTCTAGTTTTAATGTAGTCTTGGCTTTAATATTTATTAATGTCTGCTGTAGAAGATGGAGGCTTAATGAGGCCCAGATCCTTCCCTCTTCTAATCCCAGTGACTGATTATATGTCCTTCATTGTTTAAGTCATTTAAACATAATTTATGAGATGACTTAATAGTTAAACGTGCTTGCCACCAAGCCTGGCAACCTGAGTTTTACTCTTGCAATTCACACGGTGGAAGAAGAGAACATAATTGTTCTTTTTGATTCTCACATGGTCTGTGTTGTATGCATATGTCTTCCACAATGTAAAAAAACAAAAGCAAAAACCAAAATCATGTGAGTATTTAAAATTACAAATGTTTAGACATGTAAGAATTGTGTATATTTATGGGGTGCAGAGTGATGTTTCAGTATATAAAATGTATAATCATTATTTCTTTGTGGCTGGAAAATTAAAACCCTTTCTTAGTTATTTTGAAATATGTAGTTAATGGTGTCATCCCACTTACCCTGCAGTACTGTAGAACACTGAAAGTTATTTTTCCCATCCAGTCACACTCTGTAACCATTAACCATCCTTCTTATCCTCCCCACACCTTTTCCCAGTGTCTTGTAACCACTGTTTCACTCTTGGCTTCTACATACAAGTGAGACTGTGCAGTGTTTTGTTGTGTTGCTATA
Source organism: Pachyuromys duprasi (assembly GCA_028658305.1). Classification (NCBI taxonomy): domain Eukaryota; kingdom Metazoa; phylum Chordata; class Mammalia; order Rodentia; family Muridae; genus Pachyuromys; species Pachyuromys duprasi. The sequence goes on along the minus strand of CM053752.1, from coordinate 113,328,007 downwards.
AATGCAGGATCACAGTCTTACTTGTGGAAACTATTATATTTTCTGTAAGCCACTTTGCTTTTTCTTATTTGTTAGTGGGCACCAGGCTTGCTTCAGTGTCATAGCTCTTGTGAACAGAGCTGGAGTAGACTTACATGCAGAAGTCTCTTAGATATATGTTCCTTTCTTTTGGATGTATATCCGGGAGTACACTTTCAGGATCCCTTGGTTAGCTATAGTTCCAGAGTCTGAGAAACCTCCGTACTGTCTTCCCTATAACTATTTTGCTGCCCATCCAGGTTGCAAATGTTTTTCTTTTTCCACATCTATATAACGTTTGTTAATTTTTGAATTTGTATTTCCTTGATGATTAATGATTTTGAGCAGTTTTCATATACTTTTTATTGTGTAATGAATATTTTACAAATACTTTGTTCTGTACTGTAGGCCATCTATTAACAGTTTCCCATACTGTGCAGAAGCTTGGTAGAGGTTGCCTGAATGGAGTCAATTACATGCTTAGTATAAAAGCCACTTGGTGATATATACACACTGGTGATGTATCTCCTTAACTTGGTGGTATTTTAATTAGAAGTTTTGTGTCTGTGTGCCAGGGATAGCTGTTCTCTGTAGCTTTTGATGACTGTTGGTAGTTTCTGTGCTGTTACTATAGACCTAGTTGAGGAGAGCGCCTCCCCTCTCCCCAAATAGTTTAGAAATACTCGCATTAATCTTTGCAAATTTGAAATTCAGTGTGAAATTGCCTCACTCTGGAAAGACATTTTCTTTTACTTTACTGCAGTTCATTCTTATTTATTGGACTCCAGGCATTTTATTTCATCATTCAAGTTTTGTTGGTTTTAAATGTCCAAAAAGTCACCAATTTCTTGCTATCATGTGATTGTTCATAATAGTCTCTAATGATCCTTTGTGTTTCTATGATTTGAGTTGATGTGTATCTACTTTGTGCTTTTGTTTTGCTTGTGTGTTTCTTATTTCTTAGTTAGATTAACTGAAGGTTTAATCATTGTTTCTAAAAATAAACTTTGTCTTTTTCTTCTCACATTTATTTCATTTGTTTTTCTTCAGATCTTTGTTGTTTCTTTATTAATTTTGGGCTTTGTTCTTTCTATTTCTTTAGTTTGTTTATTCATCCATCTATTTATTATTATTGTTTGATGTGGTTTATTGCCATAAATACCTTTCTTAGTATTGCTTTTGCCACATTATATGCTGTATTTTCATTTGTTCCAGAAAATTTGTGTGTATGTATGTGTACAGCAAAGGTTGACATCAGATGTCTTTCCTAATTCATCTCCACTTCGTATATAGAGGTAGATATAGTCTCTTATTTAAGACCACGGCTTAAAGATTAACGTAGTCTAGCTAAGCCAACTTGTGCCTGGGATCCTTTAGCTCTGCCTCTCAGATGCTGGTATAATAGCCAGGCTGCCCTGCCAATTCTACATTTACATGGGATGCAGACTCTTGTCATGTTTGCATGGAAAGAGGTTTGCCTCCCAAGCTATCTCCTCAGTTCCCCGTTCTAGGAAATATTTTAAGTTTCTCTTTTGTTTCTTCATTGGCCCATTGGCTGTTTAAGAATACATCTATAGAACATTTGACTTTCTTTGTATATATATCATTTCTAAAGTTTTTTCTTATGAGTTCCACTTTTATTTCATTGTGGCCATAGGAGACATATGCTGTGGTTCCTCCCCCTCCCCCTTTGGTTGGAGAATGGGTGAACAAGAATTATATGGGCTAAAGAAATGGGTCAGTAGTTAAGAGCACATACTACTCTTTCAGAGGACTGAAGTTTGAGTCCCAGAAACCATGTGGCATGGGGGAAGGAGGCATCACAGCCTCCTCTAACTCCAGATCTTGTATTCATACACAGAGTACACACATTTAAAAACCAAATAAATCTTAAAAACTGTAGTTATAAGCCGGACATGTTGGCGCACACCCTGTAATCCCAGCACTCTGGGAGGCAGAGGCAGGTGGATCACTGTGAGTTTGAGGCCAGCCTGGTCTACAAAATAAGGACAGCCAGGGCTAAACAGAGAACCCCTGTCTTCGGGGGGAAAAAATGTATTCAGTCTCACTTGTGGTCTGGTCTACAGAATGTTCCGTATGCTGATGTGAAGCCATTACATTCTGCAGCTCTAACATGAAATGTTCTATAAATGTCTGGCTTGTTTTTGTTTTTGTTTTGATCTGTTTTACAGTTAAACTCCACTGATTCTTTTTTGATTTTGGTCTAAATGAGGTCATCAAATGAATGGTATGAAGCCCCCAACTACACTATGTTGGAGTGTTCTCTGACCCTTTAAATGTGGTTCATATTATATAATTGGGTTCTCTAGTATTGAGTACGTAGATATTTATAATTGTTGTTGTCTCTTGTTGAATTACCTATCTTGTCATATAGTGACCACATTTATCTTTTTAATTTTATTTCATGTGTATGAGTATTTTGCTTACATGTAAGTCTATGTACCACATGCATATCTGGTGACTGTCGTCATTTTCTATCCCTGGAAACAATTGTGTGTAGGGCCCTTTTAAAACTACTTTATTTTGATTTCTTAAGCCTTTACCTCCCTCCTAACCCCCTGACTCTAGGTAGGAGAGAAAGAAGGTTGGTTAGAAGAGACAGGGGATGTAGACCTCTTTGACTTAGTTCTGGCTAGTTAGGTCTTTGGGTTTTTTGGGAAAATACCAATCTCAGTCATCAGGATATCTAACAATCCAGCAATAGCAAACACAGCACCAGCCTTCTTCCTTCTTGGAGGAACATTCTTCCTCTTTCTCTGGGATGAGGTATTTATGCCCTCTTATAGTCCCCAGAATTAAACTGACTGCAGCTGGTAAAGACCATGCCCCTCTCCAAGCCACACAAAGCAGTTATCAGCTGTGGACAAACTAAGGCATATCCCATACTTGGGATTAAAACAAAAACCTGTTTATATAACATAACTGGTTTTTAAAAGAAACAAAAACATCCACTACAGTCGTGAACCACTATGTAGGTTCTGGGTATCTAACCCAGGCTCTCTAGAAGAGCAGCAGCTGTCTTTAAAACCATATATAGGTTCTTGTTTGTTTTATTTAATATCTGTTTTATGTAAGTACATCAACTTGCTCTTTGTTGTAGTACATCTTTTTTCTTCTATTCAGTTGAACTATGTTCGTGTTACCCAAATGAATTTCTTATTGGCACATATCATCAGATCTTGGTTTTTGTGTTATTTTCAGTCTATATTTTTTTCTTTGGTGAATTTATTCTCTATTTAAGGCTATTATTGTGAAAGACATAATCCTGTCGCTTGTTCCTTGTTCTTCCGATTATTAAAAAATCTTTGTTTATTACAGTTTATTCACTTTGTATTCTAGCTGTCTTCCCATTATTATATATTTGATTTTTATCTCTTGTGTGTCTTTGTGGTTTGGTGGATCTCTGAATGGACAGGGTTTGATTCTCTTTTATCTGGGTGAGTCTTTTTATATATTTTCATGATAGTTTTTTTATTTCTAATACTTTTCTTTTTATTAAATTTTTATTTTTTATATTAATTATAGTTTATTCACTTTGTATCCCAATTGTAGCCCCTCCCCTAATACTTTTCTTATATGGCTAGGCTGGTGACAAAGCTCTCGGTGTTGGCTGTCTCAAAAGTCTGTGGTCCTCCTTCATTTCTTGATAATAGCTTTTGGGAGTATGTATTCTCAGCTAGTAGATTTGTTTGTTTGTTTTGTTTTTTTCTTTCAGCAGATACCATTTCACTTCACCTGGATTTTTATTTAAAAATCTGCTGTGGTACAATTGGGATTCCTTTGTGTGTGACATCCTGATTTTTCCATGGCTGTTTTAAGATTCTCACTTTGTCTTGAGCTTTTGCTGCTATAAGCCTTAAAAACTATCTGTTTTGGTTAAATCTATTTGGGGGTTCTTTGTGGCTTTCTGGTTCATTTTCTCTGAGATTTGTAAGCTTTTCAGTAGTTGAACAAGTTTTTTTGTATTTATTTCTTTCCTTTATCCTTCTAAAACAATTGTACATGTAATTGTTGTTTCTTGTCATACATCCAATTTTCAGGTATTTTTGTTGCAGTTTTTGTAAATATTCATGCATATTTATACAGACTTTTTTGTTTTGCTTTGTCAAGCTTAGAAATTCTTCTGCATATACTTTTTATGCTAAGTTCATAAGTATATTTTTATCTTATCTGTAGCCAATTGTTGTCTTGTTTTTGCCCTGGTTGAGTTGTTTCCTTTGCATAGATTATAGAACTTTCTCTACTAATAGTACACAACATTGACATCTTGTCTTGTGATTACTCCTTGTGGTGTCTGTCTCCTATAGGATCAAGACTCTACTAGTGGGTCTATTTTCTAGATTCCATGCTGAGCTTGTTTTATTGACTTGACTTGACACTTCGTATGTGATGATTTACTTGTTTCTGGATACTTCAAGAACTGTCCTCTTGTCTTAGGATCTGAATTCTCTTGTCAGTGTGCTTCAGTTGATTATCAGTCTTTCAGGTCCATGACCTTTGGTTCTTTCCCATATGATCTCTAGAAGCATCCCTTATCTGTCTCAGCTCTCTCCTGCTAGGATTCCTTTACATCAGGGTTGGATCTTGTGGATTGATTCTTGGCCATGGTCCCCTTGAAGATATGGCTCAGTACTGTGCTATGTTCATTGGTTGTCAACTTGATATTTGGAATCACTTAGGAAACAAGCCTCCATGCATACCTATACCTATACCTGTATAGATTAGGTTAGCATACCTTGAATACCTTGATTTGTTTAATTGACATGAAAAGACCCTAAAGGAAGACTGCACCATTCTCTGGGCTTGGGACCTAGAGTACCTAAAAAAGAAAGTACTTAACACAAGTATTCCTCACTGTCTTTCTGATGTTTTATGTTCCTGCCACCTTGATTTCCCCTCCGGCCCCCCGACCCCCACCCCCCAGGATGGAGCATACTCTTGAACAAAATTAACCCTTTCTTTTTAAAATTGCTTTTCTCAGTGTGTTTTATAACAGCAAGAGGAAAAAAAAATACCACCTAAGATATATACTTAGTATGCAAGAAGCTCTATGTCCAGTACTATAAAACAAAACCTCTAATATGAGTACCTAATGTATGTTTTAAATGAGGAAACATTTCCTTAAAATGCAAATATTCTAGTGTTTTACATGTTAGACGGCAGACTCACCATAATTTCTGGATCCAGTCTTACTGTGTCCTCAGAACAAGTGCTGCTGGCCCAAATGTACTATCTTTGTCTGTCTCTGACCTTACCACCCTGAAGCAATCACAAGCAGTATGGTTCACTTCTCTTTCTCTCTCTCTATTTTAGCCTTTGCCTATTTAGATATAATAGTACATGTTCTTTTTTTTTTTTATCTACCTTCATTTATTTTAAAACAACAACAACAAAGCATAAAACAAGAACCAAATGGATATATGTAAAAAAACAAATACAAATTGAGCTAATCTGAGTGACTTCTGACTGAAGTTCATTATCAAGGCTAGGATTGCTGCTTTTCTGATTCCAGGCCCCAACCACATTGTTTTTTCTTACTGTTGCTTAAGGCAGAGTGCTGCTTTCTGTTTTTGTCATGGGAGATGGTTTGCCCATATGGGTAAGTCATTTGAGCTTTCTGTTTCATTTTCACCATTCATGTCTTGTAAGGCGGAAGATATTACAAAATAAGATGTGTATTTTGGTAACCTTTTATATATAGGAACTTTTTGTTGCTGTTGTTCAGTGTCTGGAAGTCTGGGTAAGCCTGTCACAGCTTACTTATTTCTCACCAGGCATTTGGTCTAATTCCTGGCTGTAGTGTTTATAGTGCCATTCTTAGAACGTCCTTGATTTTTGTGTGTTTCACCCCCCTCTCCAGAACCTAATCAGTGTCACCAAAATTTTCCAGGAAGAACAATAAAATATATTTACTTACAGTTTTTTGTTTTGGTTTGGGTTTTTTTTTTTTTTTTTTTTTTGTGAGTCCAGAGGTGTTGTTTCTCCAGATTACAGAATTTGTGAAGTGCCTTAATATTTACTTTCACCCACAAGCTCTGGCTAGAGTGACTGAAGATGGACACTTGTGTCAGGGCTCTTCAGATTCTTTCTCTGGAGTGGTCACAGCTGAACCAAACTGACTCCAAGACACTCTTCTTTTTAAAATGTATTTTATTTTTAAAAATGTTATGTCTAAGACTAATTTGCCTGCATGCATGCCTTATACCTGGAGGCCAGAAGAGGTGTCAGATCCTTGGATCTGGAGTTACAGATGTGGTAAACCACACTGTTAGTGGGAATTGAACTCAGGTCCTCTGGAAGTGTAGTTAGTAAGCTTAACCACTGAGCCATCTCTTCAGCCCCTAGTACTTTTCATGTTATTATGATAAAATGTGTTGAGAGAAGCAACTTAAGGTAAGATTGTATCTCCTAGAAATGACAGGGGAGCTATGCCCAAAGCACTTCATGGCTAACTAAACAAGACTTGAACAATGACAAGTGTTAAGAGACATGGTACCATGGAAGCAGGGAATCTCATCTGTCCTATGCCTAGGCAAGAAACTAGACAAAGCAACTGATGAGAAAGGAAGAATTAATATCTCTAAGGAATGGCTCTCTAATTGTTTATTCAGTACAAAGTGATCAGCCATCATACACACAACACCAAATGGATGCAGCAGATTGGTTGTTTTTATTTTTATTTTTAATTTTTGGAGTCAGGTATCTCTGTGTAGCCTTGGCTGTCCTGGAACTCACTCTGTGGACCAGGCTGGCCTCAATATGAGAGATTCATCTGCCTCTGCTTCTTGAGTGCAAGATTAAAGGCATGAGACACCACTGCCCAGTACTAGCAGATTGTATTTATATATTTATGCATTTATATATACATGTAACAACAATAAGGAGAATAAAAGAGGTCATCAATTTGAGAGGGAATGAGGCAGAGATATAGAAAGGGTTAGAGGCAAGGGCCAGGGGAGGGATTAGAGCAAGGAAAGAGGGAAGTGGTATAATTAAACTTTAGTTAAAAATTAGAAAGCGACTTAAGGGAGGAAAACGTTTTTCTGGCTTACAGTTTGAAGCTACAGTTCATCATGGTGGAGAAGCTTGTAGTGGCAGGAACATCAGATGCCTGAGCCCATCGCATCCATAGTCAAGAATGAATGATGAATGCTTATTCTGTACTCACTTTCTCCACTTTATATAATTAGGGTCCTAGCTAAGGGATAATGCTGCTCACAGTGGGTGGATCTTCCTACCTTATTCAACTTAAGCACTTCATGCCCAAAGGCTGTGTTCTAGGTGATTCTCCATTTCATCAAGTTGACAACTGAGATCACCATCACACTTGGTTATGAAACAAGAAATCAACATCAGTCAGCACAGAAGCCTATTCAGAAGCAATTTTGTTGTTCACCTGCTTGCTGCTATGAGTCCTTTCTGAATCAGACAGAGTTCCTGTGTGTGTTCCTGCATTTCTATGTTTTGCTGATTGTACATGGCTGCTGCAGCGCAATGGCCCCTGTTACATGTGTTGTTTGGATTTAAAGTGATACTGTGCTGTCTACTCCTCAGCTATTTGGGGCTACAGCCTGAGCAACATGGATGGAAAGCACTCCAGCTTTGCAGAAAGTACTCTTTTTGTTTTGTTTTTCAGTAGTGAAAGATTCATTTATTTAGGATACAAAGGATAAATGAAAGGGATAATGAATCAAAAGCAAAATGTTTTTAAAATTATAATAAGATACTGTTAGTGCTCAGATAGTGGTCATCTTGTGCTATACATTGTTCAAATTTTATGCATATTTATGCATACACACAAACATATATATATAAAATACATCTGTAGTGTGTCTAATACTTTAGAACACAGCATTGCTAGGAGTTGGATGATATTCTTAGCCGTATCTTGTTTGTCATATTTAAGCACAATGATGTTAAAGTAAGTTGGCCGAAGGCACAGTGAACATAAAAGATGGATAGTTTAGAACAAGTTGGCTAAAATGTTGCATCACTGAGTTGCCTATTTCTTTTTTTATTATAATGTTTTATTTTTTTATTACAGTTTATTCCCCTTGTATCCCGCCTGTAGCTCTCTTCCTCTTCCTCTTCTCCTCCCAATCCCACTCTTCCTCTTTTCCACTCATGTTCCTCCCCCAGTCTCTGATCCTAGCTTATCAGGTCTCATCAGGTGTGGCTGCAATGTCTTCCTCTGTGGCGTCAGGCAATTGGGAATAGTGCTACCTCAAGACCCAGCTATACCACTCTTAGGCATATATTCAAAAGATACTCAAGTATATAACAAGGGCATTTGCTCAACCATGTTTTTAGCAGCTTTATTTATAATAACCAGAAGCTGGAAACAACCCAGATGCCCCTCAGACGAAGAATGGATACAGAAATTTTGGTACACTTACACAATGGAATACTACTCAGTAATTAAAAACACGGAAATCATGAAATCATTTCTAGGCAAATAGTGGGACCTAGAAAAGATCATCCTGAGTGAGGTATCTCAGAAGCAGAAAGACACACAGGGTATATACTCATTTATATGTGGATATTAGACATATAATATAGGATAAACATACTAAAATCTGTACACTTAAGCTAATGAAGAAGGAGGACTCTGGGTAAGATGCTCAATCCTCATTTAGAGAGCCAAAGAGAATGGACAATCAGAAGGGGGGAAAACAGGGAACAGGACAGGAGTCTACCACAGAGGGCCTTTGAAAGACTCTACCAGCAAGGTATCAAAGCAGATGCTGAAACTCAGCCAAACTTTGGGCAGAGTGCAGGGAATCTTATGAAAGAAGGGGGAGATAGAAACACCTGGAGGGGGCAGGAGCTCCACAAGGAGAGCAACAGAACCAAAAAATCTGGACACGGGTGTTTTTTCAGACTGATGCTCCAACCATGGACTGTGTATGGTGATAATGTAGAACCCCTGCACAGATGTAACCCAGAGCAGCTCAATGTCCAAGTGGGTTCCCTAGTAATGGGAACAGGGACTGTCTCTGGCATAAAGTGCTTGGCCTGCTCTTTGATCACCCCCTCCCTCCCCCCCAGGGGCATGCAGCCTTACCAGGCCGCAGAGAAAGTACTCTTTTAATCTGGAGTTCTCCCTATTTTGTCAGGTTTGGAAGCCTATGGTCTGGCTCGGGGGCTGAGAGAAACATAGAATCACCATTTTGCCTGACTGTCCTGTCTAGTAGTGTTAGTGAGTAGAAACCCACAGGCTGATAGAGTTCTGTTTTCCAGTACTTTGTTTTTAGTGGTATACCCTGCTGTGCTGAGGGCTCTGGAGGGCAGAGGAGAAGACTTGGCTTGATAAGAGACATTCAACCTTCCCTCTCTCCCTCCGTTCCGTCTTTCCTACCTTCCTTCCTTTTCCTGTTCCTCCTCCTGTCACTGGCTCTCAGGATTGCACCCTTACCCTCAGTGTGGGCTTGGGAATCTACGGAAGTGGGTCATGCCAATTTCACAGTTTTTTAGCATACCACATCCAGCATTCTGTCTATCTGTATCCCTCATGATAGGTGTGGTAAAGCCCAGTAGTGAAGAATATATTTTTCTTTTTGAAAATCTGATTAATCACTTGGTGGACCTTACTTTTATACCCCCACGCCTCTTACATAGCTTTAATAATCTCAGAGGGTTTTTCATTTTCCTTGGTTGGTATGCTAAGCTTCTGTGTATCTACTTTGCTGAATGCTGGGATTAAAGGTGTGTGCCACCACTGCCTGGCCAGTCTGTGTGTTTTTAAAAGTTATATACTTATTAAAATTAAATGGCTTTAAAGTTCTGGCTTTATTTGCCTTCAATGTTTTTGGCAGGGAAACTTCGATGTGGTCCCTTGATTTCTGGTCCCAGCATTGTGGGGAGCTACATCCTTTTGGAGCATATCTCTGGAGTTTTTTTGGTTTTGGTTTTTTGAGACAGGGTTTCTCTGTGTAGCCTTTACTGTCCTGGACTTGCTTTGTAGACCAGGCTGGCCATGAACTCACTGAGCTGCACCTGCCTCTGCCTCCATGAGTGCTGGGATTAAAGGCCAGTGTGCCACCATGCCCAGCTGACTTCAGCTTATTTTACTCCTGATGGCAAGAATACTATTTTTACTTTATTGCTGTAAACATTTACTTTATAAGGTAAGTATTAGTCCTTTGTCTTTAAGAAATTAGTCTGAGAAGCCTATGGAGAAGGCTTAGCTGTCAGCATTTGTCTTGTTTTGGCCACAGCTGATATCAAACTGGGACCATACCTATCCGTGGTCTTACCTATCTGTTCATTTGCCTCTTAATTTTATTGAAAAAGTTATAATTAATTCCAAGATTCATATCTCTTGGAGCAGGTATTTGTTTATAACAGAAAATATTTTAACATTTGAAGAAACAGGTTGAATGGGTAGGATGTTCTGTGCCCTCCCATACTCCTTCTCCCAACCCCTGAGACTCTTCTACTTCCTTTCTTAGACAGCTCTGTCTATCCTGCTGTGCCTGTATGTCAGGTTTATTTAGAAATCAACTTTAGCAAAAATATTCTGCTTGAACTAGAGTTGACAGAATAATTGTAGCTGTCTGTGTGTGCAGTGTTAAGTGTGTTGGGCGTGTGGGGCTAGAGGTTGAACCCAGGGACTTGTTTGTGCAAGTTGGGTACCTACCCTTGAATAGCCGTCAGTGAAACGGTTTTAATGTTGTTTGTTAAATCTGTTTTATGACCACTCCAGAAGCCTCACAGCTCTTTTACTTACTGGGAAGGAAGATGCAGAACTTGTCCTCAACACATCTAAACAATTTGTGTTTTACTAGGCGGGTGCCAATATTGACACTTGCTCAGAAGATCAGCGGACCCCACTGATGGAGGCTGCAGAAAACAATCACTTGGATGCAGTGAAGTACCTCATCAAGGCCGGAGCACAGGTGGATCCGAAGGTACCCACCCAGTCAGGTTCATATTCCTATTTCATGTGTAGATAGTTTCTAAGGTGAACAGGGAACAGTTTTTCCTTGAAGCACCTGCAGGAACTTGTTGCTATCAGATATTTATTCTGTTGTCTAGCATAGCATTTCCACTTACTTGGTGTAGGGTTAGGGTTAGGGTTATTGTGACAAAATGCCTGACAGAATAACTTACAGGTGTAAAGATTTAGTTTGGCTCTAAATATCAGAAGGGCTTCAGTCAATCAAAGTACAGAAGGATGGCAGAATTGCAGCAGGAACTTGTAGCAGTCAGTATTTGTGTGCTGATAGGTCAGAAGGAGAGGATATAAGCTAGGCCCCAGAGCAGGTATAACACGCAAGAGGCCTCTTCTTGGTGACCTGCTTCTGCCAGCCAGGCTCCACCTTATGAAAATTTCAGATTTGAAACTGGGACTCAGTCTTTGGAACATTTCAGATACAAACTATAAGTACATGTGACCTGGTCTACTCATAAAGATTCCCTAGTATGCACTGGATCTACCTGTTGTACTAGTAACAGACAAATCAGTCAATCAGGAGTTGGCCATGAAGTATATTTCTTCCTTCTTTCATTGGGCTTTTCCTCTTTTGTGTATTCGTGTAGAGCAGCAGTTAGACAAGAAGAGAAATAGAAGGCTTAAATATCACTCAGTTCACAGTTAATGTGATCTTATGTGTAGAAACCATAAAGAATCAACGAAAGTATTGTTAATAAAATAATTTAACAAGTAATAGGATACAAAATTGACACAAATAACAGTTAAATTTCATTTTTTCTCCTTTCTTTTTTGGTACAGTGTCTTAATATATATTGTGAGTTTAGGACTTGTGATCCTCCTGCCTCAGATTTCTCAGGTTGGGGTTATAGGTGTGCATCACAGATGTGCATCACCATGTTTGATTTATTTTTCTATAATCTTTTAATTAAATTATCCAAAAAGGAAGTTGAGTTAATTTCATTTATAGTTATCATCAAAAAGAATAAAATACTTAGAAGCATGTATTAGTTTAATCAAAGAGACCAAAAGCTTACACATTGAAAAGCAGTTCTTAAAGGAGGCAGGATTTAGTATATAGCTCAGTTGGTGGTGCTTGCTTTAGTACCACATAAACCCTTCATAGAGGTTTGCATCTTTAATTCTCGAATTTGGGAGGCAAAAGGCAAGAAGATCAGAATTCAAGATCATCTTTTGGCTACACAATGAGTTTGATGCCAGCCTGTGCTACTTGAGTCTCTATTTTAAAAAAAAAAAAAAGGCACAAATAAATGGGAGATTGTTATGTAATCGTTACCAAAATTCCAACCACATATAGAAATACCCATCTTAAAGTTTATACAGACCTTTCAGGAGATCTAGAATAGTGGTACAAGGTTGAAAGAGAACAAATTGGTATGATTAGACTTCCTTATGTCAGAACTCACTGCAAAGCTACAGTAATGAAAATGGTATACTTCTGGTATAAAGATAGAGCTGCAGATCAATGAAATTAGATGAAAAAAAAAAATCTTAGAAATAAATCACTATTTGTGATGTTAGTTCATTGAAGGCAACTTTTCAGCAAATGGTCCTGGGAAAACTTAGTATTCTATATTAAATAATGTATATATAACATATATAATGTATGTATAACGTATATATACTGTATAATATAATATATGTAATTCCATGTATAGGTAAAAATAGATCAAAGAACTGAACATAATAGCTAAAGTTATATACTTTTCAAGATATTAAAACCCATAACCACAACACTTAAAATACAGAGGTAGGAGGATTTTTACTCCAAGGCCAAACTCTGTCAAGAACTCTTTTGAGAACTTCTCTCAAAATAATGCAGTTCCTAATGGCTTGATGACTCAGCAATTCTACCTGTAGGCATATAACCAAGACGGGCAAAACAGTCTTGAACAGCACTGTGTATTGCTGCACTCTTCCCAGAAATAGCTCAACAATTCTTTGTTACATTAATGAATAAGTGGTCTATCTACTCAACAGGTTAGGAATAAAACATAGAGATGTTACAGCCCAGGTAAACTTTTGGGGATATAAAGTATAAAAAGCTAGACACAGGCTTATCAGGTCTCATCAGGATTGCTTGGATCCTCTTTCTTTGTGGCCTAATAAGGCCACATGTCCAGGGGGAGGTGATCAAAGAGCAGGCAACTGAGTCCAGGTAAATGACTGCCCCTGCTCTCCTTACTAGGGAACCCACATGTAGACTGAGCTGCCCATGGGCTACATCTGAGCAGGGGGTCTAGGTCTTCATACATGGTCCTTGGTTGATTTATCAGTCTCTGCAGTCCCCACTGGGCCCAGAATTTTTTGCTCTGTTGGGCTCCTTGTGGAGCTCCTGTCCCCTCCAGGTCTTTCTATCTGCCTCTTCTTCCATAAGATTGCCTGCACTCTGCCCTAAGTTTGGCAATAAGTCTTAACATCTGCTTCAATACCCTGCTAGGTAGAGTCTTTTAGAGGTCCTCTGTGGAAGGCTCCTGTCCTGTTCCCTGTCTTATCCTACTTCTGTTGGCCTTCTAAATTAGGATTAAGCCTCTTCCCTAGGGTCCTTTTTGTTGCTTAGCTTCTTTAGGACTATACATTTTAGTATGTTTATCCTATATAATATGTCTAATATCCACTTATTAGTGAGTATATACCATGTGTGTCTTTCTGCTTCTGGGTTACCTCACTCAGGATGATCTTTTCTAGTTCTATCCATTTGCCTTGCAAATTTCATGATTTCCTTGTTTTTAGTTGCTGAGTAGTATTTCATTATATAAATGTGCCACAATTTCCGTATCCATTCCTCAGTTGAGGGACATCTAGGTTGTTTCCAGATTCTGGTATTATGAATAAAGCTGCTATGAACATAGTTGAGCAAATGTCTTTGTATAGTTAAGTAAGGGAGGAGGATCTCCCTTTTCAGTGGACTAGGGAAGGGACATGGTGGGGGTAAGAGGAAGATAAAGTGGGACCAGGAGGAGAAGAGTGAGGGGGCTACAGCCAAGATACAAAGTGAATAAATTATAATTAATAATAATAATAATAAAGAAAAATATTTTTAAGAAAACAAAACCTTGACATTTAAATTTTTTTTTTTTTTAAAAGCTAGACACAAAGCATAAGTACCACAAACTTCCATTTATATGCGATTCCCAAAATGGAAAATCAGACACAGAGTGTGGCTTGGATAATGACGCCAGGTATAGAAAAGATGAGTGGTAAGCAGTTAGAGCCTGATGATTATAGGGGTTTTGTTTTGTTTTGAAAAAGTTATTGAAACAGTGATGATCATGTTTTAACATTATATGTAATTCCACTGATTTGTACACTTAAAAATTAGAGGCCCATAATCCCTCTAATTACTTGGGAGGTAGCAGGAGGAGGATCTCTATGAGTTCAGTGGTGACTTGGTCTATGTAGTGAGTTCCAGGGCAACCCAAGCTACGTAGTAACACTCTGTGCCAAAAAAGCAAAATAAACCTAAAATAGCAATAATAAGAAATATTAAAATAAAAATTAGATGGCTAAGGGTATAGTTTTTTGCCTAGCATGCATTTGATCCTCAGTACCACATAAACTGGGTGTGGTAGGGTAGGCCTGTAATCATTACACTCAGGAGGAAGAGGGGGGCCATCGGAAGTTTATGTCTACAGAATGACTTCAAGGGTCAGACTTAGTACATGAGACTGAGAACAAAACAGAATGCAATAGTTTATGCCATACTGTACTTAATAAACAACATAAAGAATAAGGGTATAATGATGTCTTTCCATGATAGAGTACATGCCTAGCACTTATTTTTGAGCCTCTGCATTCATCTCTTAACGCCCTTCCCCAGTGTAGAAATTATTCTTTTTCACATCAGTACCTGTGTGTTTGTTTTTTCAACAAAATGTGGCTATAACCTCTGTTCAGATATATCAAGTCTGTTTTCACATCAAGTTAAAATTTCACTATTTCCCTTGTATTAAATACTATTCTTGGGGTGAGCCAGGTATCTTATTGGGTAGAATGTGCTACATTAAAGAGGGGAGTACTAAGTTTTCATCCAGAACAGTTGGGAGCCTACAAATCCAAGGAGTAGAGGGGCTGTCATCTAAGTGCTGAGGGCAAATGTTAAGACTGAGAATTGTGTGAGTGGGTTTTGCAGTACTTTTAATATAGCAAAAGAAAGGGTGAAACTTTTCAGTATTCAAACATTATAGGATATCAAACTACCCAACATATATATGTTCCTGATTTCTCAAAAAAGACAGTATAGAAACCTCGTAGAGAAAAAAATGGGATGAAGAATGAAGAACTCATGATAATAAATATGTATTGTTTGTTTGTTTGTTTGTTTGTTTGTTTGAGACAGGGTTTTTCTGTATAGCCTTGGCTGTCCTAGACTCACTTTGTAGACCAGACTGGCCTGGAACTTACAGAGATCTGCCTGCCTCTGCTGGGATTACAGGCGTGCACCACCGCACCCAACTCATAAATTTCTTATATTTAAGAAAACCAGTAATCTAAACAAACAAGTAAACGAAAAAGCAACTCAATAACCCAAAGTAAGGCAAAAGGAAAACATACCACATTCAGATACATCAGTGAGAAATTGTCAAGAATGACCAGAGCAAATATGCAAGTTGGGTATACTAGCAGACGCCCTTGGGCCTGCTGCCTGATGACCTGATAGCCCAGAGAAAGTGTTCTTGTAAAAATGAGGTAAAACAAAGTATGGTGGTACAAGTCTGCTATCTGGAGGAAGAGGCAGGCAGCTCTCTTGTTCAAAGCCTGCCTGAGCTATACAGTGAGACACTGTCTCAAACAATAACGTGCATATAGAAGCTGTTCTGTAAATTTATTTTAATAACTGACATTTCAGTTTGTACATAATTTTAACACATGTGCCAAAAAACTGAGAGACATGTATTATGTGTTTTTTAAACTAGTTAGTTATTCTAGTGGTGTTCTAGCTTAAATTAAGCTCAGTGGAAATTTTCCCTTTAGGGATCTCACATAACATCATTAAATGATAGTATCATTACTTTCTTGTTTTTATAATGTCATATGCTACATATTCAGATTTTTTTTTCTTTCATAGCACATAGTGAAAACTGACCACCACAACTAGAGGTGTTAAAGTTGTAGAGAGTTTTTTGTTGTTGTTATTGTGTTTTAGTTTTTGGTTGGTTGGTTGGTTGGTTGGTTGGTTGGTTGGTTGGCTGGTTTTTGCTTTTGTTTTTGGAGACTGGGTCTCTCTATGTAGTCCTGACTGTCCTGGAACTAGATCAAACTAGCCTCAAACTCAGAGATCTTCTCTCCTCTGCCTCCCAAGGAAAGATTAAAGACTCATACCACGATACCCTGCTTGGTTCACAGTTTTAAATGGACAAGAACCAAGAAGTCTTTCATTTAATTTTTTAAAAAAGGAAACAGTTTTTTAAAATATGAGACTGGAAGTAATGTAAAACACTGGCGACACATTAAGTGTATGACTGAGATTCCAAATTGCCATTAGGAATGCTTTGTAAGATGTAAAACTTACCCCTACATGTAATGTCAGGCTGATACCTAAACCAGTCACAGCCTCCATGGTTCAGCATCCCACTGTCTTTTCTGGTTGTATCACAACCTAAACACCTGGTAAATGATTTCATTTTTATAAAAAATCATTTACATGTAAAAATGGAATGAGGTGGGATTCCCCTTTTTAAAATGTTCCTAGTTACTAAAAACTTTCATTCAGAACACAGTAAAATATCCTAGCTTGTAGAAGACTGGGATTGTACAGTACAGAAGACTGAAAGAACGGTGCACAGTTATGGCTTCTATTGATCAAAGGCTGAACTCTCCTTGTTTCCTGTCAGGCAGAGTTTGTTTTGGTTGCTTGGTTAGCCACTTGGGCCTGTTTACTTTTTATTTCCTTCTTCCCTTGTGTTTATTTTTTTGTCTGATGCTTGGGTGGAGTCTGTTTTTTTTGTTTTTCGAGACAGGGTTTCTCTGTGTCATAGTCCTGACAGTTCTGGACTCACTTTGTAGATTAGGCTGGTTTCGGGCTCACAGAAATCCTCCTGCCTCTGCCTCCCAAGTGGTGGGGTTAAAGGTGTTGCCCCTTTAACCTCAGTGCCTCGTGCCCACTGTGGACAAGAGGCTGTTTAAAACACAGATATGTAAGATGCAGTTCATACAGATTTACAGATAAATTTTATGCCAGCAATAACACAGAGACAGACAGTGTACAAATGTAATCACTTTTAAAGGCTATTTTACTGTGGGATGTCAAAATGTGTGGGATGTCAAAATGCTATTTATTTAGACTAATAAGAGATGAATAATGCTTTTTAAAATATATTTTTTAAATTTTTGATGAAATTATATTACAAATATAATTTCATCATTTATCCCCCTTCCTCCAACCCCCCCCCCATACACTTACTTTCAAATTTGTGGCTTCCTTTTCTTTAATTGCACACCCATGTGTGCATGTAATGTTTTTATATATATATATATAAGACAACCTGCTCAGTTTGTATGTTACTTGTATAGGTTTTTCGGGCTAACCATTTGCTATTTAGCTAATTTTTGCGCTATTTCCTGGGAAATAACATTTCTTCCACTCTCAGCATTCCTTACTTTCTAATAGTTCTTCGTCTAGGGTTGAGTCCTTTACAACTTTCTCCCAACTATTAGCATGTCTACTGGTGTCATCCTTGTTTAATTCATATTTTGGCAGACTTCATGGGTGTAGCTTCTCTGACATAGCTAGGAAACACAATCTCATAGCAAACTTCATTTTTTCTTAGAATCTTTCCATCCCTTATTCTGAGCCTTACATTGCATTGTATCAGTTGGCACTGGGCTCCACAACTGCATTGGTTATGATTTTCCTTTGTAGTCTCCATCTCCTGCAAAGAGAAGTTTTCTTGATAAAGGGTGAGAACTACTATGAGTATAAGGGTAAATATTTAGAATGTAGTTAATAATTATGCTAATTTAATGAACACTTTTAAAGATTTGTTTTTAATTATGTGTCTCTGTGTGGGTATGTGCTTGTGAGTGTAGGTGCCTGAGAAGAACCAAAGAGGGCATCAGCTTCTCTAGGAGATAGAGTTACATGTCTCATGAGCCACCTGATGCAAGTGCTTGGAACTGAGCTCAGGTCCTCCACTAGAGCCATTTAGGATTTTATTAAAGATAAATATTGTATTCTTTTGAGAAAGTGCCAAGAAATACAGTGTTAAAGAAAAAAAAATGCTGGTAGGGAAGAAAGTAAGGTGGAATCTGGGAAAAGTTGATGTAGCTTCCATCTAGGAAGTGTGTAAACCAGATCAGACAAATAGAGAATATGGAAAAGTATAATCTTTAAACCAGCTCTCCCGGCAGTCATGGCTGCAGACTGAGCTCTGATAGGAAATGCACCCACAACAACCGACAGTGGTGTATTAGAATGGTGATAGACATGATGTGAGAGACACGTGCACCAGGCAGATTATAAACTTGAAGAGAGTATTTAGAAGGTGAACTGATTCCGGGAGGCAGAGGCAGGCAAGTCTCTGTGAGTTTGAGGTCAGCCTGGTCTGCAAAGCGAGTTCAGGACTGCCTAAAGCTATACAAAGAAGCTCTTGCCTCCAAAAGCTCCCCTGCCCCCTCCCCCTCCCCCCAAAAAAAAGAGGAGGAGGAGGATGAAATGAACTGATAGAACTTTTAGAAAGATTATCTTTGTGATTACAGAAAAGAAAATTGAGAACATAATTAGCCCATAGAAGATGACATAATAATTTTAAATGTAAAAAAGTACTCAGCCTTTAAAACCTGATTAAGATAGCACTGCAATGTAGTGCTATATACCTGAGCAGGTAATGCAAAATACCTGAGAAGGTATAGAGTTACATGCATATGTTCGCACATGTGGGGGAGATGGCCATCTTCTGGACAGCAGCTAAAGCGGGATCCTGGTAATTCCCATGTGGCTGACCCTAGGACAGGCAATGAAAGAAACCTTGTGTTATTTAACATGTTTTTAAACAGCAGGAAATGAGAAATAGCTGTATGTTCCTCAGCTAAGGATGTAGAATCTAGGGCTAGTTTTATTTCAGCTAGATGCAGACAATAAGGTGCTGGAGAAATGGTTCCACATCTAAGAGTATTAGCTGCTCTTCCAGAGAACCGGTTTCTGTTTTCAGCACCCACATGTTGACTTACAATAATCTGGAAATCCAGTCCCAGGGGGTCTGCTAACTTTTTGTACCTCCATGGTAGAAGGTACAGGCATACATGCAGGCAAACTATCTATATACAAACAGTAAAACGGAAAAAAAAGTAAAGATAGCAAATGAGTGTTTCGTGTTATTTTAAACATTGACATAAAAAGGAGTTGTAGAGGACCTGTGGAATGACGGACACTGTTGTAAATTATTCAGGGTCCCTGCTGTTGGATTATAGCCATACTCACATACATCGAAAAGCTGGTATTAAGAACCATTGTTCTTGAGGGATTGGATGAAAGGGAAGGAAGCTTTGTGGGTGTCTCTATGGCTGGTGTGATCAAAACTTCAGTTGTACTTGTAGACTTAGACTGTACTACTAGTTGCTTTGGACAGTATACCACAAGCCTATCCCTGCCAGAAATCCCTGCTATTTGCTAAGTTCATGTTTTAGTCTGGTGAGTTTCTTTTGCCTAAATTACTCTCCAGTCTGTACCCTGTGAGAAGTACCCCTCACACTCCTCCTGTCTAGAGCACACACATACCTTGTGCCATGATGCTCGTGTGTGCACGCACAGGCTTGTGTGTATGTGTGTGTGTAAGTGTGTGTGTGAGTGCCTGCCCGCCTGCCTTTCTGTTCTGTAGTAGTTCAGCTAGCTACCAGTTCTTTTCTGTCATATATGTCATCACTATCCTTTTTTAAAAGATTATTTATTTATTTATTTATTTTTTATGTGCATTGGTGTTTTGCCTGCATGTTTGTCTATGGTTATTAGATATTGGAGTTACAG
The DNA here is from genome assembly GCA_028658305.1 of Pachyuromys duprasi. NCBI lineage: Eukaryota > Metazoa > Chordata > Mammalia > Rodentia > Muridae > Pachyuromys > Pachyuromys duprasi. Next base: position 113,308,052 of record CM053752.1, on the reverse strand, counting down.
TTGTGAGCTGCCATGTGGGTGCTGGGAATAGAGCCTGAGTCCTCTGGAAGAGCAGTTAGTGCTCTTTATCACTGAGCCACATCACTATTCTTAAAACCTGCAACAGTCTTCCAGTGTCAATTCTCAGTATCAGTGACATGGAACTGGGGATGCAGATTCCCCTTGAGAAAGATGGGCATCCTAATTAAATATCACATGTGTTGATGTGTGTCTAATGATAAGTGTTTGGACTCTGAGAGAAAAAGGTAATAGATATACAGTCAGTACAAAAATCAGAGTGGGGCACATTGTCTTTAAGAACAATGGCTGGTATAACCATAAGATCCTTGTGATCAGTGAAAACAGGAGCAGGGGAGCAATGCCTGGCCTGGTGGCTGTATTCAGTTTTTTGTTGAGTAGAGCTGTTTGCCTGTCCTGAAGCTTCTTCGTCAGTGTCTTCCATTATTATTGTTGTTGTTGTTACTATTTTTGTGAAGTAGTATGATGTGTATAGAATCCAGGAGGGAGCAGAACCAAAAGCTAATGAAATAGTCTCAGCACCAAAAAATACAAAAGCAGTAATATGGCTGAATTGCTTCTGTATAGCAAGCTTGCTTGCTGCCTGCTCTTTTTACTGTGTTTTACATTCTCTGCATGTGGATGGCTGATTAATCCACTCTTTTCCATGTGCTCTGTGACCATGGTTAGCTCTCCAGAGTACAAAGTCCTTTAAGGAGCAGCTGTGGCCTGGATAGGTCTCATAGTCATGTTAGAACTGTTTCTGTCAGGAGCTGGAGAGCATTTTCATTATGACAAGTAGCTTGGCGGCCATCTAGTTCAGGGCGGGTAGAGATGGGCAAGTTCTTCATCAGGATGTACATGTTATGTCCATACATGTGATTGCAGCAGGGTTTCTTCCAGCCTAAGGGTTAAGACTAAGGACTTGGCTCTTGTAGCCAATGGGCTTTTGAGACAGGACCTTGGTCCTCTCAGCTTGGGTTCAGTCGAGCGGTTTCATTGACAGTACGTCCTTTTGGTTGGGAGTATAAGTTCTCTGTGGTTTGCACCAACAACAACTTATGAGTAGTTTCTCTGGATTGAATGGCATTTGTATTGCAGGATGCAGAGGGCTCCACATGTTTGCACTTGGCTGCCAAGAAAGGCCACTATGATGTGGTTCAGTATCTGCTTTCAAATGGACAGATGGATGTCAACTGCCAGGTAAAGCCATTTCCCTATTCAGTGCCATAGCTTTCTCACCTCCTTCTTCACACGTCTGCTTTTGGTTTCAGATGCTTAAAGGCCCACAAGCCCCAAAGGGCCTTGTCTTATTTTCAGTTTCTGTGATAAACACCTTGGCCAAAAGTAACTTGGGGAGGGAAGGGGTTATTTGATCTTACAGGTTATACTCTTTCATTGATGGAAATCAGGGTAGGGACTGGAGGCAGGAACTGAAGCAGAGACCACGGTGGAACACAGCTCACTGGCTTGCTTCCCATAGCTTGCTTAGTTTGCTTTCTTATATATGCTAGACTAGCCCAGGGGTAGTAGTGCCTACAGTAGGCTAGGCCCTTTCATATCAATTATGAAACAAGAAAATGTCCCCACAGACTTGTCTACAAAACCAATCTAATGGAGGCATTTTCTCAGTTGAGGTTCCCTCTTCCCAGATGACCCTAGCCTATATTAAGCAGACTAAAGAAATGGCCAGCACAGGCCTCATCCTCACATTCTTCACTTATTTTGTAAGGCCTCTCTGCAGTACTAGCCTGATGGTTCCATTTTTGGTATTCTGTCAGGCCTCCTCACCTCTGTTCAGTGTTTCCCAACTTTCCATGCCCAGGATTCCCTGAGGGAATCCAGGCTTCCCTCCTAGATCTAGTTGTTCCTTGGCATTGACCATTGTCTCACTAGGTTTGTTGTTGACTGACCAGCCTCCACCACTATCATAAGGAGGTGTTTCACCAGTTTTGTGTCCTATGGTGCCTTATTGGTGTTAGGCACACAGTAGGTATCTACAAAGACATGTCAGTCTAGCAAATGGTCTAAGAAGAACTACTAGCTTCAAGACTGTTTCACACACACCTTGGTAGGGCCCTTTGATTCTTGGTTTGAGGCTGCATTTTCATCTCCCTTGTATCCCTGCATCTTAGCCTAGGTATTCCCTGCCATTTTGCTTTAGACCTGGCTCTTCTATATCTTGTCTGTGATCTCCTGCCACATAGACAAGAAAAAAGCAGCTTGTAGTTGGGCCCCTTCTTTCCTTTTTCATTATCTAAAAATAGCACGGTCTGATTTATTGTATCTGCCACTGCCATTATATATTTATTTGTCCTGTTAGGTTACTGTGAGGCATTCCATTCCTTGTCATTCTGGGCTGGTATCTGTGCAGCATGCATGTGTCTAATGTCACCCTGTGTCACCATTGACTCAGATGATGCCACTAATTGACTACAGAGAGAGATCATCTTTATTTGTGGAGGAATGCTATGTTGTGTCTACAATGACATGCAAGTGTGGATGTACAGGGAGCCCTTTGGAGCTGTTGGGGAGGAGGCTGTCTCCTACCTCCAGACTGATAAGTGGCCATGGAACACTCAGTTCCTGCAGAATACCCTTTCTGGTTTAAATGAAACTACTTAACATGCGTTGATCTCAGCTATAGTGATGGGAAGGCAACTCCTTAGGTCCTTAATGGACCCTACAGACTCAGCAGTAGGATTGGTCTTTCTTCCTCTGGCCTTCGAAAAGAGGCAGGGACAATTACCTCTGTGCCTGATATTTATTAGTTCATCTGCTGGTTGGTCTTGCGCTTAATCATCAATAGTGCCAAGAGCATAAGTGAAAATATTCTATTCATGTTTCCCACAAACCTTGCTATGAGTCCTCCTGGGTTGGTTCAGGCTAACTAAATCTTTAGTTCTGACAGCAGTGTTAGTTGGAGCGGAAAGGTCAACCAAGCAACTTGCCTCCTACTACAGAGGGACTGTGCCTTTGGTGGGATCCAGGACCTGGCTTTGACTTGTCAGAAAACAGTTCTCTGAGGACTCTTAGCTCCGAGCAAGCTGCATGAAGTCATGCACTTCCTATCTGTGGTGGTGATATCTTTTGTCTCTTATACTCAGGATGATGGTGGTTGGACACCTATGATCTGGGCCACTGAGTACAAGCACGTGGACCTGGTGAAGTTGCTGCTGTCTAAAGGTTCTGACATCAATATCCGGGACAATGTGAGTTTTTCATGGTGTTTTAGGAACATTATGGACTTAGCCTCTTAGAATGCCAGAGGCACCAGGCTTCAAGGGCTTTGATGTCTAAAGTGGAGTTCTAGCACATGATGGCTGTTTCGGTTCTTTGTAGTCAATATCTCACTGACTCAACATGGATCTTATTCTGGGTTCCTACAAATGTGGCCTCTGTAGGGGTACATAGCTTGTGTGAATCAGTGCCCTCTTCTTTCCTCCTGGCTCATGTCCCTGACTGACCTGGTGGAGGAGCCCAAGAAAGGTCACTAGGAACCAGATCTCATGTAAGGGCCATGGTTTGAAAGAAAAAGACATATGAATGAACTGATATAATATACTCTGTGGATGCAGAGTTTTATGGAGTCAGTTCATTTGCCCAGAAACTATAGAGTAGTCAAGAAGTAGTCTTGTTATCCCTCTTGATACTATGTGACTTTTCCTGGGGATAGTTCATCTCAGAGAGGGTACCCATAACAGACGAAAGAAACAATTGTACCCATCTGTTGCTCAAGTTCCTTTTCAGAGGAGATGCAAGCAATGTCTGTTCTTTTTTCTAAAGAGACATGATTCCACCAGAGTTTACTTTGGGAAACCAGTGAATTTCTTGGGGTGGGCCCTCTAAATATAATCAAGACAACTGCTGAACAGATTTGACTAGAGGCTGATCTGATGTGGCTAATTCCTTAACTGAAATTACCTGATTTTAGGTTATTCTAGGTTGTGCCAAGTTGACAAAAACCAAGCAGCTAGTATGCAGTGTGTGCAACTAACAGCAGTAGAAATAGCCTTTATGTTTGTGACTTTTAGGGGCCTAGCCTCCCCAGCTAGAGATGCAGTCTACTTCTGGCCCTGTGATTCTCATTTAGCAACCTTAGGGCTTCCAAGAACGCCTTTTTCCACCCATGCACTGTGCCCTCATTCAAACTCTTTTAACTGCTATTTATATTGTCCTTCCAGATGCTTTTCCAAATCTGTAAGTTACTCAAGAGTTATATAATGAAGCTTTGTTATAGAGAGGGAACAGAGTTTCTTAAGGGCTATCCCAGTCCATTCTAAACAAATTCAAGTTGGGAAAAAAACTAAAAAAGAAATGTTAGCAAGGTCCAGCATGAAAAGGTCTAATCACTTAAATGACTTGTGTTTAAGAACCCATACTGAGTATAGTTACATGAGTGGGAGATATTAGTCCCTCTATAATCTAGCCATTCTTAACAGGCCATCTGGTTTTATTTTAGGGTGCTGTTGAATTGTTGTTGTTGTTGTGTTTTATATATTGATTTTTTTTTGAGATAGGGTTCTTTATGTAGTTGTGGCTGTCCTGGAACTCTCTTTGTAAACCAGGATGGCGTTGAACTCACAGAGATCTACCTGCCTCTGCCTCTAGAGTGTTGGGATTAAAGGCCAGTATGCCACCAGTGCCTGGCTGCTGCTAAGGTTTTAAATTTTTATTATTTATTTTCTTTCTTTCTTCCAAATCTTTCAAAAATCTTTCTTCCTTTCTTTCTTAATTTATGTGTTATATTTGGGGGAGGGGTTCTTCACATTTGGCCTTCTTTCTGGATCTTACCATTTGTCGTGATTTTATCAAAATGGAGGCTAATCCTCAGGGGAAGTGACTGTCCCAGGTTCATTTTACACTCTGTTGGTGGTTCTTTCTTCTTGCTTGACATGCGTATATGTGGCCGTCTACTAACCCAGTGTTGGTGGACACGTTGCTGTTACAGAGTTGTTGTGAATATTTGTGCCCTGACTTTTCCCAATGAATCCTAGAAATGGAAACTATCTCCAGAGAGGTTGTGCTGTTTCTGACTTCTGGTGGTTTTAATCCTCATTTAATTTTAATTTGTGTAATGGCTGTTTGATGTTAACATCTTCTTCTTGTGGGCTTTTTTGCTGTTTCATATGCCTTTTGGTCAAGGATGTGTTCCGAGCTTTAGCTCATGGCAGATGTTTTGTTTTGTTTTCCCCTTTTCCTTAAGGTAGGATTTCAATCTGGCACAGTGGCGCATGCCTCTAATCCCAGCACTGGGGGAAGCAGAGGTACGAAGATCTCTCTGAGTTCAAGGCCAGCCTGGTATACAAAACAAGTGTAGGACAACCAGGGCTGTTACATAGAGAAACTCTGTCTTAATAAAATGAAACAAACAAACAAAAGTAGGAATTCACTGAGTAGCTTTGGCTGGCCTAAAACTTGATATGTAGACCACACCAGCCTGAAAAGGTACAAACATTGCTAATCTTTGTGTATATGTTTGGATCCTGCTTCCTGTATTTTTTAAGACATCATTGTTAGGGAGACATGATGACTTGTGCTTCTTAATGAAGCTGAAGCAGGTGCATACTTGTTACAAGCAAGCTGAAGCAGACTATACTCCAGGCCATTCTGGGCTAGAGTGAAAACCTATCTCAAAACAAACAAAAATAACAATGAATCACTGCTTTAACTGAAGGTGATGTTCTTCTGTGTTTTTATAGTGGCATATAGTTTCTAGCTTTGCATTTAGGCCTATGGTCTATTGAATCAATTTTTGTATATGGTGTTAGGTGTGGATGACAGTTTTTTGAGACAAGGTTCCTCTGTGTAACAGACCTGGCTGTTCTGGAACTTACTTTGTAGACCGGGTTGGTCTCAAACTCACAGAGACCCACCTGCCTGTGTCTACTGAGGACTGGGGTTAAAGGCGTGTGCGCCACCACTTGGCTCTTCTTTCCCTTCTTTTTCTTCATGTGAACATTTGCCAGTACTAAGGTTGAGAAAGCCATTCTTTTTCATAGAGCTGACAGGAGGTCTGTTGAGGTCTCCTCATAGACAGTTTACCAGCTTTAGCTTTGTCCACCCTTGTGGAGGCCTCAGCGGTGCATGTGGCAGAGGAACCTTATTTCCTTCCATCTTTCACCTCAGACTCAGGTCTGTGAGTATATCCTGAGCCTTGGTCTCATGCCCCTGCTTTGTGTGAGCAGTCTCACTTCTGGGAAGACTGTCAGCCATGCTTTGGGTGGCTGCTCCACCCTAACTGCCTTCTGGTCCCTGTTTCTGCTTCCTCTTGCTGCTCACGCTAGGCTCCTCACCTCTTTGTGGCAGAGCCGTCTTTATCTTGCCTATCCTTGGAAAATGCTTTTGTTGATGTAGAGCTCTTTCTGGTCAGTGTGTTTCATGGTATGCATGTTGCTTCCTAGAGTTCTTACTAAGATGCTTCAGAAACTGTTTTACCTTTTTCTTGTGTTTTTGTGTGTTATATGCTTTCCCTTCAAGCTATTTTGAAGACTTTGTGATGTGGCTTGGTGTTACTTATCTCTGTATATGTGTAGGCTGATTGGTTATCTTAGAACTGTGATGTAGGGTTTTTGTCAAATTTTAAATTTTAGTTGTCATTTCTTCAGATGATATGAATTAGACTGTAAGAACTTGTCCTGATGGCCTTGAATAGTCTTGTCAGCTTCTAGAGACTGCTTTCCACCCTAATTTTTGGCCAACTGGTTCTATTGTGACCTCTAATATACTGCTCCTTTTTATTTTTATTTTTTTATTTCTTTTACCTTAAACATGGTTTTCAGCTCACAAAGTTCTATGGGTTTTTTTTTTTTCGTTACTGTGTGTTGGTGGGAAGTCAGCGGAGGGTTTTGTTTGTAGTTTCTACCGCATCTTTGCTTACCTTCCGAGTGTGTGGGATTCAGGTACCAGGTGCTTAATGGCCAGATTTGCTAGTTTGGTATCCATAGCAGTTGTGACTGATCAGAGGTCATTTACTTCTGGTCTGTGTGCCAGGGGCTTGAAGCAGGTGTCAGCTTGCTGCTGACTTATACCTTGCCATCAGGACTCTTGCTCTGTTTCTGTGAGTCATTGTTGTGATGTCTGTCTCATTATTTTGTGTTTTCTTCTTGGGTCTGCTGTAGTGAGCCTACTGCAGTTCTCAATGCAGGCTGATGGCTGTCACAGTGTGTCCTGTATATGGTCTGCAGGCTGATGGCGCTTCCCGCCTGGCGTTTTCTCCCAGGTCTGCTGCTGTCCCTTTGTAACTCTCTACTCTGGTTTCTCTGGCTTTTGACTGAGTAGCAACTCCAGCTCTCTTGTCTGAATCTTCTGTTGCCTGTGTAGAATCAGTAACCATGATTTTACACTGTTTTCTTTCACATTTGTCATTGGTGGGAGGGGATGTTCAGTCTGGCCTGTAGAAGCAGAAAGTGCCACCCCCACTGTGAAAGTGAAACTGCTCAGAAGGACGGTCCAGCACTGCAAACGTAAGCAGTCTCCTAAGAGTGAGATCTTAGAATTTAAAAACCGTGTAATTCTGGCTAAAAGGCAAAGAACATTCTGACAAAAAAAAGGCCCCGAGGAGGCAGGACTTTGAGCTCTCAGATGTGTAAGGGCTGTAACCAAGTGAACCACTGAGGACGGCAACTAGAAAAGAATTCAAGATAGCTAAGGTTTTTGATAGAATGCTAATGGTAACTAGCAGTTTGCTTTTAGTGTTTCCTTTAGAAACAAATGTGCTTGGAGCAGTTGGGGGTTAGGCTGATAGGCTCTCTCTGTTCTGCTTTTGTTTTTGTGTGGTCATGGAATTGAAAATCCCTGGTTCCACCTTATCATGTGGATGTTGGAAGGGGACTGTTCAACTATCAGAGAGCTCCAGGGTATTAGGATGTGACCCCTGAAGGCCTGCAGAATGTGTCGTTGGGATATGGCTTGGCATTGTCGCCTTGTTAGAGAAGGCAGATATGATGCTTTGTGACTTGTGATGGCTTTCACTGCATATGCTCTCCAGGTGGTCAGGCTAGACTTTTGTCTATGGCTGTGTTCCTGAGGGGAAGGAAGCCACAATGATCCACAGATGAGAAGGCACTTCAAACCAATCTTTTTTATATCTATAGCCAGAAAATTTTACCCCTGAGGGTTTAAACTTGAGAAGAAGTAATCCAGAAGAAAGAGAAAAAGGAGAGGGAAAGGAAAGGATAAGAATCCAGAGGAGAAACCAGAAGCATCAATAAATTAGAGTTAATTATGAAGCGGGCTGTTCATTCAATGGAAAGGAAAATTGCTAAGGCTGTATAATGTGTAGGCTGTAGTTGCAGGTCCAGTTGAGGTGAGACCTCAGGGGGATGGTGAGCATAGGATGAGTAGAGGTTGACAGGGGTTTGTTACTATTGTGTCCTGACATGAGAATATAAGTATTACTTAGTGAGTTTTTAAAATGTGTGTGTGTCCTCAGAGTCCAGAAGATGTTAAATCCCTGAGAGCTGCACTTACAGTCATTTATAGATGCTTGTTATATGGGTGCTAGGAGCCAGACTCCAGTACTCATGATAGAGCAAGAAAGTGCTCTTAGCCATTGAGGCATCTTTTCAGCTCCTGAAAATGATTTACTATTTTATTAATTGAGAATTTCATAAATTTCTCATTTGATTTGTAGTTGATTATATTGACCACTTGACTTCTTCAGATCTACTTCTTACCTCTTCACCCCTTTCTAACTTAATGTCCTCTATCTTATTTTAAATAATCTACCAAATTCAGTGCTATCATCACTGGCTTACAATGTGTGGTTGATCTATCAGGGGCCATATTCTTAGTGAAAGTGACTCTTCCTCAGAAGTTATCAACTGCCAATATTTTCTTAGTTTTTTTTTCTTCAACTTTGTGTGAGCTTTAGGGATCAAATTTAGGTTATTAAATGGTTTTATTTTTTAAAAAATAAAAAGAAAAGTATGCTACTTGTTATGTTTATAAAGCTCCTATTCAAGGTTTTATAATCCTGTGTTTTTATTCTATTTTCAAAAATAGACTATAGTGATTATATTACTTTTTTCTCCTTAGTTTTTTTTTTTTTTTTTTTTTTATTGTGTGTGAATACATATGCGTGCATGTGATTGTTGGATTCCCTGGAACTGGAGTAAAAGGTGAGCTACTGTATGTGTGTTGGGAACCAAACTCAGGTCTCCTGGTCCTCTGCAAGAGAAGCAAGTAGTCTTAACCATTGAGCCATCTCCTTAACCTTTACTATATTATATTACTTTTAAAGTGAAAAACAAAAAATATATAAATGCTACAGTTTAGATAGAATATTTGTTTTCTGTTTGTTAAAACTACAAATCCCTTCTCCAGTGTAGCTTGTGCCAAGAATAACAGCTGTACGCAAGTACAAAAGTTTGTTTTGCCTGATCCTAGCATTGTGTTATAAGCCAGAAGCCATCTTCACTGGGCTCTCAATTTTCTCTGTGCAGGAAGAGAACATTTGTCTGCACTGGGCAGCATTTTCAGGCTGTGTGGACATAGCTGAAATACTTCTGGCTGCTAAGTGTGACCTGCATGCCGTGAATATCCATGGAGACTCACCCCTGCACATCGCAGCCAGGGAGAACCGCTACGACTGTGTTGTGTGAGTGTGGTCCTGTGCCACTATAGCTCTTGCTGCCAGGCTACCAGGAGTGGCTGCTAAATGCTTGTACCCATGCTCTACCTAGAGCTGATGCAATATAGGTGAAGTATTTTTTCCAGTTGACATCTCATACTAGCATCTCATACTATGCCCTTTGGGCTCATAGTTATCATAAAGAACGGAAAGAAACAAACATAAAAACCCACCCAAAATTTTAGTTGAATCTTGACAGCATCTAGACCCAACAGTGTGAGGACAGTTTGACTCACAGGTTCCAGGAGGAACTGGGTGCTATTTGTTCTTCTCTCTCAGATGGAACTGGCTGCTTAGTGCCCTTTTTTAGCAGGAAGGCCTTCTCACAGTTTTTTTTTTTACATATCACCAATGTCTACATGGTGTAGCATCTCTGCCATGTTCCTTTGGAAGGAGAAGGAGGGCAGTTACTATACTACTTCACCTGGAAATGAGAGATGAAATGGCTTTGTGGCACTTTCAACTCTAGCCCAGGTATGGCAACCCAGTTGTTAACAGATGTGCAGATGCCCTCTGTTGCCCTTCTTCATACCCCAAACACCTTTTCTCTTTATCATTTTCCTTTATCCTTAAGGGTAAATTTGAAAACAAAATTTAAGAAAAAGTAAACATTCTTAGCTCCTACACACATGTTCAGGTGCGAAAACTGGATGCCTCGTTATAAACATAGGGCAGCAGGTGTGCTCCCGGGGAGGCGTTGCTTATTCAGAGTCACTGAACTAGTAAGTTGGGTGCTACATGACAGATTGTTAGTCATTTTATGGGTCTTTGCTGTGTCTCTTCTAAATTCAGACTTGGAAGTTTTGTTGGCTTACATTTTCCCTTTTAGCCTCTTTCTTTCTCGGGATTCAGATGTTACTCTAAAAAACAAGGAAGGCGAGACTCCCTTGCAGTGTGCAAGCCTCAATTCCCAGGTGTGGAGTGCACTGCAGATGAGCAAAGCACTTCGGGACTCAGCCCCTGACAAGCCTGTTGCTGTTGAGAAGACGGTGAGCAGGTGAGAAGGTTCTAAGACTGAGATGATTCTTGCAAACTATTTATAGGTGGGCTAGAAGATACTGGAGCAAACACTTCTGAAGCCTGGCCCCCAGGACTCAGCCAGGTGTGGATACTGGTTAGCAGCTATATCTCCCATGGGGCAGAATCTGAAACAGCACGAGTAACATCTCCCTTTTCCTGTGCAGGGACATTGCTCGAGGGTATGAGCGCATTCCCATTCCCTGTGTCAATGCTGTGGATAGTGAGTTGTGTCCCACCAACTATAAGTATGTCTCCCAGAACTGCGTGACTTCCCCCATGAACATTGACAGGAACATCACTCATTTGCAGGTTGGTGGCGGTAAAGGGTGGCAGGTCCCTAGACCTGGGTCCTAGGACTTAGCACCATTCTGGAAGAAGGCCTGTGTCAGCTTCCCAGGATATCCTGTTCTCTCTGAACTTGCCTCCCAGGAAAGAAGTGGAAAAGAGATGTCCAGTTCTCTCCTAGCATGCTTTGAAATCTTATTAAAGGCCCTAAGTGCTCCCTGGTCAGTGGTCGCTCAGAGCTGTGATACCGTCTGGCTGTTGAGTCGTGAGCAAGAGGGTCTGTGCCAGAATAAGAAGTAACCACTGCATGCTCCTTGGTCCTGGCAACTACAGCCCAACAAACGACTTTCCCACTTCTACTTTTTCTTAGCTAAACAAACTTACGTGAAAGGATTTTTCATATGGCTGTGCTTATGGGAGTCCCCTAATTCTCACAAGATGAGCCATATAAACCCTAACTTGGTTGTGAGCTTCTGTCTTCTCTTCTTTCCTGTGAGGTGTCTGGCCTTGAGTGCAACAGGTTTTTTACCTCCCCTGCAGGCCACACCTATCTAAAGCCCCACCTGTCAGCATGGTGCATTCTTCTCAGTATGTCCCAAGTGTTTCTGCCCTGCTCCTAAGACAGCCTATGGCCAATTTTAGGCGGTTGAGATTCTTCCAGGGCATTTGGTGGTGATTGCAAGGAGAAGGGGTTAGGGAGCAGGAATGTGGTACCTGTCTGACATGCTGTTCCCTTTGTTCTCAGTACTGCGTATGTGTCGATGACTGCTCTTCCAGCACCTGCATGTGTGGCCAGCTCAGCATGCGTTGCTGGTATGATAAGGTGAGGAAGCACATTTGTTGCACATGTGCTCATGTGGTAAGTTCTGTGAGAGTGAGTCTATGAACATGTCTCCCGATTGTAAGGTGTCCTAGTGCTTTGGGACAGTTTGAGGTGAGCTGGTTGTGGAAAACAAGTAGGAAGAGGTAATAGGCTGAAATTGAGGGGCTCTTCCAAACGTATTGTGGGACTAAGGTGGGAGTTCACAGAGTGCTAGGGCTGGAAGCCATGTCCTTTGTCACTGCCTGGACAGAGGTACAGTGGCTGCCCTACCAGAGCCGTAGGAGGAAACTTTGTTGATTTTGTTTGGTGAGCCTTGCCATATTTTGATATACAATTGTCCAAAGAGATGCTTAGTAGAAAGAGTAGGCCAGGGCCTAGGCTGGATCACTAGACACAGCGGCCCGAGGCGAAGGCTGAAAAGTGACTGGCAGTGCAAGTGTGAGGACGAGGTAAGACAGTAGAGCCCTGAAGCCCAGCGTGCAGCTCAGGGGCCGAGTATGCAGAGCGGAGGTGCATATTCTTCATTTCAGCTCAAAGGCCATGGATGCTGGGATGTGCTTAGTGAAGAGGAAGCAGGCTGCAGAGGGGAGCAGCAGCATGCTCTTTGTTTAGAAGAGGAGAGTAGATAGGTCATGGAGATTGGAGTGCTTGTCATCTGAATGAGAGGACAACACAAATAGGAGCTTGTTTAGGAAGAGTGGCGGGGCTGGCAGAGGTATGGTCTATGCTGGGGCTTAGCAGTTAGGAACATTCTCATCAAAGTCCTACTTGTGCAAAAGATTCCCTAAAGTGTCAGACGTGCACACGGTCCTAGTGTGTTGCCTGTAGATAGACCTGAGTTGAAGAAAGGGAGAGCTGTATGGCTGAGATCTCCAGGAGCAGCCAGAAGGTGCTAACTACTTGAGACAGGGAAGGGCAGGAGGGTTAGGAGAACAGTGTAACTTGGTAGGAACTTGGGGTGATCTCCCCAAGAGGCCCTTGAACCGGTATCATACCTGGTGAAATTGCCCTTCAAAGCACAGATGTGGAGCCTAACCCGTTTATTTGCCCAGCGGTTACAGTCGATCCATAAACCGTCATGTTTGTGTATATTTGAAGCCAGACTGGGGACCTTGTGAAACGAATGCGGGTTGACATTTGCTGGCCCTTGTGGCCATCTGTTAACAGGATGGCCGACTTCTGCCTGAGTTTAACATGGCAGAACCACCCTTGATCTTCGAGTGCAATCATGCCTGCTCATGCTGGAGGAACTGCCGCAACCGTGTGGTGCAAAATGGTCTCAGGTGAGAGATATAGATGCATTAGGTCACACTAGGCCAGAAGCATGTGGATTTGTGGGTAAAGCCAATGTCTAGGGGGAGGCATGTGTTTGTGTGTAAACAACTAGCCAAGCTAGACTTGTTTAGATATGAGTAGTAGGTTTGTTTCATTTGATTTCACCACTTGAATCTTTTCTGTTCAGTGTTAGAGAAAGCCAATCAACATTGAGAAAGGTGGTGTTTGATGGCTTTTCTCAGACTATTGTGTTCCTTCCTGGTGCTTAGTGCCTCTTGTGTCGCGGCCACAATCAGGTCTTAAGCATTGGTACCTATGGTCTGTTCTTGGTGCACCAAGGACAGTGCACACACTTTTCTGCCTGTGCCCCCTTCCCCATATTTACAAATGGGTCAGTAAGACGGACATGATGTGAGAGTGCCAGGAAGAGTGGGTGAATTCCTTAAGCCTGGTCTGCCTCGAGCCTGGCCAGCCTATAGGAGCCTGCCTGGCTCCTTGTTGCTGGCACACTCCTTGAGTAATAGAATGGCAGCAGTCTGGGTTCTAGTGGGAGCACTTCTAAGCACCTTTAGTCTTCACTGCTAACTCTTGGCCAGCTATAGTTGAGGAAAGCAAGTGCTGCTATATTTTATGCTTTAATATTCTCAGTCTTGGGTTCTCAGCTTCCTGTGTATGGTGCTGGATCTATCAGGTGACTATAGTTGCTCAAAGTCACCCACAGAGTTACAATATTCCTTGATTTGGAACCTGCATCCTTTTTCTCTATTTGCTCATCTCACTCATTTCAAAATGGATATAGCTGGCTTGCTGACCATCAGGTATATGTCCACCTCCCCTCTACCTTTTTTCCAGGGCAAGGCTGCAGCTTTATCGGACACAGGACATGGGCTGGGGTGTGCGCTCCCTCCAGGATATCCCACTGGGCACCTTTGTCTGCGAGTAAGTGGGTTCCCAGAGTTCCACATCTCTGTTGATATGTTTTTTATTTGTTTGCTTGTTTGTTTTTATTTTGGGGACTCCTCATGTACGTATGTGCTCTAAGAAGCCCCTGGGAGCATATGATTCACTGTCCTGCAGAAGTGGGACAAGGCAGTAGAGATATTGATTGCACCAGGCTTTTGCTGCTAGCCATACAGTTGTGCTCAGATTTTCTACTTAAGTCATTCACTAAAGGTGTTAGCTTCAGAGTTCTGCACAGTACTAGTATCTTTGGTAAATCACCCTCGGTCCTCACCTTGCACTGCAGATCCCAGCTTAAGCCATACAACTTTTCCAGAGTGTCCTGTGTCTGCACCCTTCCTTGGCACTGTCCCTTGTCTAAGGGCACAGAGATGAGGTGGGTCTTCCCTTTTCTCACTACAGATACGTAGGGGAGCTGATTTCGGACTCTGAAGCTGATGTTCGGGAAGAGGACTCTTACCTCTTTGATCTTGATAATAAGGTAATGTGCTGTGAATGGTCAAAGCATATCAAAAATATTGTAGAACTTGGGACAGTTTGTTTTGGTGGATTCTGGAAAATGACTGGCACAGGCAAACTAGCTCTCAACTCATTCCGATGAGCACCCTGCTGCTGATAGGTGTAGGCTCATTGTAGGTCTGTTAAGTTTACCACATAGTTCTGGGCTCACTGTGGTGTTCAATGCATAGGCACCTAACTTAGCAGGTCTCTGCTATTGTAGCAGGACTCCTACGTGGGATACCTCACTGTGTCCCCCAGCTCCCAGGCTGGTCTCTGAGACCATGCAGTAGGACAGCTCATAGAGTTGATAGGAAGCAGCAAGAGATCCAGAAATGCTAGCAGGGAGGTTGTCCTGTATGTTTTTGTTGACCTCAGGATACTAATGTGCTTGGTCTGCTCTGGGAGTCAGGTTTCCAGTGGTTTCTAGGGCAGTTGAAAAATGGCTGAGACCACCTCCACCTATCACTTTCTGAATTCAGGAGCTGCTCTTTAAAAATCTGCGGTGGTACACAGCTTTAATCCTAGTGTGTGAGAGTTGAGACAGGCAGATCTCTGTGAGCTTAAGGCCAGACAGAGTTAAGTGGTGAGGCCCTGTTTAAAATAAGTAAATACATCCCAAAGCTCACAGTCTGTGCTAGTGGTTAAGGAAATAAAGGTTTTCTAATCTCTAGTTGCAACCACCTAATCATGGGATCAGTATTATCCCCAGAGAACAGGGCCACCCTGACCCCAGGCCCTGACTCTTTAATTTACTTAAGAACTTAGCATTTGTGAAACAAGACTTATGTTATAACCAGCTGTGGGGACTGGAAAGCTAGCATAGCAGTTAAGCGCACTGCCTGATATCCCAGAAGACCTGGGTTCAATTCCCAGCATCCAGATGGCAACTCAAAACTGTAACAATAGTACCAGGTAATCTGATGCCCTCTTTTGGCCTCTATTGGCTCCACATTCATGTGGTGCAGAGACACGTATGTAGGCAAAACACCCATACACATAGGGGGAAAAAACAACAAACAAAAAAACCCAAACAAACCAATCAACCAACCACAAAAACCAGGTGTATGGTACATGCTAGAGATAGAGGCAATGAAACCAAAGTTGGCTAGGTCTAGGCCAGCCTGGATTATGTTAAAACAAAACAACCCCTTTTTTCTCCCTGCCCCACAAATAAAAAAAACAAACATGTTTTTCTCAAGCTCAAAAGTGTTAAAACTGTGTCAGTTCCTGAATTCCAATAGGATTTGTCTTCCTGTGTGCTTGTGCATGCAAAATCATGCAGAGGTGATTATGAGAGCTTCCCTGTTGTTGGTATGGATACATGTCCTGGTATGGGTATCATCCTTCCTGGGTATTTCAGGTTTCCCCTTCCTTCTTCAATGAGAGATCCTTTTTGTTTGTCTGGTTGGTTGGTTGGTTGGTTAGTGGTTATTTATTTTTTTTTTTTTAGGTTTTGTTTTGTTTTTCGAGGCAGTGTTTCTCTCTGTGTAGCCCTGGCTGTCCTGGCACTTACTCTGTAGACCAGGCTGTTCTTGAGCTCAGAAGTCTACTTGCTATTCTACCACAGCCCAGCTTCTATTTTGTTTCCTACAGTAGTATGATTACCAGTCTTTTGCTTACATACTTTGTGGGCTTTTGAAAGAATCCTACTTATGTTTTTGTAAAACACAAATATTTTCAACAATTGTTTTGCCTTTTAAGTTTACAGGTCACAGACTGAGGTCAGGGTATTGAATTGTTTCCCATATCGACACTCATGTTTCTTCACAACTCAACAGTGTGACTCATAAGTGTCTTCAATGCCTGGTTTTCATCCTGCTTAGTCTTAATTACTGTAGTTCATGCCTTTTTTACTTCGGCCACAGTTTCAAAATCAGCAAATTCTTCAGAATCTCCTGTATGAATCTGATAAACACTACACTTTTGGTAGTTACCTTTACTGTATTGTTTGATACAAGCTGTATCCTGCTAAAGATGTATAATTTTAAAACAAAGCTACCAGTTTTCCAAAGAGGTTTTACCACTTCACATTCCTAACAAGAACAAATAAGACACTTTAAAAAAAATTTTTTTTTCCCTTGGTTTTGTGTATGTGTGAGTGAACGTATATATGGTTTGTAGGAGTCAGTTTTCTTCTTTAACTGAGAGGGTTAGGGATCAACCTCATTGTATTAGGCGCAGCAACAAGTGTCTTTATCCACTGAGTGATCTCACTGTCCCAATACTATTTTATTTTACAATTTTTTATATGTACACAGAGGTTTTAAGTATATTTATTTGTTTAATTTTGGGTTTTTTGGGAGGTAGGTCTCACTATGTAGTCCTGGTTTGGAACTTGAAATGTAGACCAGGCTTGGCTCAAACTTGTACTGATTTATTTTCCTGTTGATTCCAGACATTGTTATGTGTCTTTTGTTCTGTTCCTGTGTCCATACATCTATCCATGCATAGAACCATTTTGGTCCTCTCTATATAGGTCAGGGTGGTATTGAACTTCTTTTCTTCCTGCTTCAACTTCCCAAGAGCTGGATTATAGGCATGAATCACCATATTGGATTTATGCGTTATATTAATTTGCATTTAAAGAATTGTTCATTCTCTTGATGCAGTTGATAAATATTGAGAACTTCTTTTCCGCCTCTTAGACATCTTTATATCTTCAGTGGCATTGTTGTTGCAGTTTTTATTTATTATTGTTGTTATTATTTGTAGTAGTAGTAGTATTGGTTTTTCAAGACAGGGTTTAACAGCCCTGGGTCTCCTGGAACTCACTTTGTTGACCACACTGTCCTCTAATACAGTCTTACTTAGTAACCCTGACTAGCCTAGAACTTGGTATATAAATCAGGTTACCTTCAGATGCACAAAGATCTGCTTCCTTGTGCCTCCTGAGTGCTGAGATTAAAGATGTATACTGCCATGTCTGTTCTGCCCTATTTCTTTAGACAGCTTTTTACTGAAATGTCGCTCACTGAATGACTAAGCCTGCTGGCCAGTTCAGGTCCCTGAGGTCTCCTTCCAGCTCCAGGATTGCAGGTGTGTAGTGCCACATCAGTCTGTCCATGGTGTGGTGTTACGTATGTAGCACAGGTGCTCCTCACCGACAGCCATCTCCCTAGTTCCTGCCAGATTTTATTTAAAATACATTTTTTTTTTACTTTATGTGTATGACATATTTTGTCATACATGTGTGCCTAGTGCCCACAGAGGCCAGAAGAGAGACTCAGATCCCCTGAACCTGGAATTACAGATGGTTGTATGCTACTATGTGGGTGCTGGGAATAAATTGCAGGTCCTTTGAAAGAACAATCAGCACTTTTAACAGCTAAGCCATCTCTCCAGCCAAGTGTTTTTAATGCACAGTCCATTCTGCCTTGAGGAACCTCTATCTTCCCTCAGATTGTAAAGCTTTTCTACTATGTCTTTGTATAGAAACTGTGTTTGGATCTCTTTCTGCTTTGAGTCAAAGTTGGTGAGTAGTCTGAGGAGATGGCTGAGCTCGTTTCTGCCTATGAGGATTTGTAGTCATCCAGGCACTATTGGCCAGGACACTACTTGTCACTCACATGCTCTTGTCTATGTCTGGAATGTGGTTTGTTCCTTGTCTGATTTTTGACTCTCACACTCTACTCTTGGTGGTAGAGTTCAGCTGGTGGCTGTTGCTGCCTTGGTGGCTATTAGTCCACACACTGTTCCTGACAGCCAATGAAGGTGTCTGCACACCTGCAGCTCTGCAGTCTTGACTCAACAATAGGTGTCCAAACCCACTAGGTCTTTAGTTTCTCTCTGCAGAACCTCACTGTTCAGTAAATGTTATTTCATTTCTCAATTGATTATGGGTAGGTACTTTGAAGTGGTTTGTTTGTTTTTCCTTTTTTTTTTGCTTGACCTTACCATATTCGCCCTTTTTGGTACTTTTTATGGGTTATTGATTTGTTGGGTTTATTGATTTATGGGTTATTGGTTTTATGGGTTAGGATTTGTTGCATACACAATTATGTGCTATATGAATAAAGATAGTTTTATTTGCCCTTTCTAGGCTGTGTAACTTTTGCCTTTTGTCCCTTCACCTATTGTTTGAGGGTAAACAAGCACTTTCCCCCACCAGGGGAATATTAGTACAGGAGTCTTGTGAGTACTCAAACACTGTCAAAACTTCCTAGGAGGGTCATCCCCATCTTTCTTTGGTTGTAGGATAAGGACAGTGTCCAGGACTTTTTTTCAGCACTTGAAGCAGAGTACCAACTTTTTCTATGTTCCTTTGTTTAGAAACTATGTGTGATCATTTTTATCAGCTCCTGCCATTGCATTTCTTATCTTAAAGAAGACTATGTCAGTGGCTCTTGTTCACTCAGACAACATACAAGCTGTGAGAATACCAACGTCTTCTGTTTGCTGGACCTGCTTAGACCATACCCCAGAAAATGTCTACATGAGTACTACGTTCATGACCACACCTACTGTCCCATGACTAGAACCTACCAACATTTTTTTTCTTCCTTCATTGGGATCCCTGGGCACAGGATTCCTGATGTCCCTTCAAGTGTACTATGTCCTGTAAGGTCTGTGTGTCCTTATCAAAGAAATCCAGGACCAACTGCAGCTACATAAGGACTGTGACAGGTTCTGAGCTGGAGAAATGGGCTGGATGAGGCCTATTCAAAGGAGGTTGATGCAGCTTCACACTATCCCTGTTCTGCAAAAGATGGGTATTAACAGCAGTGGCATGAAGTTGGTATGATGGAGCCAAGGTTAGGTATAGAAAATTGCTTGTTCCAAGGGCAGTGATGAAAGAATAGCCCTTAATCCCTGAATCCTCTCTAGCCTGTGCTTGTGGCCTCTTGAGTTTCTGAGCTGGCTACTGGTTAGTGACCACACATGATTTAGTGTTTTCATCCCTCAGTTTTTACTAAAGAATCCAAGCATGGGTAAGTGTGCAGGACAACTCTTTTGAGAAGTCCAGCAGTGGCTCTCCAACTTGGGGACAGCCTGTGGTGTTCTGGGCCAGGAAGTGTACACTTGACAGTTGCAGAAGTACTCTGGGTCATGCGGAGGCTCTTTCTTTGAACAGTGACAGTGTGCTTAAGAGGGATGACCACATCTTCTACCCTAGGAGATTTTGGTACAAAGTTAGAAGCTTTTCCAAGTGGAAGGATCATTTTAAAATATAGCACTAGTCATGCCTAGGTTTGAAGTTCTAGACAGAAATATCTCTAGATGATAATAATAGCTCTGGAGTTCTGCCGAGGGCTATAGGCCCACAGGCTTACAGTCAGCCTCTGGGGGTTCCCTCCCCTCTTGACCGAGGTAGCTGGCTGTGCTCCATTAGGTGCTGTGGAACACTAATGAACAAAAGCGACTGCACAGCAAGGAAGGGGGTGTCCAGTGAACTACGGTAGCCCCGCCGGACCTGTTACAGCACGGCTGCTTGGAAATGCCCAGGTGCCCCCTGCTGCTCAGCAAGCATATCCATTCTGTCCCACTCTGGCCTACCCTAGTCTTCCCTCCTAAATTGCTGTAGGAGTTTTGCTCCCTTCTGTCTCATCTATAGTATCGCCCTTCCTTTCTCAGGTCTTCCTGGCCTTATTTTTCTCTGCTGCCCTTTCCTAATTTAAAAGGTAAAAGAAAGAGCAGACAAGGAAAAAGAAAAGAAAGCCTTTTTTCTTGGCTGCTGTTTCTTGGAGTGTATTTTGCTTCCCACAGTCATGGCAGCCTCTTTTTGGATGGGGCCTGTGGGAATGTTTTGACCTGTAGAAGAATAAAGATAATAGAGGTAGGGGGTCCCATACTGCCACCAGACTCAGCATGGTCTTGCTTAATTTCCTTCCTTCCTTCCTTCCTTCCTTCCTTCCTTCCTTCCTTCCTTCCTTCCTTCCTTCCTTCCTTCCTTCCTTCCTTCCTTCCTTCCTTCCTTCTCTCTGTCTGTCTGTCTTTCTTTCTTTCTTTCTTTCTTTCTTTCTTTCTTTCTTTCTTTCTTTCTTTCTCATTCTTTCCTTTCTCTTTCTCTCTGTCTCTTTCTGCTTATACAGTGCTAAAAAATAATAATAATAAACACCTCACTGCATCCCACCAGTGTGTATCTTTGTGTAATGCCATTTTCACAGCTGTGGCATTGTCGTCACACCCACAAGGTGGTGGTTATCTGCTGCCAACTTTCTCACACATTTCTCCAGTTTTTCCAAGTATGTTTGCACTGAGCAAGTTCCCAGAGCCAGTCAGGGCTGAGCTCACACTTGCTGCATCCAGGGAGAGCAGTATTCTCAAGGGCCTTCCACATTGTCTGCTGAAGACACAGTTACTGCCCTGTAGTGTCCCTGCCACCTGGACATGTCTGTCCCCTGAAGTACTTATTTCCTGAGGCCCAGTGACACCCGTGCTTGTGGCACTGTATTCTTCCCAGCCAGTGTTCTTAGGGGAACTTTGTGGTAGTTTTGAGCCTTGGCTGCTCCCCTTTTACCTGACATTTCTGTACCACTAGGGACTTCTGTTAATGCTATTCACATTTATGTTACAGAATTATTAATTTTAGTCTATTTGGAGTATATGTATGTATGTGTGTGTGCATGTATGTGGGGAGGCCAAATCAGATGTCTTGCTTTTTACCATATTCCTTGATTTGGCTAGGCTGGGCTTACCATGCTAGCGGATCTAAGTGTGTCTGACATTTTACTGACAGAGCGATTTCCACAGTCCAGAATTTTTTTTTTTAAAGGAAAATAAAGATGTTTCCCCACCTATATCCACCTGTTCTTTCTTGGGAGAAGGCAGATAACTCTGTCCTGTCAATATGTCTGCCCATTTCCAGAATGAGGGAGAGGTGAAAAATTGCCAGATGTGAAGGAAATTTGTTTTCAAATTTTTCCCCTTTGTATGTTTTAAGATCTAGATTAGGATGGTCTTGAACTTGTGGCTATCTTCCTGCCTCTGCCTTCCAAGTGCTGGAATTACAGGTGTGTACCATCTCATCCTTTTGTTTTGAATGTTGGTAGAAATCATGGTTTGTCTCTCCCTCTTTAAAAAAAAAATGTGTGCAGTATGTTTTGTCAGTTACAGCTCTTTTTAATGTGCACATTGCTCTTGTTTTGGGTTTCATAGACCTCTTGCCTCTTTCCTGTCTTGCTGTTTTCTGGCACCACGAGGTTTCCTTTGTCTACCCTAGCCTCACAGTTGCAATCTCATTTTCCCTGTGTCATGTGGGAGAGTGGATTTCATAGAACAAAGTCTGCCAAGGCATGCATGCATGCATTCATTCATTCATTCCTTCATTTGTGTGTGTATTTTGCCTGCATGTATGGCATTTCTGTGCACCATGAATGTGTCTGGTGCCCTTGGAAATCAAAAGAGAGTGCCAGATGCCTTGGAACTGGAGTTGCATGGAAGAGCAGCCAGTGCTTTTAACGGCTGAACAAACCTGTTATCCCCCTTCATGGCCTTCCTTTTCTTTTCTTTTCTTTTCTTCTTCTTTTTTTTTTTTTTTTTGAGGGAAGGTCTTATTCTGTAGCCCTGTCTGGCCTGGAACTCACTAAGCAGACGAGGCTGGCCCAGAGCTCACAGATTCCACCCCTTTCTGCCTTCTCAGGGATAGAGTTAAGTGTGTGCTACCACAGCCAGCCAAGATGCTGAAACTCGTGTTTAACTATGGAGTCATAGTTGGAATCACCGGTGTGACAGATGGCCATAGGTGGTTCACTTCTCAGGATGAGAGCTCCCTCACCTGACCTGTAGATAGAATCTTAATTTTTGCAGTCAGCGTCAGAGCAGTCTTACTGATGGCAGGACTGTATGTTAAGTAGCACAGTCCCTGTTCTTCTGCAGCTGTGTGGTCCTTAGGGGATATTCTACTGAACACCTACAATATTGTAATTGTCTTTGTGTGCAGTTGTGTTACCATTTTGATACACAGTTATATTAATGTGTTAGTTCAGATTTTGAAGTTTAAAAATTTGTGGTTTTGTCAGATATGGCAGCACATGTGTCTGTACAGTCTCAGCACCTGTCAGCTAAGCAGTCTGGGCTCAAATAGTAAAATCTTCTTTCAAAATAGAATGTTTAAAGTGTGTGTGTGTGAGAGAGAGACATAACGTGGTGGTCAGAAGACAACTTTCAGGAACAAACCATGTTTGTTCAGGTGGCAGGTGTCTTTAAGCATAACTTAAGCATAAGCATAGCTCTCAAAAATAAAATGACTTCTTTTTGTTGTTTGGTTTGGCTGGTTGGTTTTGTTTGTTTGCACTGGGGTGCTATAAGATTGTATTCAGGATTTTATACATGCTATCAAAGCATTTTATCAGACTTTTGTGTTTGTATGTTGTAAAGTATAAACTATATTGAAAATCTCGCATCTTCTATATTCTATTACCAGGTATTGGTAATAGACAGGGTCTATTGGCGCCTGTCACAAACACTGATACCCACTTACCCTGTTCTCCCAGCTTTTGTGTTGGTGAAGGCCACCTCTTGGTTCATAGCCAACACCTTTGCATTGTCCTGTGAGGCAGGAACTCTTTGGAGTCTGTGAGTGCACACAGGCTTTGTCCTCAACTGTGGTCACCTCCATGCTACCCTGTATTCTGACCCTGTTGATTCTATCACTATAGGGTGAGGATTTCCAATAGGAAATTTTAAGGTACTTCAGTCATGGTACTGTGCCCCTTGTTCCCAAACAGGAAATCCTTTGTAGGAATAAAGATATGTATTTTGTCTGTTTATGTGGAAGGTTGTGTTTTTCTCTACTTTTTCATTTGCCAGTATAGTACAGAAATCATCAGCACATAGTCTTTCTTAGTCTTTTGGGGACATTGAGGTTGATTTCATCTTTGCTACTTTTGCAAATGACATGTGAATGAGTCATGTTGTGTAGTGGTTTATTGCTGCCTCTTGGGGCCTGCCCCTTTTTTTCAGAGGAGGGTTAAATAGCCAGTAGATCCTTACTTGATTCCCACTTTATTCTTTTCATTAGTTCCTTTTTGTTGCCGAAACTTTGCACTTCTCTGTAGTGATTAAACTCTGGAGTTCTGCTCTGTTTTATGTCATGTAGAATATGAGTGGTTTTTGTAGTGCTTGTCCCTGGGTATCATTGGTTGTCTCAGGCTAGACTCGGCTGACGTTTTAATCTGGTTTGTGTAGGTGTTTGGGTTTTTGTTGTTGTTGTTTTAAAGATATTTTATTTGTGTTCTTAAATCTACCTCCTTCTCCACTCCAATCTCTTCCCCCACCCAAACAACACTATGTAGGTGAGAAAGGATTAGAGGGCAAAGGGAGCATAGACTTCTTTAAACTACTTCCTGCTGATCAGTCATTGGGTTCCTGTCGCAAGTCCAATCTTCATCAGAATAGCCAGAGATCCAGCAGTAGCAACATGAACTAACAGCAGCATGGGGAGTAGCAGCTGTCACAGGCCTTCTCCGGGCTCTGCCATTTCTACCCTCTCCAGAGTCCTCAGAATTAAACTATCTGCAGTGAGCAAAAAAATCACACCCCTGTTATTACATGAGGCAAATTATAATCAGCTGCTATGAAGCAATTGACTTAATCCCACAACTGGATTAAAACACAACATATTCACATAACATAACTGGGTTTCTTAAGAAACCAAAAATCTCACTACATGCATGTTTGTTTGCTTGTGTGTGTGTGGGTTTTTGTTTTTTTGTTTTTTTGTTTTGAGTCAGGGTCTCAATATATAGCTCTGGCTGTCCAGAAACTTACTATTTAGACCAGGCTGGCTTCAAACTCAACAGAGATCTGCCTGCCACTGTTTTCCTGGGCCTTGGATTGGTTGTTTGTTTGTCTCTTTCAGGTGTGAGGAGGGTTCAAGACAGAGTTTCTCTGTGTAACCCTGGAACTCTGTAGATCAAATCTGTGGCCTCAAACTCCAAGATCTGCCTGCCTACTGAGCGCTGGAATTAAAGCTGTATGCTACCACATGTGGTACTCATTGGTTTTTGTTTGGTTTTTTGTTTTTTTGAGGCAGGTTTTCTCTGTGTAACAGAGCCCTGGCTGTCCTGGACTCATTTTGTAGACCAGTCTGGCCTTGAACTCCCAGAGATCCGTCTGCCTCTGCCTCCCAAGTGCTGGAATTAAAGGTATACGCGCCACCATGCCTGGTCTATTTGTATTCTTAATGTTAACTGTTTTGTTTTTGTCTTTCTTTTTTTTTTTGCCCCCAAAATGGGCATGTTGTTTTGTGGTCTTTTTTTATAATTAGCCTAGCTTCAGATTTAAGCTTTGCTATTCATTTACAGCTTTGGTCTCTGTCCAACTGTCTGTTACTTCCAGTTAGCTTGATACCTGCTTTCAGTATGGGCCAGGTCACCCAGAAGTTTCAGTGTATAGACTTTGGCATCCACCCCAGAAGCCTGAGGACTCTTCCCTGTGTACTCTGCAGCCCTGGGCTCCTTTAACATGTGTAGTGGCTGTGTTTAGAGTTGTTTTCTTTGAAGGCTTGGCTTATCTGTCGCTGCCTAGGTTGTCACCACACAAGTTGAGTCTCTAAACTGTAGCACCGGGCTCTCTTACTGTCTTTATGGCAGATGCAGCACATCGGTTGTTCTGTCTTTGATCTGGGTGGGTGATGCTGAATTCTCTCACAGGGTCTGTTCTTCAGGGACATGACTGGAGAACATTCATCCATGTCCATATCCACCACCCTATCTCCTGCTGGTCTTGAAGTTAAAAAGTGAAGGTTTTCAGATACCCATCTCACACCCAGGATTCCCGTGATTGGGTTTGGGTTTGACCTTTGTCTGAATTCTGAGTGTGTTTACAGGTATCTAAAGCAGGTTCTTGTTTGGGAGTTAGGTCCAGTAAACCCTTCATCACTCTCTTCATTCCAGGATACCTGGCTTTCCTCTCTAACTCTCCTCTTTTATGTACTGTGGTTATGTAGTAGTCATACCCAAGTATCACAGCTTGGGATGGTCTATAGCAACAAGCTCTGTATATGCAGTGTGGCCAGTCACAAACTTACCTGGAGACCTTAAATGCCTTCTTTGCCAGGCAGTACTCATCATACCACAATAGTTTCTCATACATAAGATCTCTGTGAGAAACTGTTTAAATGGTTCAAGAGTTAGCACAGCCGACTCAGCAAATCTTGATCATACAGTCTCTCTCTGCTGAGAAACAACCACAGAATCTAGGCAGAGTTTGTGGGACAAGGACACTCAGAACCTTGTGCTTGTCTGTGTCTCAGGTCAGCATTGTACTCCTACCTCTGGCCACTGCAGGACTGACTCCAACATGGCCTGTGGCTACTGTCAGGTTGTGACAAAAGTCTGCTTTGCTAAGCCCGGAGTTGTCACTGTGGACCGCAGAAGAAAGCTCTTTAATCCTGCCAGAGCCACTGCCCAGTTCCAGATTCTCAAGAGTAGGGTGCTGGTTTCTAGAGCAAGGAATGATTACTAGATGCAGCCTATCATGAACCCTTCTGCTTTTTTACCCCAAAGGATGGAGAGGTATACTGCATTGATGCTCGGTTCTATGGGAATGTCAGCCGGTTCATAAACCACCACTGCGAACCCAACCTTGTGCCTGTGCGCGTGTTCATGTCACACCAGGACCTGCGTTTTCCTAGGATCGCCTTCTTCAGTACTCGCCTGATCCAGGCTGGGGAGCAGCTGGGGTATGTACAGCCCCAGGCACAGTATGACCCTGGCTGGGTGGGTGTGGTCCTCGCCTTCCTAGCCATGCATGTGCTTCCAACATGTAGGGTTCTGAGCCTAGATGGGACAGCACAGGGGCACTTGGGATATCCCACCTGTCACCCATATCCAACATACAGAAGTGCTGAGTTCTACTCCCCTAGGTTCGACTACGGGGAACGCTTTTGGGACGTCAAGGGCAAGTTTTTCAGTTGCCGGTGTGGGTCTCCCAAGTGTCGGCACTCAAGCGCAGCCCTGGCCCAGCGGCAAGCCAGTGCAACTCAGGAGGCTCAGGAGAATGGCCTTCCGGATACCAGCTCTGCAGCTGCTGCTGACTCCCTATGAATTGCCAGTGGGGCCAGTGGGATTCTCAGAATCAGATTCTGGTGACTGCAATTTAGAGAGGAGGGAATTCTGCACATGATGTCCAAGAGGAGCTGGAGGTGTGGACACCTCCCAAGAATGTTCTGGGCCTGAGGCGTTCATTTCCACTGGCCCAGTGTTCAAGCTAGAGCATGTGTCTGGTCCTGCACCTCAGAGGCCCAAGACTCCATGTTGCATAACTTGTGAGTTACTGGTGGTGGCTCTGTTGCTGTAGCGCTTCCCATTTCTCCCTCTGGTCTCTGAGGCCCTTGCTTCACTGCCAGTTTTGTTTGTATACTGTCTGGCCAGGTTTCTCTAAGGCCTTCACCAAGGCCACCATCACCTACGAGCTGCTCCATTAGACCTGCTGCCCACAGCCTGTGTTTCTGGTGCCAGCTCCCGTGTGCCGCTGGAGGACACTAGCTCCCTGACAGCCTTGGAGAGTCTGGCTGACCCACCACTCATTTTGATGAAATGTGGGTTTGCTTTTTAAAGAAATCCTGTATCTCACCCTATATATCAAGCCTCTCACTGGTGTTTCTTTGCTAGGAAGCAGGTTGGTTTGTGCAGGCAGACTGTACCAACCCCAGCCAGTTCCGTTGATGCAGGCACCTTGTTGATTTCTAAGCCACATGCTATGATGATGATGATGATGAATAAACTCGTTTGTTTTCTACCATTACTGAACATTAGGACAAAGAATAAAAACACAAAACACAGACAACGGTGCTGAATCTGATGTGGTTTCTACTCACCACATGAAAATAAACTATCAACTGTAAAAAGAGAACAAAATGATTTTAGAATAAAGTGCAGGAAAAACTTTTTTAAAATGTTAGTCTTGTAGTTGAATAAATTTGCCATCACCTTTTGTGTGATGGCCTGGAAGGTCATGTACTTTTTTTTTTTTTTTTTTATTGCATATACCTTTCTAAATACTGTAATTAGTGCAACGACAGTGGGGTTTTTGTTTGTTTGTTTTTGTTTGTTTGTGTTTTTTTTTTGTTTTGTGTGTGTGTGTGTGTGTCTGTGTGACTCTTCTAAAACATTCATAATGCAGTCATGTTTATTTTTTTCTGTTAAAATGTTTTTGACAGTTTAAAGAGCAGTCTTTTGGCTCAGACCATTTCTTGTTCTGTTTTCAATGAAATCAATAAAAAAAAAGTACTTTAAATGGAGTTTTCATTATGGCACATTCTTTCTCCTGGTTTCTGCAAACCCCTAGCTGTGGGGGCTAATACTCAGGAGTTCCATAGGTTTCTGGAAATCTGCCAGGCCCATGCCACACCCAAGGCTGGAGAGATGCATGTATCCACATTTGTCCATGTGTTTGGTGCCCAGTGTTGAAGTTTGAGAGCCATTCTCAAGGAACAGGTGAGTCCCCATACCCAAAGATCTCTTGCCTGGGAAGCCTCTACTAACTATGCTATAGTTTAGAATTTCTGCCTAGCTAGTGAGCTACCACCACACACCCTTTGGTGTGTGTGTGTTGGGGGTGGGTTGTTTTTCTTCATTGGGATACAGTGAGTGGAGGGAAAAAGCTCTTTTCTCCCTGTAGACAAGCGAAGCCTGCATTCTTCCATAGAGACCCTAGACAAACCAATGCCTCTGTGCTCCATGGAAGTCTAGCCTTGTTCTCTACAGGAGAGCTTGTAATCTCAATGAAAAAATTCATCAAAGATTTTTATCTTTTCATGCATGGGGTTTGTTCAGTTAGGCCTTTTTTAGAAGGAAAATAACCGTCTTATATCATAATGAAGCAGGGTGCCTTGGCTCACATGCTGTCTAGTCTGTGGCCTTTCATCACCACTGGCAGCAGCTGCAGAGTGGCTATGGTAGACCAGAGGAAAGGCCAGCTTCACTCCTTCCAGAAGAGCTTCGGCCACAGTCCTTATTGCCCTGGGGAGGAGTCATGTCTTGTAGATAGATGCAAACTGAAGCCCACAGCAGCTTTTCTCCTTAGTCTTTGCCTGTCCCTGGAAATACTCCTCCATACCACATCTCTCTTAGGGCAGAGGTGTCCGTCCATGTTAATATAATCTTTTTTTTTTTTTTTTTTTTTTTGTGGTGTTAGATGTGTTGTGTGGTCCATGCAGCATCAATACTTAAACTTTTGCTGATAAACACAGGGTTATTTCCAAAGTTCCTCTAATAAAAACTGTGCTGGAAAGAAGAATTTTTGTACATTGTCTTTTTTACTAATCACAGTCTTGGGGAAGAGTTATCTCAGTGAGTGTTTCTATTGTTGTGAAGAGACATCATTACCACAGCAGTTCTTATAAGGGAAAATATTTAATTGGGACTGGCTTAAAGGTTGAGAGGTTTAGTCTTGTCATGACAAGAAACATGTAGACATGTAGACATGGTGCTGGATTAGTAGCCAAGAGTTCTATGTCTGGATTGATGGGCAGGAAGAGTGAGTGTCCTTCCTCTAATAAGGATAGAAGCTCTAATCCTTTCCAATGGTCCTATGAGCTTATGGGGATCATGTATGAGGATATATGTTGTACTGTGCTAGGAAATAAAGCTACAAAACATGGAGACCTGTCACAAGGTGTGAGCACTGAACATACCCTGCTGAGGTCCAGCCAAAAGCTTGCTGGACACTGAAGCCCTCTTGCCTGGGAAGCCTCTAGTAACCAATCAAGATACATCTGCAGTTTAGAATTTCTGTCTAGCTGGTAAGCTACCTCCACACACCCTTTGTGGGGGGCGGGGTTGTATGAGTGTGTAACTTCCTACAGTGCCCTCAAACTCAGGGGTTACCTCATATGAATCTGAGTTGCAATTCTGTATTTCCCACTAAATGCTTTTGATTTTTGCCTCCCTATCTACCTTTTACTTAGTAACTTTTTAATCTATTACCAAACTGCCATAAAACAGATTGGGTATACTCTATCATTCTTGTTTTCATTGTCTACAGGAAAGCACTGTAGTGTGCTGTTTGGACTTTTTTGACATTACCATTTGTTGGAAAGTTGGTGTCCCCTTTCTGTAAACTGCCTCTGTAAAGTATTCCACTGTGCTGTATCTCACATATGCTGCAGTTTTATACACATGCTGAATTTAGATTTTTCTGTAGCAAAGTATGTCTTCTGACTTCTGATTGTGTAGTGTATTTAGAAAGAACTTCAGGGCCTGTCATAGTGGCAAACAACTTTACTCCTAGCACCTGGGGGATAGAGGCAGGTGGATCTGTGTAAATTTGAGACCAGCTTGGCCATCCAAGGCTACATAATGAGACTGTGTCAGAGAGGGAGAGACAGAATGTACTCTAAGGCCTCCCACTAGGCAAGTGCTCTATCACTGCATCTTCCTCTTATTTTGAGGCTAAGTTGTCCCAGCTGGTCTTTAATTCACTCCCCCTCCCCCGCCAGGCAGTGTTCTTACTGGGGTGATAGGCATGTTCCTCAATAAAAGCATATTCTCCAGCAGCAGTTCTGCTACCATATTTTTAAGGTTTGTTCTTCGAGATACGTGTAGCTCAGTGTATGATGTATGGTAATTTTAAATTGACAAGGTTTTACCAAAGCATGATTTATAGATTTAAGCCATAGATCATGTCATTCTAGCCACACACATTCTACCATATGTGTTTGCCTAGTAATCTTGTTATTTTCTTCACTCAGTAAATGCCCTTGCTCCTCCCAGGCACTTGCTACAAACCTAAGCTGTCTCCTGTGTTGATTTTTCCCATTACAAGTTGCTTTGCCTGTTCTAGAGGGCATAGATGTCTAGATATCTGTTCTTGGCCTTGCTTTGTGTCTGGGTTTTCTGCTCTTGCTTGTAAGAGCATCACTATATTAATCTTTTTTTCATTCTCCCTCCTGAAAGAATTCCATACTGGGAGAATACAGTTACTCATTTTCCCATGCATGTGTGCTTAAGTCTTCCCTCATCTCATTTGTCATCATTAAAGCATTCTTGCCGAGTGCTTCTGCAAGTGCTTTTGTTTATCTGGGATGACTATTAGACGTAGATTGGCTAATTATGTAAGTCTTACATGCTACTATGGCTGCACCATCATACTTGCATGATAGTCATGAGCACTTGACCCCTCACCCATGCTAGGGTCCAAACACATACAACTGAGCTTCAGCACCATATTCGTCAAAAGAGTATTTTCCACTTGTATCCTCAGGATCAAAATATTTTCAGTATCTTGGCCTACTCCCCTACAACTCTCTTAGGTCCTTTGTTGGTTTCTTCAGAAGGAAATAGAAAATTCTTTCCTATATTCTTTTAGAGCTCATTGTGGCCTGGCTGTGGTATCATGTGATAAAGTTTGACCTTTTTCCCCATGAGGTTTTCAGCTTGTGGAAATTAAATCCAAATGCTGTGTGCAGAGGGTCCTTTTTTAGGGGTTTAAGATGGAATGAAGTCATCAGAGTGGCACCGTTGGTCAGTCCCATTTCTGTGTAGACAGGAAAGAAACCAGAACACATGCAAGCATCTTCTCCCTGTCTGTTGTCAAGTGGTACCTTACTGCCACCTCAGCACCCTGCCAGCAAGATGGCTATCACCAGCTATGTTCTGACCCTTGGGTGAGGATCATGACCCACTGTAAGCTTTTTGTCTGTGTAAGTTAGCCTGTCTCAAGTTTTATATTTTATTAAAGTAATGAAAAACAGGCTATGCAAATATTGTAGTTGGGCCAGTCAAGGTGGCACATACCTTTAATCCTAGCACTTGGGAGGCAGACAGATTTCTGTGAGTCCGAGGCCAGCCTTACTCATACTGAGTTCTATGAAAGCAAAGACTACATAGAGACCCTATCTCAAGAAAACAAAACAAACCACACATACGGTTTTTTGAGTACAGTTCATTTTACATTCACTTTTGTGACTAGACCAACATAGATATTGAGATGCCTTTTTTTGCAGACACCCAGCCTATATACTCTGAATCAGCTCTGATAGAATAGTGTGGAAGAATAGGATCATCAAAATTATATGAAGGAAACCAGTACAGAGAAGACTGAAAACCCCTTTCCACCAAGGGTGATATATAGTAGAGCATGGCAGAAAAAGTCCATACTACTAGAATATAAAAGTCCCAAGTATTATATTTGCCATTGAGTGTTTAACCTTCCTCACCTCCAAGGCTCCTTTCAAAGTGCTTGCTTAATACTTTTAAAATTCTGTTTCTATCTGTGTATCACTGGTTCAATTGCTTGTTCCAGGACTCAATCTGGATATCCCAGATTGTACTCTCTGGATATAGACCCCTGCCTGTAGCAGAACTGCATTAGCCTTTTGTAGAACTCCAAGTGATTTAGGCTTATTCTCAAACTATATTATTTCTGCCTCTTATAGTCTTATTACTATAATTTTAAACAACAAAATCATATCATGTCAACTACTGCCCCCACAGAAAACAGGACACTGGTAAGATTTTGTTGACCTTTAAATCAACTTTTGTGGAATCTCATTCACATGTTATAAAATGTTAAATATCTGTTGAATTTTGACCACTACATTTATATCTTCTTTTTAGAAGTTTTATTATATTTTTACATTTAGGCCTATAGTCCATCAAGTGAATTTTTATGGAAAGTATAAGACATGTGTCTAGGTGGGTTTTTTTTATTTATTTCATATGAAAATATGAAGAAAACTTACCAGAGATAGAGCAATCAAATCCAAGTTGGGGAATCACTCAGTGAAACTCTAAAGAGTTCACTGAGGCAGATTGTCCTTTGGGTTAGGAGAGTTAATAATGCCGCAGAGAGCCAGCATGGCAGGGACACTGATGAGAGTTTCGGTGTGTGAGGCAAAGCAGGGAGGGAGGAAGGGTTCATGCTATAGGTAATAAGTAGCCCACTGTATGTGCTTCCAGTCAGGTTGTCTGGTTCCTGGATGGGAGGGGAAGGACATGTTCTACGCTTGCTTTAATATATAGCCATCATCTTTGATGTTCTACTTGTAGCCCCTGACAGCTTAGGGTAGCTACTTCATGAACTTCTGTGTTGGTTTGAATGACAATAGCCCTTTATAGGCCCATATATTTGAATGCTTAGTCTCCAATTGGTAAAAATGTTTGGGAAGGAAATGTGGCCTTGTTGGAGGAAGCGTGTCACTGGGAGGAGGGACTGTATTTTTGAGATTTCTAACACTCCATTCACAGCTCACTCTCTCTGCCTCTTGCTTGTGTTCGGAATGTAAGCTCTCAGCTACTGCTCCAACACCATGCTGCCTGTTGCCATGCTCCCTACCATGATGGCCACGGACTCACCCTCTGAATCTATAAGCAAGGCCAATTAAGTGCTTTCATTTTTAAGTTGCCTTGGTTGTGTTTTTTCACAGCAATAGAAAAGTAACTAAGCCAGGCAGTGGTGGCACATGCCTTTAATCCCAGCACTCATGAGGCAGATGCAGGCGGATCTCCATGAGTTTGAGGCTAGCCTGGTCTACCAAGTGAGTCCAGGACAGCCAAGACTACACAGAAACCCTGTCTTGAAAACCAAACCAACCAAACAAAAGAAGTAACTAAGAAGTTGGTACCAGGGACCGGGATATTGCTTTGACAGGCCTGAACATACTGTTCATTGGGAAATCGTGGGTGGCTTTGGGATCATGTTCTAGGAAAGTGGTTGAACAATGTAACAAGGGATTAATGGGCCACTCTAATAGGAGCTTGGAAGACAACAGTGCTAATAGCTATGTGGACCGTGGAAGCCCAGCACAAGGGGTTTCAGAGGAGAATGGTATTAACAACTGGCTAGACCATTCTTGTGATATTTTGACAAAGAATGTGGTTGGTTTTTGCTCCTGTCCTGAGAATCTGCCCAAGGCTACATTGAAGACTTCTGGACTAATTTCCTAGGCAGAGGTGATTTCAGTGCAGCTTAACATTGGCTGTCATATTAGTGATCATTCTTATGCAGTCTACAACGAAAAAGTGCAAGTGGGGCAGAAAGAGATACAAAACCTACACTTTGAGGAGAAAAGGAGTACTAGGAAATGTAATGTTGGAGCCATGGTTTGTGCTGAAAGAGATGAAGAATGGGGGTAATGGGAGAGGTGCTCCTCTCCGCAAACCCTGCAGCTTGTGACTAGAAGAGGCCTAAGGAGCTGTTCCTAAAGTCACAGTTTATGCAAATACAATTCAAGGAGAGAGCCAGCTGCAGGCAGCAGAAGTTGGTAGCACTGGCCACATGGTTCTGGCTTTACAGTCAGGGTGGATACAGTGGAATCTCTTGCTGTTAAGGAAAGCTGCTGAGGCCAGCTATGTGGCAGGGGAGTGCCTGCATGGAGACCCAGAGACACCATGAAGCACATCTATTAAAGTGAAGCCTGGCTTGCATTGGAGACTCCAGAGCTGTGGGATGTCTGCCAGGGAGAGATACATAGTGGGAGTGGAGCCAGCCCAAGAGAGAGACTTGCGGTCCACAAAGCTGGGAGGGCAGAGACCTTTGACATCAGACATGGAGCTATTCTTACAGATTTGGACTTGGCCCTGCAAAAGCTTTTCAGTCTTGCTTTGGTCCATTATTCCCCAGTATTCCCCCTTCCCTCTCTTTTGGAATGGTAATCTATATTCTTTGCCATTGTATGTTGCTTTTGATTTTATAGGAGGGTACAGTTAAGAATTTACCTTGAGTTTCAGAAGAGACTTTGAACTTTGAAACTGTTGAGACCGTGAGATGCTATGGGGACTTTAGAAGCTAGACTAAGTGTGTTTTGTTTGTTTGTTTGTTTTGTTTTGTTTTGGCACTGTGATATGGCCACAAGCCTGGGGGAACTAGGGAGTAGAATGTGATTTTAATGAGAATGGTCCCCATAGGTTCATATACTTGAGAATGCCTGGTCCCCTTTAATGGAAATGTATGGGAAGGATTAGGAGGTGTGGCCTTGTTTGAGGAGGTGTGTCACCCTGGGGTAGAATTTCGGATTTTAACCAAACCATTCCTAGTTAATGCTCTCTCTCTCTTTCTCTGCCTCATGCTTGTGGATCAGAATGTAAATGTTCAAGTACTTCTCCAGCACCATGCCTGGCTGCATATAAGAACCCAATAACCTTTTTCTTTTATAAGTTTCCTTGATCATGGTGTTTTATTGCAGCAATAGAAAATACACTGAAAGCCTGGTGCATTGGCGCATGCCTTTAATCCCAGCACTCAGGGAGGCAAGGAGAGGCGGATTGCTGTGAATTCTAGGCCAGCCTGGTCTACAGAGCATGTGCAGGACAACCACAGCTGCACAGAGAAACCCTGTCTCAAAAAAGAAAAAGAAAAGAAACTGAGACAACTTTTTGGGGGGATTGATAATTAGACATCAAAAAATTCGCTGTAAGGTACCTACCCTTCCTTTTCTTTTTGTTAAACAGCAGCTGTGAGGGTTGGGAGAAAAGCTGATGCAGATGGGCATGACCTGAGTAGTTCCCAGCCCAAACCTAACTCTGAGTTTTCTAGAGATAGTTTCATCATTGAGGAGTCTCAGCCTGGCATGGGTGAGTCCCACGGGCGAGCACTGATAAGTGCCTAACCCCAGTACACCCTCACTACCTATAAATTCTGACTCCTCAAGACCATGTGCAGCCTGGGCAAAAGAATGATGGTTCTTCCTCAGTGCTGATACTATCATTACCCTGGTTCTAGCTATCAAGTTGTTTTGCTTATTTCCTTGCAGTGATTGTGGGCCAAACCTTTATATATAGGTCACCACATCTTTCCTGCTTCGGAGTGACAATGGTTGTATCATGTCTGAAAAGGGCATCCACACTTAGGATGTTCAGTTGGCCTTGCTTTTTGTCTAAGATCAATTGATGCATTGTGGGTCTAATTCTAACTTGGGGCTTTCTGTTGGATCTTAGTGATCTATATATCTATGTCCTATACTATCTAATTACTAGCTCTTTGTAAGGATATCTATACATGTGTGTACACACACACCACATGTTTGGGTACATGTTGCTGTGAGAATATGGAAATCAGAAGACAATTTTCAGATGTTCTTGCCTTCAAATTTGCTGTGGCAATTTGTCTAGTTGTTTCTGTTACTCGAAGCAAGCTGGTTCATAAGCTTCCAGATAACTCTTTAAGTCTGTGCTTCTTATTTTACTGTAGGAGTGCAGATATTTCAGGCACTGCTTCCTGCTTTTTATATAGGTTCTGTCCATAGACCTCAGGTCATCAGACTTGCACTGTTGTGCTCTTTTTTAAACTCTATTTTATTTGGGGTGTTTAGGCCTCTAACTCACTTACACCAACCCTTTAATCCTAGGTAAGAGAGAGAAGGTTAGTGGGGAGAGGGGTGCACACACCTTTACTTCTCTGGCTGTTTAGGGTTAGTGGGTTCTTTTGGAGGCTGTACCAAAATCTGGTTACAGCAAACACAGCAAGCAGTCTCCTTAGTCTTTCTCTCCAAGCTGCTGTGCCGCTAAGTGTCTCTTCCATATTCTCTACAAACTGTCACACTGTCTGTTTCTGGTCTTTCCTAAGTGCCACCTTTTCTGTTTCTGGGCCCTCCCTCAGAGTCCTAGACCACGCCCCACTTCGTGCTGCATGAGGCAGGCTGTTACCAGCTGGCAAAGACCACACCCTGCAGGAGGCAGTTATCATCTGTGGTCAAACTAAAGCCCAAACTAAAATCCCACACTTGGGATTAAACAAAAACGTATTTACATAACATAACTGAGTTTTTAAAGAAACCAAAACTCCCATTACATTGCATAGCAAGTGGCATTACTCTAGCCCCTGTAGGAAGTCCCTGAGACAAGCTGTCTACGATATCAGACCTTATTTCTTCCAGTGTTGTGTTGACTGAGTTTCCATGTTTACCCTGTAATTTGTTGACCACAAAATAACTCTCTGGAACTTGTATTTCCATAACAATGACCTGACATCTCAGCCTCATTCAGTCTTGTACTCATGAACACGGTGTGTGGTGCTCACTTACGCACTTGCTCATTCTCTCTTCTCCTCCATCCTTTCCCTCTGTCCTCCTTACCGCCCTTCTTTCCTTCTTCCTCCATCTCTTTGAGCCTCTTTGAATTTTTTTATTAGTTTATAACTGTTCCGTTCCAGACAGATAAAGCTTTTCCTTTACTAGGTAGATACTTTGAACATACTTTGCTACATTTGTAATCTGTTTGAATTTCAGTGATAGTATACATGGTGGTGTTTTATTTTTGTTGTGAGAGAAATAATAGCCTGAGGAGTTCTTTCAGAGACCCCAATCAGGTGCTGGGAACTGAACACAGGTCCTCTGCAACAGCAAGTACTCTTAATTGCTGAATCATCTCCTTAGCCACACGAATATTGAGTTGAGTTTAAATGCTTTTCTCTATTTTAAAATTTGCTTCATTTTTGTGTGTGTGTTTTACTGAACCCAAGTCCTCTGTAAAAGCAACAAGTGCTCTTAACCACAGACCCATCTCTCCAGCCACATATTTTTCTATTTTAATTCACACAGTATATTTCTTCCTTAGTTGATTGACATACATTATATTCATTTATCTTGAATGTTGTGTTGTGTTTTTGTTTTGCTTTGTTTGAGATTGTCTTTTTTTTAAAGATTTGTTTGTTATGTGTAGTGTTCTGACTGCATGTACACCTGCACGCCAGAAGCATGTGCCAGATCTCACTACAGATGGTTGTAAGCCACCATGTGGTTGCTGGGGATTGAACTCAGGACCTTTGGAAGAACAGCCAGTGCCCTTAACCTCTGAGCCATCTCTCCAGGCTGTTGAAATTGTCGTAAACTGTAGCCCATACTGTCCTGGAACTATGTAGCTTAGTTTGTCCTCAAACTTTACGAAAATAAGTCCACTTATTTTTCATCGTGACTGTCTTTAGGAGGATTGCCAATATCCCCCAACCCTGCCATGAGCAGTCAGCATGAAGCTGACACAACTCATAAAAGCAAAGTGTGAACTGTATAGTGTCTGCTCCAGGGTTCTAGAGTATCATAGTTGATGCATCATCTCAGGATAGTCCCACTAGGTGCCTGCTAAAAAGCCTCACTACCATCAGAACTGTAGTGTTACGTGTTGAAAGTTCTTTTGAGATAGTGTAAAGCATCTTTTCACATCCTTTCCCTATTTCTAGTTGAATCATTAGTGCTTTTGTTATTGATCTTACACAGTTCCTTGACTATGTACTAAATTCATTTCTTGTATTACAGATTGCTAGGATTTTAGATATGATTCTTTACTTTTCGGGTGATGTTCTTGGGACAGCAACTTCTAGTGATTTCTCACAATTTTAACTATTCTACAATTAGGTGAGCAGTGAGCAGTCTTTGCCTGAAATTGGTGGCTCTCGCTGAAACTCATAGCCAAACTTTGGACAGAATGCAGGGAATCTTATGAAGAAAGGGAGATGAAAGACCTGGAGGGGACAGGAGTTCCACAAGGAAACCAACAGAACCAAAACAAAAAAACAAAAACCTGGGCACAGGCATCTTTTCTGAGACTGATAGATACTCCAACCAAGGACCATGCATAGAGATAACCTAGAACCCCTGTACAAATGTAGCCCATGGCAGCTCAGTCTCCAAGTGGGTACCCTAGTAAGGGGAACAGGGGCTGTCTCTGACATGAACTCAGTGGCTGGCTCTTTGATCACCTCCCCCTGAGGGGAAAGTAGCCTTACCAGGCCACAGAGGAAGCCAGTGCAGCCAGTCCTGATGAGACCTGATAGGCTAGGGTCAGATGGAAGGGGAGGAGGACCTCCCCTCTCAGTGGACTGGGGGAGGGGCATGGGAGGAGAAGAGGGAGGGAGGGCAGGATTGGGAGGGAATGAAGGAGGGAGCTACAGCTGGGATACAAAGTGAATAAATTGTAAATAAATTTTAAAAAAGATAAGAAATCTGTTAACACCCCTCCAAAGAAAGGAAAGAGAGAGAAAGAAAAAGAAAGAAAAATTGGTGGCTCACAGTCCCAGCTGAACAGTGGGCCCTGTGTGACACATCTGAGCTTCCTAGTGCTCATTTTAGTAGTGGGAGGTGACAGGGCCTAGGCTTCCCTCCTCTGCCACCTTACAATTATTACCCCCTTTACCCCCTTGTGTTAGTTACTTTTCTTGCTACTGTGACAAATAGATGGCAGAAACAGCTTAAGAGGGAAGTGAGTTACTTTGGCTCAGCAGAGGCAAGGCAGTTGCCACATTGTGTCCAGTCAAGAAGCAGAGAAGCCTTCTGGTACTTAGCTCACCTTTTTATTCAGTCCAGGGAGGACCTTAGCCAATTCAGTGATGCTGCCCACAAGAGTAGGTTTCCTCTCCTCACATCTTCCTGGAAATACTCAGTAGACACACCCAGATTGTGTTTCCATGGTGATTCTAAATCCAGTCAAGTAGAAAATGAAGGTTAACCATCTCCTTTGCTTTCCCATAGCTTAGTTTGTACTTGCCTCATATGATCTAGAATGTATTGAAGTCTTTATACTGCATCTTTTCAGTTATAGGTCATTTTGAAGTACATTTCCACATTATCCTTCTTTATTATTCCCTTATTGTCTCATTTCATTTCTCTGCTCTTCCAGATTAGCTTTGTTAAAAACTTGTCAATTTTCTCTCTCACTGTTTGAAATTCCATTTTAGTGTCTAGAAAAGAATGTCTAGAAGGTAAATTAGAGCCTTAGGTGTGAGGCTCAGGACCTGGACAGAGCTGTGGGTTTGGGAATGCAAAGCACTGAGCAGTAGTTTTCACCTGG
The DNA here is from genome assembly GCA_028658305.1 of Pachyuromys duprasi. Lineage (NCBI taxonomy): Eukaryota > Metazoa > Chordata > Mammalia > Rodentia > Muridae > Pachyuromys > Pachyuromys duprasi. The sequence continues at coordinate 113,268,895 of CM053752.1, read as the reverse complement.
AAACAGTGCAGGGGTGATAATGGCAGTTAGTGGCATCTCACAGTCTGGAGGCCCATCCTCTACCCAAGGGACTTGTCTAAGCCAAAAGTCAGTGGCCTGTTAACATGTCAGTGCAAAGGAGCCAATGTAGTGATGGACAAACATATTGAACCTAGCCTGCTGGCTGGTGTCAGCTGGACCATGTGTGGGAGACAGTGGAGAGGTTGAGAGAAAGGCCATACTGCATGGCACAGTGTCCTAGAGAAACACCAGTCATGAGTTCTACGAAGAGGTGGGAGAAGAAACTGTCGACTGTGGTTCCCACAAGCCTGTTGAGCACAGATCTGAAAGTGGCAGGGAGGGGCTGTGTCTAGTGTTGTGCTCTGAGGGCTAAAGAAGGACACAGAGCCCATCACTGGTGGTCCTGTGGCTCCTAGTTGTGCTTGTGGGGTGTGGGAATCGGGGAGTCATGCTCTGCAAGTGAGAGAAGCTGCAAGTCTGAACTTAATCCAACAGGACATGTGTGGCCACCGGTGTTTGGCATTTGGAAAATAGCTTTTTTATCCTGCCCAGCGTGGTACCAGGGGGGAAGCAGTGCACACTGGCTTATTCTCAAGTGTGTCTGTGCAAAGAAGAAACATAAGTCAGAGGGGCCACATGGGCAACTACAGAGACAAATGTATGCACTCTGTGATGGAGAAGCAGGCATGTGTAGGCTTTTCTAAGACCTGAGCCAGTGTGGCCCATGCCAGGCCTGCAGAAACATGTGCTGGACATTTGTGGAAGAGGTTTTATTTGAACTGTGTTTTTGCGCTTATTAATTTTGATCAGTTCCAACTCAGTTTTGTTAGTAGATAAAACCTTTGCTCCTGGATACATAGCTGGCTCCCATATGACACTGTCACATACTACAGCTTCATACACTGTGCCACCAGCAGGCCTATGACTAATGTCTTCAGCAGTTGTCTTTAAATTGCATGGTTCTTAAACAGGAACCACAGACCAACACACCCTCCTATTTATCATCTGGCCAAGAAGAAAGTGGAGGACAGTGTCCATCATACCAGTTTCTCCCTCCTAGGCTGGCTGCCTCTTCCAACAGTAGGTTCCAAACCTGAAAACTGGGGCAAGGATCTCAACTTTGTACCTGCAGGTTTCATTGCATTCATGCAATATTTTGATCACAGATCCTCTCTACATAAAACTCTGGCTTTCATAGAACAGCATGGATGGCCTGGCTTCTTCCACTCAGTGATAGGAGCTACTGTGAGCTACATTGAGCCTTGTTGAGCCATCAGCTGCTGAGACATCTCTGCCTCAATCCTTCTGCAGGTTGTTTGGACACAGGAGTCAACTAGTCCTACCTTTGTGGTCCTTGGTTTCCCTGTGCCCATTGCTCTTCAAAGGCCTCATTAGCTATAGCATCATCCTTGGGATGTCTTCTAAGAACATCTTCATGAATCCCCATTTATGTCAGGGACACCATCTGCTAATAACTGGGAAAGCCCCTTCTTCCTTGAATGATGGTGTGTGATGGAAGTTTTGGTCTCTTTAAAAGCCCAGTTACGTTGTATAAACATGTGAATCCAGTGTGCTTTAGTTTGTCCACAGCTGATAATTGCCTCGTGCATTTGAGGACTTTGAGGGCAGAAATACAAGAGCCCAGAGAAGGAAGGCACAGCAGCTTGGAGGAGACAGAGGACTGCTTGCCATATTCACTGCTTTGCTGGTGACTAAGATTGGTATTACCTCAAAAAGAACCCAACAACCCTACCCAGGTGGAAGACATAAAGAATTCTATGTCCTCTCTCCCCACCAACCTTTCTCTCCTACCTGGTGTTGTAAGGGATTGGGTTAGGGAGGGAGGTAGAAGAAGAAAGGCTACCTGGACATTGGTGGCACTATCCCATAAGGTGGCATCCTTCATTGAAGGAAGAGGAGAAAGCAAGGTAAGTGCCAGCATTCATCTGTTTTCTGCCTGAAGATATAAGATCGCCAGCTACCCCATGCCACTGTCACCATACCCCACTATTCCACCACAGTGTACTGCCAAATGTATCCTTAAATTTGAGCCAAAATCCATGTTTCTTTCCTTCCATCGTTCCTTATCAGGTATCTCGTCACAGCAGAGAAGTGAGCAACTGATCCTAGTAGAGCATGGAAACAGGCGAAACATTTCAGAAAGAAATAGCACCAATGTATAGAATCTTTATTAAAAAGGGAAAGATTTTATGGAAATGCACTAAGAATTACCCTACCCAATGAAGATACACAGCACTATGATATTAGAAACTAAAAATCACAAAGATTTATATTTGCCTCTGACTGATCTATTGATTCTATGCAGTTTCTGTGAAAAGCCCGCTGTATGTATATGTTTAACTTGACAGTCTGATTATAAAATCTACAAGGGTGAATCAAGGCTCAAGGAGAGTAAGACGTTTCCTAAAGAAAATCAAGTGAGTATATTTGCCTTCCTATGAAATTTTAGGAGGTCATGCTTTACACATATGATTTACCTGAAGGGAAGGCAGGGCCCAGGAATGACAGTCCTTTCCATAACATAAATGGTGTTGTGGCAGTTTGATGCTATAATAAAAGCAAGTAGATACCTTCCTCAAATCATGCAGGAAAATTTGTTAAAGGTGTTTAAAACAGAAAAGTCAAATTGCACCAGTGTTAGAAGGTAGCACATCATATCCTCAACACTTTAAAAAGATGGCAACAGGTGACCATCACAGTGATGACTAAAAAGAAACTCTTAGGGTTCATTTCCCCAAATCATAAAGCCAGTTGAATGGAGAGTTTCATGGAGCCATTCAAGAAATAACAATACAGATTCATTTGAAAAGACAGTTCCTGACAAGGTGGAACCTCATGAGGTTCAAGTGCGTTTGCATTATGGACTGTTGGGAACACAAAGGTCCTTGTGCTCACAGATCACTAGGGAAACCAGGAATGTTAAGCATGCAGTGTTGTCTTTTCAAAGACACTGTTGACTTATCCCATCCAGAAGCCTGGAAATTGGAGATGATTAATAGCCCAGTAATCTGTGTTATCTGAAGTGCAAGGCCATAGCAAAGTCCCGATATCCCAAATGACCTCTACACTATCTATATGACAGGGACCATTCCAGATCCTTTCCTAGGCTCTTAAAGATAACACATGTAGCTTATCTCTAGAACTCATCTCCATGGAAGAAGTGACAGGTACTTTGAGTTGAGTTTCAATGTAATTATGCTCCATTGTGCACAGGGGATTGTATTACACCAGGAAACTTTCCCAGGTTGTACTGTGCTTAAATATGCTTACAATAAACTGCTCAGAGTCAGATTAGAGAAGTTTGAAGCAGTCGGGCAACTAAGTCATGCTGAACTAAGTTTCCTTCTTGTCTAAGTCTCTCAGTTCTTTTCTCTGCCAGCACCAGAGCTTGCAGGGAACCCCATAATGAAATGACCATGGTACTTTTAGGAGCCAGGGGTGCAGTGTTATGGTTTAAAGGGATGTATTTGTGGGTTAGGTTGACAAGGTATTGACTTGTGGTAGCTAATTTCAGTTCTTAATTTGATTAGATCAAGGAGCTGGACATGGTGGTGTACACCTTTAATTCAAACACTTGGGAGGTAGAGGTAGGCAGAACTCAGAGTTAGGGGCAGCCTAGCCTACAAAACAAGTATCAGGATAGCCAGGGCTACACAGAGAGACCCTGTCCAAAAAAAAAAATAGCACTTAAGCACTTAAGGTATTAAAGAGAGCATTGTGTCTGTGGAGGTATTTCCAGATGTAGGCTGCATCACCCCATGGGCTGTTGTCCTGGACTGGAAAAGGGATAAGAAAAAAGCCAGTGCAGGCAACCCCCTTTCTCTGCTTCTTAATCTTTCTAGACAAAAACAAGAAGCTTCAGAGTCCTATCGACACACCCGTTGTAAGCCTTTCTTCCTGACATGTCTTTGTGCCCACAATGGACTGTGCTCCTCGTGTCAGTAGTCAGAATAAGCCCTTCCTTTCTCTTGTTGCTTCTTGTCAGATATTTGGCCACATTAACAAGAAAAATAACCAGTACAATATATTTAGACATCATTATAGCTATGAAAGTTATGAACTTCCATATCAAAAGAATCACAAAATGGGCTGGAGAGATGGCTTACTGGTTAAGAGCATTGGCTGCTCTTTCAGAGGACTGGGATTCAGTTCCCAGCATCCACATGGCAGCTTACCACTGTCTGTAACTCCAGCTTCAGGGCATCTGACACCCTCACACCAGGACACACAAAAGTAAGTAAATCATTAAAAAAAAAAAGAATTATCAAACAAGAGACAAATCATAATAAGGAAAGATACTGTGTCTATGCACTTCTAGTAGAGGACTCACTTGGGAGAGAAAATCCAGTTGAGAAGTGAATGAAAATTTCTTTTTTTTTTTTTTTTTTTTGAAGTGATTTTA
>CM053752.1:113194707-113263972 GCA_028658305.1 Pachyuromys duprasi | reverse complement strand
GTAGGAGTTCCGCTCACCTGGCACTCCCAATGCTGGCGTTTTAGGTCCCAGAGTTCAGTCTCCTGGTCGCTGCGTTGTTTCTGCTCTCCTACTCCTCAGACACAGTGTTCTCTCGTGGCAGCCATCTTGGATCCCCCGAATGAAAATTTCAAACAGCTCTTTCATAAAGAGAAGAACTGAAATGGTAACAAGTATGAGTAGCCTCATTAGTAATTAGGAAAATGCAGCTTAAAACCAAAACATGATACCTGAAATACTGACCAGATTGCAAAATTCTAGCTGACTATAGAACCCATACGTGTGGCAGTGTTAACAACATCTGGTGGGGTCACGGAGCATGTGCTATGGCTACAATTTCTTTCCTGGGGTCATATCAGCAGGTTCTTGCATAATACCAGAAGAACCACATCATCAAGAAATATTCCAGGCTGGGCTTGGTGGCACATAGCACTTGGGAGGCAGAGGCAGTCAGATCTTTGTGAGTTTGAGGCTAGTCCAATCTAAAGAGTAAGTTCCAGGACAGCCAGGGCTACACAGAGAGACTGTCTCAAAAACAAACAAACAAACAAAAATTCCAGTACAGAAGGGAAGAATAAATGAATACACAACAGACTAATACATGTGGTAACAACACATGATTCATATTGAAGTGCAGGAGCATGTAAATCTGCATTCATGTATTTCACAGGGTTACAGCTCTGGATAATGCTGAGCACTGTGATGGCTTTGAGCAGATTCAGGGCTGCAGAAGTACAGGTGTGGGGCCAGGTGGGAGACAAGGCTCCTGTGCATTGTCTATAGAGAACCATAGGGAGTGTCTCTCACTTTTAGGGTAAATGTTGGTCATATTCAAAAGAAAAATTCTTGTCCCTTTTTATAGGCAAGAGGATGACACAATAGTAGAGGTAGGATTTACCTAGCAGACATCAAAGACAATTAACGAAGGAATGGGCTTGCAGAAGTCATATAACACCCATTCCCACCAAGAGTAGCACGGGCCTGTCTTTGGACATTATCAGAACATGGTTACAGTTACCAGGTACAGGGTAGTCAGCAACCCAGGGACTATAGGGACTTCCTGGAAGATGCCTACATGCCTGTCAGCACTTGTAACCTAGTAGGTATGACCCTGGGGGTTTAAGCATTTTGGAGGTAAGGTAGACAGACATGCCAGAGTGGGAGAAGTTAGACACAACAGATGTTGAGGTCAAGTGAAGGAGAGCAATGCCTGCCATAGTGACTCAGATCTGTAATCCTAGTACTCAGGCAGCTCAAGGGGGAGGGTTGAGTGAGATTACATATAACAAGATTCTCTGTCAATAAGTGGAGGAAAGGGCAGGAGTGCTGCGTATAACGCACGTTCTGGAAGGGGGAACAGGTTCATGGAGGCAAGTTACAGTTCTCCTGGTCACTCTTTCCCAGCCTCCATCCTATCCTCTGACATTTCTGTAGTGAGATCACTTAGTGTGCCCTCGGATGACCATTTGTAATCCATCCTTCTCAAGGCTGACCTGCACCTATCATCCCCATCTTGATTTCACTGAGAAAGAGACACAATCAAGACACAGTCCTTGGCCTTCCCAATTAATCTACAACCCAGCCCCCACAAACAACCTGGGTTTGGTCTCTGTTCCAGGTTGTATTCAGGACTGTCCTGAACACCGAGTCTCTTAGCTAGACCTGGCCCTGCACCATCCTCTTGGCTCAGCAGCTTTATAAGGAATCAGGCATTAGCATACACACCCAATGACACTGCTTATCATGAAAGAAAAAGAAACAAACAGCTACAAAAATCTCAAATTCCTGGTGCTCACTGAAGCTCACTGGCTAGCTAGCCTTGCTGAATAGCCAAGGGTCAGTGAGAGACCTTGTCTCAAAAAATAGACTGTAGAGGTTACTTGTGGGAAGATGCCTGACATTAACCTCTCTCCTTTGCACACATGCATGCACACCTATGTAACTGTTTTCAATTGCTCTGTACACCTCCTCACTGAATAGCCTGTTTATGCCCCTAAGCTGCCTACCACTCCTGTGTACACCTCCTTACTAGACAGGCTATGTACACACTCACTCTGGGCAGTTCCTTACTGAGCTGTCTACATCTATGATGGCCACTTCTCCACTGGACAAGCTATTTACACTGGTGTGGGCGCTTCTTCTGAGGAAAAACTTTGGTGCTGTGAGTACTTCCTCCACAAAAAAAGTTACCTATGCCTGCTTTAAGTGTGACTGGTGTCCCTTTGTTCCTTGAAGTCGGCTGTTTCCTACTCTGTAACACCTGTTCTATGGAGGTGACAGCTACTCTGCTTTCCATTCTCAGGACTACAGCTTTGTTTACATCTCTTTGGAAAGCTTCACACAAGCCCCCTCTTGGCTTAGAGGTGTTTTGTGTTCCTCCTTGCCTACCAGATATTTGAATTTTATCTGCCTTACCTAGTCCCTTGGTAATGCTAACTCTGAGGCAGGTTGGCATAGTAGAAGGTACCTTTTACCAAGCTCTGTGTAGGTACAGTGAGGCCTCAAGAGAACATGAGTGAATTGTAACCATAGGCTGCAGACACAAAAGGAAGGAGCCAGAGATAGAGAGAGGATGCAGAATGAGGGCTGAACCAGAGTGATGAACCAGCCCTTGGTGTGTTTGTGTTTTGTGTGTCTCCTGCCTTTGTCTCATTCTTTTCCCAGGTGCCTGCTAGTGCTTTCACTAGCCACTGGAGCAGGGAGTGTAGTAGAGAAGAGGCCTGTGGATAGGTATGTGGTACATCTCCTAGTTATGGCCTGCCATCTGGACTTCTTTTGACATCCGTGCCAAAATATCCTGTGATGAACAAGCTCTTCCATGTTTCACTACAGAGCACAACTACCTACACCATCACTCAGGCCAAAAGCCAAGAGTCTCAGTTTTCTTTCCTTTCACTAGACTGTCCAACATATCCATAATTGTTTGCTCTGGACCAGTCAGAGCCTTTTCTTCCTCTCTTCCCCTGCCCTATCCCTCTCCTCTTCTCTCCTCTCCCTATCCTTTCTTTTTCTTTCTTTCTTCCTTTCTTCCTTGTCTTTCTTTCTTCTTTCTTTCTTTCTTTCTTTCTTTCTTTCTTTCTTTCTTTCTTTCTTTCTTTCTTTCTTTCTTTCTTTCCCTCCCTCCCTCCCTCCCTCCCTCCCTTCCTTCCTTCCTTCCTTCTCTTCTTTTTCTTTCTTCTTTTGTTTTGAGACATAATTTCTATATGTAGCCCAGGCTGTCCTGGAACTCATTCTGTTGATCCACCTGCTTCTGCCTCCTGAATGCTGGGATGAAAGCTATGCACCACCACTTTTCCACAAGTCACAGTCTTTTCTATTTAAACCATGCCACCCAGTGTTGGTGGCAATCCAAGCCGGCAGCTGGCCTCCCGTCTCTCTGCAATAGGCCAGTTGTCAGCCCACCCCTCAGCCTCCCCGCACTGTTCAGAGAAGGGAACCAACCCTGATTTTGTTTGAACAGCAGCTCTGGGGATGGTGCCATTCTGCTGCTTAATAAAGTTGAAGGATTTAACTGGAAGAGTGAGAGCTCACAGTGAGGTGACAAAAGATTGTAGCTCTCCACGTGCTGTGTGACAAAGCTTTTCTGGGGAGATGCAACTCACATGTCTATTTACTCCAAATAGGGGTTCCATGACAGACCCAAGTATGGAAACCATCAAAGTCCAACTTGTTGAACCAGCGAGTTTTATCAGTGAGCATTAAAAATAAAACTTATGTATTTATTTTAGACAGTATCTTACTATGCAGCTCTGGTTGGTGTGGAACTTGCTGTGTAGATAAGATTGAAACTTGAATGAGCTGGACTCAGACTCACAAAGATTAGTCTGCCTTTGTCACCTGAGTGTGGGATTAAAGAAATAACATCACATCCAACCTTAAAAAATATTTAAAATTTTTTACTTTTAGCTTTTTGAGATTTTATTTTATTTCATGTGTGTGAGTGTTTGTTTGAATGTATGTTTGTGTACCACTTGCATGCAGTGCCCTTGGAGGCTAGAAGGCATTGGATCCCCAGGGACTGGCATTACAGACATTGTTAGCCTCCATGTGGGTGCTGGGAATTTAATGCCTGTCCTCTGGAAGAGCAGCCAGTGCTTTTAACCTCTTAGTCTCGCCAGCCCATCAAAAATAAATATTTAAAAAGTAAATAAATGTTTTAAAGTGAAAAAAATAAAAGTTTAAGAGTTCTGAACAATATCTTTTATTATAAAAGGATTTAATAAACTGACTTTTAAAATAGGTGTCTTTACACCTTTTTTTCCCTTGATGTGGCTCAAATAATGGTCTCCAGCAGTCTATGATCTCCGTGTAGCCAGTGGAATCCAGTGGAATGTGTCCAATGCCAGCAAGGGGAGCGCCCCACCTCCAGAAAGTGGACTACCTTGCTGCGTCCCTGCTGGGCTTGGTTTTGTATGTCGCACTTGTTAGTAGCACTCCCTGGGCCATGTGTGGATCAGCTTCATTCACGAGGAACAACTTAAAGGAGGAAGGGTGTGTTTTCTGTTATAATTTCAGAGGCTTCTGTCCATGGTTGTGTGGTGCCATTGTTTTGAACCCGTGGGGAGTCAGAGTATCATGCCAGGAAGGGTGGAAAGCTAGAGAAGAGGGAGGGAGAGAAGGAAATAGAACAGCGAGAGAGGGGAAGGTACTGTAGACCCATAAAGGCTCCAGCATCATGTCCCGTCCTTCTGGTAGGGCCCACATCTCCTTTCCACAACCTCCCAGCAGACCATTAATTTATGACTCCATCAACGGATTAATCCACTCATGAGGTCAGAGTCTGTTCATGATCCCAAAGCCCTCACTTCTGATTACTGCTTCAGTGGGGACCAAGCCTTCAACGCAGTAGTTTTGGGAGCAACAACTCAGATCCAAGCCACAGCAGGGCAAAGAGATCTCCACCTTCCACTCACTTCACAGCACTGCAAGAGTGAAGAGGACCCTTTCTTCTCCTCTGCCACCCAACTATGCCTTGGGAAGCTGTTCATCCGAATGCTGTTAAGAACCACAAGCCGTCGTGTGTACTCACTGTGCCCACTATCACCTTTTAGGGTACAAAATGTCAGGTCAGTCAAGGTGGAGCCTTGGGCGTGGCAAACAGGTGCACTATGAAGGCTCTGTCTGAATGTTTCTAGAATGAATGGCAGAGCAAGGACTGTCTGAACTGAGATCTTGGAGCCGCTCAGAATCCGGTATATAAACAACAGCAGGCGCAACTCTTGACAGGGTCCACTGCGAAAGCCTCAGGGGCCAGAGATTTCAAAGCAGGGCATGTAAGGATATTAAAAATGGAGGGACGACGGTAGCCTCGGCTTCCGATGGCCAGCAGCGAGAGGGAGTGGCTGACGACATGGCCTCCACAGGACAGGGGTGTGGACGCCAACGAGAACCTAGGCTGCGGCTTCTGGGTACCTCAGACATCTCCCCAGTGGGGAGGGTCTGTTCGGGTTCGAGGAGGGCGAGGACACCTGGGGACCTCTCAGGTCGCTGAGCTGGGGAACCAGACGCGGCCAAGTCTTTGGGCGGCGCCCCGGGGGCACGCTGAGGCTCACGCTGCCTAGAGCTGGGCACACGCAAGCAACTCGGCGTTCCCCGAGGACCGTCGCGGACCCCGGCGGGGGCGGCCGCGGGGGCGGGGTCTGTAGGGCTCGGGGGTGGTACTGACGCGGATTGGCTAGGCGCAGCCGCGTGACCAACCACTTATAGGGCGTGGCGTGGGGCCGCGGCTCGGGTGCGGTAGCAGCTGGCCGGCGAGGTACAGGCGGCTCGCTGCGGCTGGGCTTGGAGCCCCTGGCGCGCCGCGCCCTCGGTGCCGGGCCTCGGAGCCGGGGATGCTCGCGGCGCCCAAGAGTCATGGTCCGCTTCGGGGACGAGCTGAGCGGCCGCTATGGGGGCACCGGCGGCGGGGAGCGGGCTCGGGGCGGCGGGGCCGGCGGGGCGGGTGGCCCGGGCCAGGGGGGTCTGCCGCCCGGCCAGCGGGTCCTGTACAAGCAGTCCATTGCGCAGCGCGCACGGACCATGGCCCTGTACAACCCCATCCCAGTCAAGCAGAACTGCTTCACTGTCAACCGCTCGCTCTTCGTCTTCAGTGAGGACAACGTCGTCCGCAAATACGCTAAGCGCATCACCGAGTGGCCATATCCTACAGGGGCCTGGCCGGGCGGGAACTGGCGGAGGTCAGGGGCCGGGGCGACGTCGGTGTCCGCGCGGCGGGCCCGGGAGGGGCGGCTGGGGCCTGGGCGGCGGCGCCCAGTGGCCATCTTTCTGGTGCTGGGAGGGGGTGCGACCCGGGAGAGGCGCGTCGCGGACCCCACGGCCCAGCGAGGAGGAGCGGGGCGGGGCCTCTGGGGCGGTCTCCAAGTGCGTGTGTGCGTGGTTTGGGTGTGCGCGTGTGAGGTCCTGGAGGCCACGACGGACCGGGTTCACTCTGGGCGGAGTCCCTTCTGACCTGAGCGTCCCTTGTCCCTTCGTGCACTTGGTCTTGTGGAGCCAGGTTGGCGCACACAGCTTGCGGCTGGCCTGGAGGACACCGGAGGGCAAATCCGAATCTATGCAGGTGTGAGTGCTGTGTGGATGCAGGTCTGTGTGCTTGCTGGCTGCAGGTGCCTGCGTTTGTGTGCGGGCATCGCATGAGCCGGTGCTTCGCTTGAGTGTGTTAGGCATTCTTGATACATTATGTTCACGTGCGGGTGTAGATACTTGTAGCGGTGGCTTTAGGTAAGGTGTGCGCCTGCGCAGGGCCCGCTTCTACTGCTCTAGGGGGCGACAAGACTGTTTCCCCTGTGGCGCTGCTGGCCAGGCAAAGCAGCTGTCCGTGGTGCTGACAGCGTCGGAACTAGCGGAGGCCCCGCCTCTTGGCTGCCCCCAGAATTAGGGCGGGGAGCTGGGAAGACTAGTTCTGAGCTGAGGGAAGGTGGGTGTTGGCCAGCAGTATTCAGCCCTGGCTGCTGCACTGCGCTGTCCTCTTCTTCACTACCTCTGTAGTGCCTCCTACCCAGTCCTTAACCCACACACGCCCTTCGAATACATGATCCTGGCCACCATCATCGCCAACTGCATTGTTCTGGCCCTGGAGCAGCACCTCCCTGATGGGGACAAGACTCCCATGTCTGAGCGCCTGGTGAGTGCTGGCTGAGGGTCTGGAGACTGAACGATGGGGGTTAGTGACAAGTTTTCATTGTGTCTCAGCTGGACAGGCAGGGCTCTGTCCTACATCTGAAGACCCTTTGACCCTGCCACTCCTCCAGTGCCAGGAAGCTGGGGTCGTCAATCAGCCTGAGGAAAGACCAAGGACCCACCAGCTAGTCTGTCTTTAGCTATCCCTGCTCCCCAGATGGTTCATTTGGGCGTGCTATGCTGGCCTTGATTGCTAGACTTAGAATGAGGGAGGGGCATTTCTCATGAAGAGAGTAAGAGTAGCAGGCCAACTGACGACCTTTCCTGCCATGCTCTCTAAGGAAGCACTTCTTCCCAAATGTTCTAAATCCATATTTTCCTCCAGTGTCCTGCCAAGAGTTTCCTAGAACCCAGGCTGTCTACTGTGGGGATCAAGGGCCATACATCTGGAATTATGGGTCTTATGAAGCATGAGGCAGGGTTGAAGGCCAGCCTTCTGGACTCTGGAGGTTTGAGGGGTAACACACTTAACAGGTGACAGACGGTACAGCCACAGCTTTTCCCTGCTACCATTTTGCCAGGTCTTAGCATGTGCAATGTGTGACTGTGTGACTGTAGCACTTCATATAACAAAGGAGAAGCAATTGGAAGTCAGAAGGGCCCTGTGGACTGAGGTCTCTAAGGAGACGAGGCTGCTCCATCCTTTCTCTATCCCGGCTGTTGCTTCTCTGACTTCAGTCTGGATTAAGCAATGTTTAACCTGGGAAGCGGCACCCTTCTGAGCTCTGGTGTTGGCTCTCTTCCCACTCTTCTGCAGTTTGCAAGAGGAGGTGACTATGAGCAGGTGGGCATCAAGACAAACCAACTAAGGCTGTTTAGGATGGCTATTTGGAGCTGAGGGCCTTCCTGGAGGACATGAGAAGGCTGAGGGGGCGTAGAGAGTGTAGGTTGTGAAGGAGGAGTGTGATTAAGTCACATTTTAAGGTAGAAGGTAAGTAATGGTCCCTGGGCACTTCTGGCCATGCCCAGTAGTGTTCCTCTGTTCCTCTGAGCTTCTGACAGAGAATGTTCTTTGTTTGCTCTATCCTTGTGGGGAGCATTCCTTCCAAAGGCCAGAGAAGGGGATGAACTTGGAGGTTCATCAGGATGAGTATCACGAATGCCAGGCTACAGTTAGTGACCGTATCTCCAGGGAACCCTGGCAGGTAGGGCCAAGAGGATCACAGGCTAGACTTAGGTCAGCAGAAGGAGGTCATCAATTTAGGCATCCTTTCATGGACCAGTCTGATGTCCAGCTTTCTGAGTACGTGTGTTAGTATGTCAGGTTTGCTAATATACTAACATTTGGTTGAACAAGCTTGGTTTTGGTGATGGTAGGAAGGGGAAGATGTAATTTTTGTAACTAAGCTGTTGGGAAAACAAGCAATATATGCCTGCTTTGGATCTATCCTGGAAATCCAAAAAGCTCTCTGCTAACCCCAGTCTTGCCTGTAGGCCCAGTCCTCAGGGGACTGGGAGAGGCGGGCTTGGAAACTGGAGCTAGCCTAGGCAGCAGATAGGGATTGAACGGTGTCAGGACCCCTCAGTGTTTCTAGCCTCACTTGGGGTTGGGCTTCCTCATCTCTGGGGATTCTGTTTCCTACTCACATATAGCTGCCCAAGCCTTGAGCTTGCAGCCCAGCGGCTTCTAAGCCATTGGCATAGCTATCTTCCAGCCCTGTCAGCTTCAATCATGGGTCTAGCTTATAGGAGCTGGGCAGGAGAACCTAGGGTAGGGCTTCCTTGCTAGTAGCCCTGTCTGCTCTCCTCTTTTCTGACCAGGAGCCTTCTTTGAAGCCCTTCTGAGATCAGCTCCTTCTTCAGTATAGTCAACATCCCCTCCCAACTAAGCTAGACCAGAAACCTCAAAGCCAAGAACAGTTCATACATTCCTCCATGAGCCTCATCCCTGTCATAAGGCAAAACTAGGAGACAGGACAGGAACACTAGGCCATCATTGCATGTTCAGTTGCCAGGTCCCTTAGATGTAGCTTCCTCTCATACTACTCGTAGCCACATCCCATTCCAAACTTCAGGGCCATGGGTGGCCATTAATTAGTCTCCAGGACTGGCTCCCTGCAGGCAAGAAAGAAAGGGCCAAGCTGAGGTGTTGGCAAGGCTTGGGGCCCTTGAGGGCCAGACTTCTTGAGGAAAGGTTCCAGCTGAAGAAGTTAGTGGCCCCATCTTACCTGGCAGCTCCTTGGACCAGGTATGTAGGCCACATGCCCACTCTTTCTTCATGGGAGCATAGTGGCTCTGAAAGCAGTTTTTGCTAAAGTTTGTCCTAGAGGCCAACCCTATGTGAGTGGACTCTGGAATGACGATCCTCTTGCTTTTTACATGTGTGGTCATATAACATCCTTCTCCCCAGTATCATATCTTGTAGGTTTTGGCTAAGAAGTAGACTTGGGGATCTTACTAGAGTCTCTACCCTTACTCCTTTGGGCCCACTGTTTTCTCAACAATAATCTTTTCCTTAGGCTCTAGCTCTAGAAACCTTTGTTGCCATACCTTTGATGAAGCTCCCTGATGGGTCCATCAGGGTTCCTGGATTTGCCCACCTCCCAGACTCACGACCATCACTGGGCCTTAGGCCTGGCCTGTAGAGGAGCTCTTCCCTCTGGTTTCCACAGATGCCATCATTGTAGTATCCTCAATGCTGAAGCTTTTCCTTTCTTGTTTTCCCTGTCAGAATCTGCATGTTCTGCCTGTCTATAATATGTTGCATGTGTGAATGATTCCCAAAGCAACGTCCAAGGATGCCAAGCTTTCCAGGTAACCTGGCATAGGGGCCAGTGGTGATTGCTTGGTTTACCTATGATGTCTGCTGTAGTTGCTCTCTCTCTGTGCCGATGGGCCTTTCGAATGGAAGAGACTTTAGTGTGTAGAAGGGCTACTCCACTTACTATGAGGATTTGATTCTGCGGTCATCCTCAGGGAGCACTGGCACTATTGCTCTCTCTTCTTAACCTCTTTGAGTAAAGTCTGCCATATGATTCCAGCAGGACAATCCTGGGTATCCTGTGAGTGGAGCAGAAGCTAGGTTAAAGACATAGGATATTTTGCCACACCAGCAAATGATAGGTTATATTAGGACCATGTCAGATGAGCATACTCAGGCTAGTGGGAGCAGTCCACAGGGTGCCTGGCAGGGTCAGCCTTGGGATAGTAGGTATGGCCACCAGACAGGGACCGCTGTCTAGCTATTTTGCCGAGGGGACAGAGATGAACACTGTCTTGTGCTCTTCCTCAGGATGACACGGAGCCTTACTTCATCGGGATCTTTTGCTTTGAGGCGGGGATTAAGATCATCGCACTGGGCTTCGTGTTCCACAAGGGCTCCTACCTTCGAAATGGCTGGAATGTCATGGACTTCGTGGTGGTTCTCACGGGGTATGTGGGCCAAGCCTGAGTGCATGCATGCATGTGTGCTTCCCTACTGTGGGGCTAAGGTGGCAAAAATGTCCACGTTGGTACCTCATACTCTGACTGGAGTGCATGGAGTACAGTGGCCCCTGATGGTACTGCTGGATAAATGGGGCTTTCTTCTCCTCACTCAGTTAATGGTCTCTGGGTTTCCCAAGAAAGGCTCTCAGAGACATTAGGGGTCTGTTTCCATCTGCTGTGCTGTAGCTTTCGAGTGAGGGCCATGTTTGTTTGTGTTTATAATATGTTTTCTCAAAGGGCTCACTCCTAGTGGCCTATCTGGAGGAGCCTTACAGACTCTAAAAGCAATGAGGTCACTGGGTACTGTGGATGGTGTGACCAGCAAGTGAGGGCCTTCTTTGAGGAAGGCTCTTATCTGTCTGTGATCTTAGAGGAATTCTTGGTATCTGAAAACTTCCTGTCTGAGAAGCTACCTGGGATGTCTCCCTGGTAGCTCTATGCCATGTCACTGTGTGAGGCTGAGCACATGTTCCTGGCTCTTGCCCTGGTAATGTTTTTGTTTTTAAATTTATTTATATGAGTAGGTGTTTTGCTTGCATGTGTGTATGTGCACCACATGTGTGCCTGGTGCCCTCATTGGTCAGAAGGGGGCATCAGGCCCCTGGAAATGTAGTTACCACGTGGGTGCTGGAAACTGAACTGGGGTTCTCTGTTAGAGCAACTTGCACTCTTGACTGCTGAGCCATCTCTCCAGCCCCTCTGCCCTGAACGTGTTTAGTTACACCGAATGCCCACTGCTGCCTGCCAGTGCTTCCTTATAATGAAACTCCCCACCATACAGGAGCTTTAGGACACTGGGGTGTGGCCCTGAGCCACCTCTGTTGATTTATCTGCCTAGTGGCATCGTACATCTTCTTCTGTTTCTCTGGTGTAGGTTTAGGACTGTGGAACTGCAGAGGCTGTGGTTGGGGTGAGGGCTGCTTACACAGAGCTTGCGGATTTCTTAGATCCTCTGTCCTGGTCTAGTGATGACAGTGTCATCGTTCCTAGGGCCTTGGAGACTATGTGCCCAGATTGGGGCATAGGGC
Source organism: Pachyuromys duprasi (assembly GCA_028658305.1). Classification (NCBI taxonomy): domain Eukaryota; kingdom Metazoa; phylum Chordata; class Mammalia; order Rodentia; family Muridae; genus Pachyuromys; species Pachyuromys duprasi. Next base: position 113,252,324 of record CM053752.1, on the reverse strand, counting down.
ATATTGCCCACCATAGAATGAGGGCACATTCTTAATGAGAGTTGGTGTGGCTCCGTCTCCTCTGCCAACTGACTCCGTGGAGGTCTGGTGCTTGTGAGTGTGTGTGGGAGGGGGTTAGGCAGATGGAGAGTAGGAAAGAGGTGACAGGGAAGCCTGGGTCTGGGGCTTCAGCCACCATGGGTCCCTGTATGTGAGGAATAAATGGAGTCAGATAATGACCTCTGGGTTCCTAAATAAGGCCCACAGAGACATGGGATCCATTCCCCATCTTTGCACAGCAGCTTCTGCTGGTAGAACCATGTTTGTAAGGCTGGGGAAGGGAGAACATTTGTCTGGTATGGAGTTGTCTGATATGGCCAGGTAATTTAGTATGTTAGTGGCTTCAGTCCCTTCCATGTGATGTGATGGTGATCTTCACACACTTCTGTGAATTGCTCCTTTTTCCAAACTGGGTGTGTGTTGCCATGGTGTTTGCAGAAAGCCCTCTACAGCTTTATGGAGTCTTGCTTTCTACTAATGACAAAAGTATAGAATCACTTGGGGCTGGTGAAAAGTGTGGCCCTGTCAGTGGGGTGTTCTTCATGTCCAGGGCTACTACCCAGGGCATCCAGGAGTAACTACAGCTGTTTACAACTCTCTTTCTCTTGAGATCAAGTCCCTGAAGACAAGAATGGTGTCTTATTTTTCAGAGTGTCCCCTGAGCCTGTCTTAGGGCATCTAGACTCAGGCAGTGAGTGTTGGCCAAACTGACAAATACTGAATGGAGAGGGTGACAAGGGACGCTTGGACCCTGCTACTAGAATTTCCACCAAGGCATAGGCTGCCTGGGAACAGGGAGGCAAGAAGGGACACCAGAGTTCCCCACCCCACCCCTGTCAAAGGACCCCTAGATCTTCCAGAACTTGGATCCTAGGAGAGGCCTGAGAATGGGAGACATAGCCCATTGCCAGATGGTGGAAGACAGGAATGCTAACCTTCCTATGAACACCTGTGAGAAGATGCTAGGGTGCCAAAAAAGAGGGGAGGACTGTCTTGCTCTAGCCTTGGACATCCCCTTGTCCATTTTCTTTCCATCCATGTCTCCTTTTCTGCCTCGTGGTCAATGATCTTCTCTCCTCTCCACTTCCCCTCTTTTTCTGCTTCCTGCACTCTTCTGTGTCGTCATGTCCTCTGTTGCCAGTCTCATCTCAGTCTCTTGTTCAATTTCCCTGCCCTCTGCCCTGTGCCGTCGTGTTTGCAGGAAGCTGGCACTGGTGCCATGCTTTTATGGTTTCTCCCTTGCATTGAATTCCTTGAGATAGTGCCAAGTTTTGGGGAACCACCCAGATGGGAGGGTGATGCATGTCTCATGGAGGCCCACATGCAGCAGGAGTCACACCAAGAGCTGCTCTGATGATACCTGTGGGATACTGAATCACAAGGGACCTGCATGTGTTTGTGTTTGTGGGAGGCTTTGGTGGGAAACCCAGGGAAGATACCATCTCTAACCCTCCCGAGCTGAGGTCCCTGTGGCAGGGTATATATGGGGTGTGGCACTTTCTAGTTATTTTGTTGTTTTAATTAAACTTTGTTTAATTGGTGCTTAGAAGGCCGGAGGCCCAGAGGAGAGAGGCAGACAGCACCCTGGCCTGTTACCTAGTGAAGCCAGGCATATCCCTATTGGCCAACAGGAGTCTCTCTTCTCCTAATGCTGGTGTGGAGGTTGGGAGAGATGCCTGGGCAGGGATAGGGTAGGGAGTTGCATCTCCTGCATCACCCCTTCCCCCTTTGGAGAAGCTGAGGCTGGGTGCCCACTGCTGTACTCCTTGATTTCTTCTCAGGTGTCTTTTGTTATCTGCATTAGTGTATGTGGTGCAAGGGCTGTGATCAATTAGGTATACTGGGCACTGGCTGCTTGGGAAGCATAGGTAGGATCTGATTATGGGTCCTATATAGGTCAAACGGATGCCTCTGAGATTATGAGAGATGCTGGTGGCTTCTGGGAATTGGCTGGCCTGTGAAATATGGGCCTGTTCTCATCGAGTCTGGCCCTTCAGTGATGGGTCTTGCTTCTCATTGGATTAGCTTATGGATAACCACCCAGACTGTTGTCCCTTGGTGGGGTGGGGACAAGCGCCTAAATTTCCCAATATGGACTCTGTCTTACTACTAGGTGAATGGTTCCCTTCCGGGTCCTACAGCTGATTGGAGGGATAGGGGCAGGCTTCCATGTCCACCTCCTTTTCCAAGCACACTTCTTCCTGCACAGCAGGGCCCAGAGTTGCCCTGATTGGAGCCCTCACTGGAAGAGGATTGAAAGAGCCTCCATCCCAGCTCAGTCAGAGGCCACCTGAAAGCGATGTCCTGCTCCTCATCTACCTACTCCCCATGACCATCACACTATGTCCACCTGTGACTGTTCATGTCCCTGAACAGTTGAGCTTTCCTTCTGCTGACACTGCTCCGGACATTCACACATCAGCCACTTACACATTCAGTGTTTGCCAGGTGGTATGAACATGGGTACAAAACTGCAGAGCCCCTTTCTGTGAGCAGCACTCCTCCCAGCCTGTCTCTCAGCAGTATATATGCAACTTCACCCCTAGCTGGTGTTTATATATGCTGTAGTCACTGGCTCTGGATTTCCACTTCTCAGACTGTCACCAGGGCAGGTCTGCATCATGGCTTAGGTGACAGTGCTTCTTGCCATGGACCAACTCAACATGTCAAGGACTGAATAACATTGATCTTGGTGGAAAGTGGGTAAGGAGTGCGCAGGGCAAGCTTTGTGTAGCAGTCAGGGAAGGCTTCAGGTTTGGGAGGGTGTTAGTGGGCCTCAATGCTTAAGGGTATATGATACTTGGTAGGAACCAAAGTGTAGCAGGAAGTGGACAGGATCCTCAGAAACTAGAGAAGTTATCTTGGACTGAAACCTGCTGCCCATAGCTATGGGCTTGCCTGGGCAAGGAGGTGATAGAGACCCAGGGGAGCATTTGTCTGCAGTGGGGGATTCAGTAAGAGCATGTTCTGTACCACAGAGCTGACACTGGAGGGAAATGTGTGATGTGGCCTGAAGTGGATTAGGTGTATACAGGAGTGAGGCTGCTGGGCATGGGGGTCTTGTGGTGGGACCTGATAGTAATAATTATGCTCATTGTTTAGGGTGCTTTGTATCAAAATAGGAGTGATAAAGTTGATTGGTGAGAGCAGAGGACAGAGGCCCAGAGTGCTGTATTAGGTTAGGAACTCTGCATACCTGGACGTGGGTGGTGAGATCCAGGAGAAGCAGATGCAGTTGGAAAAGGCCAGCCCTGGAGTCTGAGTGGAGACAACATGCAGGGCCCTGGTCGCTGCACTGGTCTGTGCAATGGAAAGGAGTGTTTGGGGGCTGGAGACAGGGGTTCTTAGGTGGGCAGACATGGCAGCGATGGCTGTGGTCTTTACAGACTGTTCCCACTGAATTTGGAAGCAAGTGTGCCAGCTGAGACATGTGAAGATGAGTGAAGAGATATGGGAGACAGAGATGTAGGAGACAAATGTCGGGTAGAGTAAGGAGGGGTGACTAAGAAAGGGAGAGCAAGTAAATGAGGGGGTTACTAGAGCTCCCCTAGCCCAGCACCCCTCCTGTCCTTCCAGCCACCTCTTCTTCACTGTCTGGCCATCAGCGTGCTTGGTCACCTGGAAAGCATTTGCAGGAGACATCTCTCCCTTCTTCCCTGTTTAGGTTTCTCAGGACACAGAGGTGACCAAATAGATTCTTGCCTTTGTGCAGGCCACGTTTTTCTGGATACATAACGCAAACTGTCCATTTGCCTTTGGAGAGAGGGAAGGCTCACAGTAGCTGGAGACTATTGTCTCTGGTGTCAGGAAACTGTTGAAAGATGGTTTTGGTGCGTGGAGGAGAAGAGGGTGCAGGGCAATCAAGTTGGGCTTACGCTGGGCACAGGGTGGAAAGCAGACAATTGAGCGTGAGGGTACTGGAGTCAGCAGCAGCCCAGGTGGAGGCTTCAGGCCCAGGCTTCAAGCAGTTAAGAGGCGTACTGAGAAGGCAGAGTCTGCAGGATCCTCTGGCGTCTCTCAGACCTGACACTTTTCCAGGCTGCTGTCTTTCTATGCTTCCTGTGGTGCTCATCATACTGCTCCTGCCCCCGCCCCACATGGTCAGTGCCTCCTCACCCAGGATTCCCAGATCCCTGCTATAGCTTTTGGCCTAGAGGACTTAAGTCCACAGTAACAAGGATGTCCGCACCTCTGCTGTGGCCTAGCCGATGGCTTTTTCTCATGGCCTATGGAGACACAGAAAAACAAGTCTTGGCTCAGGCAGGTGGTTCTCGGGGGTGTGTGGGGGTGTTCAACCACAGCTTCTCATTTTACTTCAAATTAAACTGAGATTCTTTTCCAGGACATGTAATTAGAGCTCAGGATCCTCTCTGGACTCATCTCCTGTGGAAAGACGAGGAGTGTGGTCTGCCTCATTGAAAGGAAAGGTGGACAGTGAGTTGAGGCAGGCATGGCCACCACAGACTCTGAACTTAGTGCTAAGCTACTGGTGTCTAATATCCTTTAGGGCACAAGGATATAGCCTGATTTAGGAGGTGCTCCTTTGGAGCTGGGGAGGAACAAGGAAGTTAGGGACAGAACAAACAGATGAGCATCGTGGACATCTGCCACAGGACAAGGAGACAGTGTTTAGGGATACTATGCCTGCCATTATGTGACCCAAGACATATTTGAACGTGGTACAAAAGACATGAAGTGACAGTGACATGTGTTTGATGAAGGCTGACCCCAGTGTATGTCTGGCTGTGTGTAAACATGATGTTTACTTGTGGCTCTGCTGGGGAATGGCCTCTGGTGCTGGTTGAGTTGAGGTTCCCTGGACTCCCTTTCCCTTCCAACATCCAGGGCTCTGGTTATCTGCTGCCCCTAAGTCTGGCTGTAGCAATTGGGGTTAGGAGTTCAGCTCTGAGAGGTAGCCTCTGTAGCTACAGGGGTTGGAGAGGGGAACGGGACCTTTGATCCTGTATTTTGAAATAAGGTTTAAGGTCCTTCAGGTAGTATCCACATGACTTTATTGGCGACTCAGGGGGGCATTGTAACCTTTCCTGGTCCTGTGGCATCTGAGAACTTGCCAGACACAGGACATAGGGAATCCCCCTTGAACAGTGGGTCCTCTGCTCCTCAGCAGCTTTGTGAATGCTGCCATGTGGCACTGGATGACTGCTGGGGACACTGTGTGTTCATTGTCCACATCTCAGATGCCCTGTCTTGAGAGTGGTCTCCCACTGGCCTCATGTCCCTGGGACAGCCCTAGAGCCCTGTGCTGGTTACATAAAGCCCCAGGGATGCCCTGCTTGATGAGTGGTACCTAGCCTCCCTCCTTGCCATACACCCCTGCAAGTGGGTATTTATAGAGGGCCTAGCTCACTCTCTGCTCTATTCCCCCCTCCCCCTACTTTTTCCTTTGCTTCAGGACTCTGCACTTCTGGATCATGGGACAGAATGAGGCCCTTCATAGGGACAATCCCCATTGACTTTTGTTTGGGGCTCAGGATATTCCCTGATCCTGGGTAGGTGGAGACCCACAGTCTCTTAATTGAAGTAGCTTCAAGCTCTGGTCCTGTCAGTTACTTCTAGGGTCTGGGAGTGGTGTGTTTGCAGTTTAGGAGGAGCCCCTGAGAAAAATGAATCCTAAAACCTACCTTATGCAGAGGCAAAGCCAGGCCTTCTTGATAAGTAGGGCTCGGGCTGTGTGCCCTTGAGGCTGTGTACTGTACAGTGGCTGGGCAGAGGCCCAACTGCACCTGGGCTAGATAGACCACAGGTGAGTGATGGGAGGTGCTTCTGAAGTCCACTAACAACTGACTCAAGGTGGAGAGCTTCCCTGACCCCCGATAGCCCAAATCAGGGTGTAAGAATGGTATATGCTTCCAGCTGCTTCTTGGCATTGCTGGTCACCACCGTCCAATATCCCAGCTGTAAGAAAGGGTAGAAAACAGGAATTCTAGGTTCTAGGACACATGCCCACCTATCTCGCACACCTTCCACAAACTGTGCCCTCAGACTTGGGCGAATTTTGTGCCAAGGCACTCCTAAATCCAGCCTCCAGGGCCTCTCATATTATTCAATATGAGACCCAGAACAGTCTCTTGGCAGCCAGCACTCAGGGTAGTCAGGAGGCTTCCTGTTCTCACCTGCTCTCCACACCTGACTCCTGCAGCCCAGGGATCAGGAAATAAAGCCTTCCTACAGAACTCCTCCAGGATACTTGCAAAACCAGTTAGTGTACAGGCTGGTGGGGGACTACAGCCCTGACCGGCAAGGAATACAGAGCATGGGGCAGAGTGGATCCAGGGTGCTGGATATGCCACTGTGAGCTATGAACAATTCAGGGCCAGGAAACTGGTCCTATAGCACCCAGCAAGGGCCTGACACATACAAGGCCAGCTGGTGTCAGACAAAGGAATAAGGGGCTGAGGCAACATGTACCTTCCTCTGGGGTTCATAGACCCTTTCCCAGACTGGTCCAGTAGCTGGTGAGCTGTAGGCCTGGTCAGGATTTTGAGATGGGCTCTAAATTAGTTATCACCATTTAGGAGGGACAGGCCTTGTAAATACCCAAGTTTCTTCTTTTTTTTTTTTTTTTTCAGATTGAAAGAGAGTGGAGGTAGGCAGAAATCAGCATTTGAATGAACAAGGGTAAGGTGTATACATTCCAAAGGAACATTTTACCAACACATGTGCCACCATTCTTGTTGTCAATATGACTGGATTTAGAATCACCTAGAAGATATACCTCTGTGAGGAAGTTCTGGCAGAGGTTTACTTAAGGGGTGAAACCCTCCCTTAATGAGGGGAGCACTCCCATAGGCTGAGCAAGAAGGGAGCCAGCTGAGCTTGTTGTAATTTACAAAAGTGAGTCAAGGGTCACCCCCTATCATCCAGCTGCTCCTGTTCTGACAGACAGTAGATAACCTGCTGAGAGCCACTTAGAGCAGAGCTTGTGAATACCCAAGTTTCTATCTTGAATAAACATCCCAATTCCACCTGGTGGAGTTTGCCTTTTTGTCCTGGTTGGCATTTCCTTGACAGGCTCAGGCACGGGTGCTCTGGCGTGTTGTACTGTGTCCGAGCTAGTAACTGGGGACAGCTGGTGCTGCATCCTGTGGCCGTACCCACACATGCCAGCGAAGGTGGCACTCCTGAGCAGAGGAGTGAGCTCACTGGCTTCACTCCTTTCTGCTCAACATCCCTCTTCACGCTGGAGCCCAGAGCTGTGATTCACACTGAGGTGAGAATGATTGCTAATGGCCTCTCTCTGTTACTAGGCTTGGAGCTAGCAGGGTGGCAGGCAGGTCTCCTTCTCAGTTTGGATTCCTTGATCAGGGTGACCAGGGGCTTCCCATTTCCTGGGATTCCATCCCTGCTATGGTAGAAAGAGAGGCTCTTTCCTGTGCTGCCCTCATCCTGTTTGTAGCTTCATCTGGCTGATCTGTTTTGCTGTCCAGTTTATAGGAAGTCAGATGTTTCTAGGACAGATTCCCAGCCGGCCAGATAGCTACTACTGTCATTAACCTTGAGGCACTTAATCTCTTCCTGCTTTCTTCTCTTATTGCTGTCACACCAAAGCCTTATTGTTCCAGGCTGGGAATAGGGTTCATTCTAGAATTCATATCACATTATCACAGAGACCATCTCTGGGTTTCTCAGAGCCCTTTGGGAAGGATCATGCGACCCTGGCAGGCCTAGGAGGCAGTGATGGGCCCCTTTGGAATGGGATTTGTGTTATATCTCCTTCTTTTTTTCAGTGCTGGCCTCAGTCATGACCCACCCTCACCCCCTGCAGCCAGGTCCGTGTGTGTGTGTGTGTGTGTGTGTGTGTGTGTGTGTGTGTGTGTTTAGATATAACAAAGCCCCACATAGCCTGGGCAGCTTCAACTCGACTGTAAAGTTGCCTGTTCTGGAGTCTGGAAGCCCAAGCTCCTGGTTACCAGTGAGTGTAACTCTAGGTCTAGGTGTTTTGTGAACCCTTGGTATCCTGGGCTGGCTTGAGGCTCTAGCTAAGCATTGTAGAGTGCTTCATTAACATCCCCTCCCAAATACAAACACCCCCACCCCACATCCCACTCTAGGCTTCCCCTGATGTACTTCTTGCATTTCCCACCATTAGCCACCGAAGACAACACACACCCAGAAATGCTGAGGATTGAGAAGGGGGACTGTGATGGGGGGTGTGGCCTGAGGGCAGTGTGCTGTCTAAGGTGGAATCCCTGATTCCATTTTTCTCAGCATCTGTCCTCAGATACTCTCTCAGGCAGTAGTCACTCCCTTGTGGGTAGGAGGCCAGAGCTCCCTTTTCTGCATGCAGCCCTAATTAGCACAGGGGAGGTGGCTGCCTCCTGCCCACAGATGCCCAGAGGTTTTAACTGGGAGGGGCTGACATGTGGGTTTTCACAGACTCACCAAACTTACACTAGTACACATTGGTGGGATCAGGGACCAGAAGTACAAGGGATGTGGGTCTGTGGACCAGGCAAGATCAATGGGTTGGGCACTGCGAGCTCTGAAACGGCTTTTTTAAAAAAGGTAAAGCTTGAATTTTGATTTAATTCTAGATTTAGCATATATGTAGATTTATCATATCATAAATGATATGATATGTATAACTATATATAACTATTATAGCTTATTATGTATAATATAGTTATATTAGATATAATATAACTATATTATTATATTACAACTTATTATAACTAAAACTATATATATATATAGTTATAATAAGTATTATGGAGGGAACATTGCATCCTTACCCAGATTTCTCCAGTGACAATGCCTCACAAATGCAATACAACAACATAGCTAGAACACTGAACTTCCCATTCTCAGGAGTAACCATCTGGGTGCCCTACAGGCTTACTACATCCTGCACTCACCTCTACCCCTGGCAATGACTAATTCTTTCGATATGTCTGTGATTTTGTTGTTTCAAGAATATGTGAGCTGGGCATGCCTTTGATCCCAGCACTTGGGAGGGAGAGGCTGGTGGATCTCTGTGAGTTCAAGGCCGGCCTGGTCTGGTCTACAAAGTCCGGGATAACCAGGACTCCAAGAGAAACCCTGTCTTGAAAACAAAAACAAAACAAAAGAATATCATGTGAGTGGTGTGTGCCTTCAAGGTTTTTCTCCACTGAGCATAATCCTTTGCAGATGATGTTGCAGTTTATTTTTTTATTTTTATTTTTTATTACTAAATTCAGGCATGCCTCAAAGATGTGGTTTGGTTCTAAACTGCTACAGTGAAATACATTTTGTAATAAAGCATGTCAGGACTTCTTATTGCCATAATGCCTACAAAAGCAATGCACTGTATCTGCTAAATTAAGCACAACAACATTATGTCTACAGCATGTGCACTCATTCCTAGCTTAAAAAGTGCTTTCTTGCTGATAGTGCTAACGGTCACTGAGCCTTTTGGTTGAGATCTTTTTGTTGGTGGCAGCTGCTGAAGAAAGTGATGCCTGGCAATTTCCTAGAACAGCAGTAAAGCTGGCTTTATGACAAACTTCTTTTCATATACTTGTCTTTAGTCTGCAGTGCTATGTGGCAGCATGCTATTCACAATGGACTTCTTTTAAAATTAATGTTGGTCTTCTTAAGATGCCACTGCTCTACCAACTAATTGGGATGCTGTAAAGTATAAACCACTTGTTGTCAACAGTGTCCACAACCTCTTCCCCAGGAGCGGGGGGGAAACCACAGCTTCGTGTCTGTTCAGGTTTGATCATGAGATGACAGTGATTCAGATGGTTCTTCAGTCTCTTTCTACTACTCCACAGCTGCTTGGCTCCACAGCTTCCTCCCTAGAGTCTTTAGACCCCAACCCCTACCAAGTTAACCCCTTCCAGCCTGATGTTTCCATTGAGCCACTTTGAGTTACCACTTAGCACAGTGAGTCTTCAGAATTGTTAATGTTTGTTTGCCCAGATTTATCAGAAGAGCATCTGAGTTGGAATTATTTCTTAGTTTGTGAGCTACACAGTGATTGTTGTGTTAGCAGGCTTCAGAACAACATCCAAATCATTTGAGGTCCACATCACAGCTCTTTAGGGGGCAGTGCGTTGCCTGTAGATAGTAATATCTAATAGAATTGCCTCCACATCAGGCCCTATGTTCAATAAAACATACTGTGAACAGGTGTGTGGTCATCCAAGCTCTGTTTCATTTACAGAGCAGAGGAGATCTAGTATAATTTTTAAGCCCCAAGGATTTTAGAGTAGCAAATGAGCTTCAACTTCCACTTCTGTCTGTGTCAGTACCCAGTGAAATCAGCCTGCCCCATCTTTATATCTGTGACAGTGTTCAGTGGCTTCTTCCGCCTAGAAAGCTACTATTCCAATACTGCAAATCTATTTTAAAGAAGCCTACTCCACCAGTCACTGCAGCTGGACCTTCTGGATTTCTTGCTATTGCTGTTACAATAGCACCTGCTGCTTGGCATTGATGTTCCAGTCTTGGCCTTGAGAGAGGTTGGACAAGAAGCTGTTGTGGCTCGTTCGTTTCTACAGACCACTACACTTTCTCCATAGCAGCAGTAGGCTGGCAGCTTTTCCTTATGTTTGCTCATTCGAGTTTCAGAACGTTTCTTTTGATTTACAACTCGACTGTTTGGAGTGAGTGGCCATTTAGGCCATCTCAGCTTCTGACCTACCTTCCTCACAAAGCCTCATCATTCATAACTTCTAATTTAAGGTAAGAGATACACAATTCTTCTTTTTACTCGAACACTCTGAGGCTGTTTTAAAGCTACTGTTAATTTTAATATTGTTGTGTCTCAGATTAGAGAGGCCCAAGACAAGCGGGAAGAGGAGAAATTTGCTGATTAGTAAAGCAATCACATCATGACGTTTCTTAAGTTCCTTGTCTTACATATGTAATTATGTGCATCTCATGTGTCTTAGTGTGAATGTTGTCCCAATCAAGCACATTAAAAGCGTCATGGATCAGCTCACAAGTGTGGGGCTGTGACCTTTGGGTTGGGCAGTACTGTCGTCATTTTGATACAGAACATCTGTGATGACTTGCCTGAACCCTCAGGGGAGAGGGCTGTTGATGCTGTCCCCTGTGGGGATTGGAAGGAGGCTTATAAGATCCCTTTCCTCCCCTCCACTATTCATAGCAGAGCTGTCCATAAGTTGCCAAGGGCATCTCCGGATAGTGTAACCACCTCTAAGTTGCCCATATTCCTTTAGGTAACCCCAGTAAACTCACTGTTCATCAGGCTGGACTTAGAAGCAATCTTTGGTTTGTTGGTGCCCTATCTGGGGTGAATAGAAGTTTTTATATTTCCCCACTAAAAATCATGCAACACAGGTCACCATAGCAAATTAGTAAGAATGTTTGGAATACTGCAATCTTACTAAGTTTACTAATCTTACTAAGACAAAAGCAAGAAAATGTCGGAGAAGTGGCTCAGTATACTTGATGGGAATGGTTTATAAAAACAAGTCTGTGTTTTTTGTGCCTGAAGCACAGAAAGGAAAGTGCAGACCAAGTGCCAACTTATCTAACCATCAGCCAGTGAAAGTTTCCATCCATTTTCAAATATAGTTTCTATGTGTGTGTATGTGTGTGTGTGTGTATGTGTCTAAAGGCTATGTTATAGTTCCATGTTCAGTGCTTTTTAAAGAAACTGCTAAACTGCAATCTACTGTCTTTGCTGACATTTGGGGTTGTCACTGTTTTTATTTACCTGTCCTCACAGGCAGTAGATTTTCTATCTGTTGAAATTACTGTAGTTTGATTGTGTTCCCTGATGATGAGTGATAATAGATATCTAGTATCAAACACTCCAGCTAGAACTGAGCTGAGGATATAGCTCAGTGACAGAGTACTTGCCTATCATGTTTGAGGCCTTGAGTTCAATGCCCATTATAAGCAATAAAACAGATACAAATCAGCAGAGTATACAGAGACTCAGTCTGTGGGCTAGGAATCAGCAGGTGGCAAAACATTAGAGCATTTGTTTTTTATTTTTCTTTCAAAAGTCTTTAAATTCTGTATGTATGTATGTATGCATACATGTATATATGCATGAATGTATGTATGCATGCATGCATGTGCATGCCAGAGTATATGAACATCAGCAGATAGCTTGCAGGAGTTTGTTCTCTCTTGCCATGTGAATCCTAGGTATTGAGCCTGTCACCAGGTTTGGCAGCAAGTTGACGTTACCCACCCGGCCATCTCACTGGTGCTCTAGCTTTTAAAAATTAAATAAAAAAAAAGATTTTTGTACTATGTGCTTTGGTCATAGATACAAGCCTTATCAATTAAATTTGGAAATGTTCTCTTGTCTAGAAGTCATTACATCAAAATAACAGTTCTTGAAATGTTTGGTAGAATTCTGGAGTGAATCCATCTGCAATACTGGGGAAATATTTTGGGGGGAGTTTTAAAATTTTCAGATTCAGTTTTCCTCATAGTCTCCTGGGTGGCAGCCCCCAGGGGCTCCCTTACCCTGCAGGCCTTACAAGTTTATGCAGACTGATCCCTGGCCGCTTTCCTTCTGTTTTGTTTTGCCATTATTGATAGAGGTTCATCAATTTTATTAATCTTTAAAAAGTCCACTTCGACTTTTTCCCATAATTTTTGAAAACATATTTTGCTCTTACGTTGTTTCCTTCATTCTGTTTTCTTTAAGTGTATTTTACTCTTTTTTCAGTTTTTGCAGTGAGAATTTAGACTGGTGACTAGTGGTGATGTTTTTGCCTTTTAAGTGTATGCATGTATGTGTTCAGTGCTATACATTTATCTGTTAGCACTGTCTTAGCTGTCCACCATTCATTTCAATACATTGTATTGCCAGTTTAAATCAATTTATGTGTTATTGAATTTTGCTTTGGATTCTGGCTGTGACTCAGACATTGTTCAGAGGTATGCCCAGTTTCCAAGTGCTTGGAGATTCTCCAGAATCTTGTCATTTCCATTTTGATTCCAATGTGGCCAAAGAGCACATCAATATGATTTCAGTTTTAAAATGTTGTTAAGATTTTTGGGGGGGACAAATTTGACTTCCATTGTTTTAAGCTCCGTAGATCTTAAAAGGGTTGTATAGCACGCCTTTTATGGTGTTCCTCAGCAGTTCATTATTCCAGAAAACATTGTTGGCTTTCTCTTTGCCTTACTTGTTTAGAGAGTAGCATTGAAGTTTTTATTTAATTCTTTGAGTTTGCATATCTCTTTTCCAGCTTACTAATTTTTTTTTCTGTTGTGTAGCTTTGTTGATTGGTGGACATACCACTTTGGTTTAGGTCAGTGGTTTTCAACCTGTGGCAAATCTTTATCAACCTTTGGCAAATCTTTATCTCCAAAAATATCTACATTATGATTCATAGTAGTAGCAAAATTACAGTTCGGAAGTAGCAATGAAAATAATTTCATAATTGGCAGTCACCACAACAGGAGAAACTGAATTAGAGGATTGCAGTGATTAGAAAGGCTGAGAAACACTTCAGATGTTTGTGCCCATTCAGAACTCATGTTGAGCTCAGTTCTAGCCCTCTTTCTGTTCCAACTCTCTCTCTCTCTCCATTACTGCACTGTCTGCCTGAATACATGCCCACTCTTCTGCCTCTACTCTCTCTTTAGGCCCTCATTCCTCTCCCTCCCTACAATAAGCCTCCTCATACCGGAAGAAACCCTCATATTGAATATTTATTCTCTTATGCATCAATATTAAGAGGTATGAGGACTTCACCTTTATGGGTAAGACTAGTGCCCCATAAAGGGCCTTTCCAGCCTTTTGGCTCTGTGGAGATGCAGCAGCAGGTACTGTCTTGGAAGGAGAAACTGGCCCTTCACCGGACATCCAGTCTGTTGTTATTCCATCTTGGACTTCCTAACTCCCAGAACTGTTGGAAACACAAACCTCTATCATTTATAAGTTTTCAAGTGTTGGTCTCCGGTATCTCATTACAATAGCACACATATTCTTTGGATTTACATAATTGTTTTCAATTCTTTTATGTTCAACCTGCCTCTGTCATTTAGGTAAAATGATTTTTAATTAATTAATTTTAGAATTATTTTTATTTATTTATATTATCTTTATTTATTTACATTTATTTATGTTTGTCTCTATGTGTATATGCCACATGTGTGCAGGTGCTCAAGGAGGCCAGAAGAGGTCGTTGGATTCCCTGGAGCAGGGTTTATAGGCAGCTGTGAGTCACTTGCTGTAGGTGCTCCAGCTCTCTGCAAGAACAGCCAGTGCTCTTAACTACTAGGCCTTTTTTCACAACCCCTCAATGTCTGCCTGCCTGCCTGCCTGCCTGTCTGTCTGTCTTTCTATTTGTAGACAGTGTATATTTGGGATACCATTGTTAGTTTCTCGTACCAGTTGTGTCTTTTATTTGTTTTATTCTGATCATATCTACTTGATCCAATATTGGTATATTAAGATTTAAATCATCTATCTGAATTCTTGTTTGATTTAACTCTATTTTCTGCCTTTATATATGTTACTTAAATGTATTATAGGGTTAAATAATTCAATTTTGAATTATTTTTAAATTAATTAATTATGTATGTATGTATGTGTGTGGCTGTTTTGCCTGTATGCATGTCTGTGCAGCATGTGCATGCCTGCATAATCTAGAAGGAGACATCAGCTCCCCTGGAGCTGGAGTTACAGTCATGAGCTGCCGTGTGGAACTAAGAGTCAAACCAGAGTCCAGTGGAAGAGCAACCAGAGTGCTCTTAATCACTGACCCATCTCTGTAGCCCCCAACCCATTTTTTAGCACCTTGCCCTCCCCCTGTTCTTCCCAGTGTTTTTTGGTACAGTCCTGGCTGTCCTGCAACTCACTCTCTAGACCAGACTGGCCTGAAACTTCAGAGATCCATCTGCCTCTGCCTGGGATTACAGGCGTGTGCCACCATCACCTGGCTCTCCAGTTTTGTTTGTTTGTTTGTTTGTTTTGTTTTTGAGACAGGGTTTCTCTGTGTAGCCTTAGCTGTCCTGGACTCACTTTGTAGACCAAGCTGGCCTGGTACTCATGGATATCCGCCTGCCTCTGCCTCCCTGAATGCTGGGATTATAGGTGTGCACCACCACTCCTGGCTACTATAGTATTTTTTTTAGTGTGTTTCTTATATAGTTTTGTAGTGGTTTCTTAAAATGGTGTGTTGTGGATGCAAAGCTTGCCCCAGTCTCCTGAGGATATTTTCCTAGTTTAGAGGAAAAGAAATCCTGCTTATAATTACTGTGTTTCTTCTGTACATATTTAGAACTACATCCAAGGAAGTTGACTTTTGCTCCAACTATAAAATAATATTTCACAGAACTCAAAGGGAGAAGAAAATTGCCTTTACTCGTCATGCATTTGATGATGTCCTGATTTTTCCTTCATCCCTGAAGTTGACAGTTCTTTTCTTTCAGCTGCTAAAATGTGCAGTTTCCTTCTGTCCTGTGGTTTGTGATGTGAAACTCATGAATTGCTTTTCATTATTGTCAAGATGTGTTTTTCTGTCCTTTTAAGACTCTTTGTTTTTAGTTTTCAGGAGGGTTACTGTGGTGTGTTTTGTTTGGAATATCTGAGTTGGTCTCATTCAGAGTTTATGCAGCATCTTGAATCTGCTGGTTTATGTAGCTTTCATATTTTTCAGAATTACATCTTTGAGTATTTTCAGCCTGTTAACCCTAAGACTTGCAAGAGAAAGACCAGTTCCACAGTTTTTCAGACAGTTTTGAAACAGGCTTTAATTGAATATTGGCCAGGATGATAGGGTCTGGCCAGGACCATTCCCAGGTTCCCAGAAAATGGCAAGAAGTCATGTTTTACAGAGGCTTAAAAAACAAGAAGAAAAAAAAAAAGGCAAAACCATGGGGCTACCATATTTCCCATCAGGTCCAGTCAGGGTCAATTGTATGCCTGAAGCATTTTCTGCTCACATACCTCCCCGATACACGTGATCCAGCACATCTGGTGGATTTGGATCAAACAAACTTACTTAGGAGAATGAAAACATATGGCTTGTTATCTCCCATAAACAACATCCTCCAACATCTTAGGGAGTTATCTGTCCTGGGGTAAGGGGTTTACAGGTTAGAGGCATTTTTATTATGGATCTTTTAGGCACAGTAACTAAAACTTAAAGCATAACTGGCCCTCACATTCCCACCTTGAGTTATATCCTGAGTCAAATCCTTGATTCTGTGATGGGTACCTGTTTATATTGGTATCTAATAACCATCAGCTTAATGGTACCCAGATAGGAATTACTTCATCTAGTTAAGGCATTGATGATGCAAGAGCCAACAGTAATGAGCAAAAACAGAAGCCACAGTTACCTGATGTTGGGTGTGTTTTCAGGGTCTGCATATGGCAGACCAAGTCATTCTTCGCCCTCTCAGATAGACTTAGCGTAGAGCAGGGGCTTGTACTGCAGAAAAGGCGGGGAGCCCTGGGTCTGCTTTTGTCCCCTTGGAGTGAGGATGGGACCTGGAGGCTGGGGTAAAGCCAAAGCATCTTTGAATGAGACTCAGAAAGTCTGTCTCCATGGAAACCACCAGCACCTGGAAAGCAAGTGACAAAGCAGTTCCTAGGCAATGCTGCCTCTGCTTCTGTGTCCGCTGCTGAGCAGGCTGCCTCCCTGGGCCTGCCTTGGTGTAAGCTCCCTCTGCCCCAGTGGGGCAGAGCCAGGGCACGCAGTGCAGGCTGCCTTTCTCAAGCAGAGCACCCTGAGCTGTGGAACCCAGAGACCTCCTTGTCTCTTGTCTTACTGTGGTAGCAGGTCACACAAGCACACGGGTATCTGATCCTGCCACCATGTGTGGATACAGCCGGGCACATCCGAATTGTGTTTCTCGGGAGTCTCACCACACATTTTCCCCTTCTCTATGACCTCTGTGTCAGGGATAAAGGACTAGATATGCAGATAGTATGGGCAAGCAGACAGGCCAAGTGTCTATGACTCAAATTGCTCTCACAGGAGCCTATAACTTTAAGTCAGGCATGGCTTGCTGAGCCCAGAGTGTGAGTTAGGTGAGAGCAGGTAGGTGTCCTTAGCATCCGGCCCAGAGGATGAACAGATGCCTCCAGCCTCAGCCCTTAGTTGGGACAGAGACTTGTCTCAAATTCCTATCACAGTAGTGGCAGCCCATGAAAGATGGATTTCCTTTTCCCCTAGATTTTTTTTTGACAATTTATTGCCCAAACGTAGATGTTTGCAAGTATCAGAGGGCTGACTATAGCAATGTTGGGATGGCATAGTCCTACTGTCTTGTCCTGGCAGTTGGAGACACATAGTCATCATATATTGCTCCCTGGCAGGGACTTTATGTAATAGGAGCTTCAAGGTAGAGCTGCTAGCTCTGCTCAGAGGACCCTCCACCTTGCTCATGTTCTGAGGGACAGTGTGGGAGCTCAGTGAGCCTTGCATGTGCCTACTTCACCGAGACTATGTGCAGATTCAGTGCCGTCCTCATGGTTTTGATGACTGTCCCCATATTGCTCTAAAAATATGCATATATAGGTTTGGGACTGCTGGGTGCCATGAGCTTTGAGGTCACCCCCATGCTCGGTATAGGTACCCTGAGGAGCCAGCCCAGGTGGATGGGCCAGAGAGAAGCAGAGAGGGTGTGCATGGGCAAACACCTGTGGTGCTCCTGTGTGGCAGGGCTCTAAGGATGAGACTGAGAGCAGGTAGCTGCCAGGCCCCGGGTACTGCCGCAGCTGATGGGTGTGAGCCAGCCAGCTGCTTCGCCAACTCATGATTTGTAGGTTTGTGGCATGGACCCCCAGCTGGGACTCAAGGTTTGAGTAATGTAGGGTTAGTTTCAGAGTTAGCCTATCCCTTCTCCGTGTCTCTGTTACTGAGGGAACTTCTCATTGTGGGTGCTGTAGTTCACTAGAAGATGATGTTGTGTCGGTGCATGTCAGCACCGTGTGTCCTTATGTCTGTGAGTGACCCTCGCTTGGATTGTGTCCACCAGCCTGGCTCATCTGGGCTGTGTTTCTTTGCTTCTGTGCCCTTGGCATGCCTCTGTCTTTGCATGCCATAGTATGTCATAGTATGGAATGACTGCCCACAGTTGTAAGCACTGTGGGTACATGCACTGAGGTTTTGAGTACATTTTAGAAATAAGGTAAACATTTGTGCTTAACTTTTTTTGAGTCACATATGCTGTCACCTTCATCTTTTGCAGTGTGCAGTCACTGGTGCTTATATGCTCATGGAGTTGTACGCCTTGATCTAATTCTAGAACATTTACATCAGCGCATTAAGAGGTTCTGTACCCACCAGTGGGTCTTAGCAGTGTCCCACCCTGCATGGTGCCTCTGTTGACAAGTTTCTGTTTGTCTGTTTTTGTTATTTCTGTGAAAGAATCACAAGACGTGGCCTTTGTATGTAATGACTTTCTTTTAGGATGCTGGGAGGCCTTTCTATAGTGCTCCTGAATCAGCCCTTAACATTGCACCCCATATATACTTCTACACATGGCTGTCATCTGTAAGGACCACTCTATGTTCTGAGTGGAGGCCATTGGTTGTGGGCCTGTGATGACCAGTTCTGGCACCAGTACTTCTTAACTCTGTATTGTTTTGATGGGGAAGGTTCCCAGAATGTGTGGACAAGTGTGTGAAGATTATTGCTAGGCTGTTTCCAAATGGTTCATGTTCCTACCAGTTCTGTTATATATTTTAATGTGTACTTATCTGCCACTCAGCCTTCTGTTTTGAAAGCTCTTGTTAATTCATTCTTTCTGAGTCTGTATACCATTACTGTTTACTTTTTGGCTTCCATTTTTTATACATCACTGAATTGTGCTCACTTTCATAAGTTTACCATGGGTCTTTTGCTATTAGGTTTAGAAATTTCTAGGCCTTTTCACTGGAATCTATAGAACTTGTATTTCTTCTCAAGACTCATGCTAAGACTGGTGAGTAGAGAAGGGAGGTGAAGGGCAGCTGGCTCTGAGCATCTACCAGACTCTTCCAGAGGTTTGCAAAGCAAAGGACTTACAATGTCGAAAGCACTCAAGAAATACTTGTGGACTATAGATCATGTGTTAGAACAGACTGGTTTTGAACTCTGGCCCCCAAGTGCTGGGATTAAAGGTATGGGCATTAAATTTTCCTCTTTAATTTAGGTCTTCTTGAAGAGCAGCCTGTGCTCTGAAGCTCTGAGCCATCTCTCCAACCCCATTATACATGATTTTCAACACCCTGTTTAAACACACATATGCTTGGGATCTTCTGGTAAGTTTGTTAGGTACTGTTCCAAGTGAGGCAAAGATTCATCAAATTCCTTGACAATATTTTTGCCATAGATTTTGCTTTTTCTGGGCTGGAGAGATGGCCCAGTGGTTAAGAGCACTTGACTACTTTTTTGAGATCCTGAGTTCAATTCCCAGTAACTACATGATGGCTCACAACCATCTATAATGAGATCTGATTGCCTCCTCTGGCTTACATGGAGACAGAGCGTACATGTACATAAAATACCTGAAAACTTAAATCTTTTATGAAAAATTTTTTCCTCTTTATCATTAATATAAATGGTTAATATAAATGGTTACTTAAACGATTACTTTGATGTTGAGGTTTTTTTTGTTTCTATTTTGGTGGGGGACTTATCTGTGACTTTTAAAGGGTAGTCTAGTTCTTTCCATTTCAGATAAGATAGGAGAGGATAGCAAGAGACCAAAGAAATGAATGTGCCCCAGTCCAGCGAGTTTAACTGGGCTTACTTGCAGGCCTATAAGGACTTAGCCCTGAGGACATTCCCTTCCCCTTCGGGGACTGTGAGCTGCTCATATGCCGTTGAAGGGGAAGTGCCTCTTGAGTCTGCCAAGCTTCAGGAGCTCCCTTCCTCCATGAAGGATTCCCATTAGTTTCTGTTTTTATAAGACTCTTCTGTGGATAGTTCTAGCTGCTCTGATTTTAAGGCAGCAGCATCCATGTCATGCTTGGAAGACAGAAGAATCCTTTCCACAAGAAGGATAATAGTTTTCTTTTTTGTATAAATAAGATACTAAATAAAAACAAAAACAATTACTTCAAAATTCTCATTACAAGAAGTCTAGTGGTGATGCAAGCCTGTTACCTATCACCTGGGAAGGTAGAGGCAGTGGAGGCAGAGGATCAAAAGTTCAGAGTCCTTTATTTGTTTGTATTATCTTTCTTTCTGTCCCTGTCTCTCTGTCTCTGTCATGTGTGTATGTGCGTGTGTGTGAACTTGCAGATGTCAGAAGACAGCTTGTGAGGTGTCAGGCCTCCTACTCCTCCAAGTGAGTCCTGAACATCAGTCTCAGCTCTCAGGCTGTCAAGCTTGGTAGTAGGGGCCTTTACCATCTTACTGACCTTTTAACTTAGACTCACAGTGCAGTGCTTGTGTTCTGATAAATTCTCTTATTTGTAACTCAAATATTACCACAGAAGGATTCATTTTTCATAAACATTTTTGTACTAGTCAGGGTTCTCTAGAAGGTTCTCAACCTTCCTAGTGCTATGCCCCTCTAATACAGTTCTTACGTTGTAATTACCCTAACCATAAAATTATTTCTTTGCTACTTTACAACTGTAATTTTGCTATTGGTATGAATCACAATGTAAATATCTGGGGTCATAACCCACGACTGAGAAACAGTGTTCTAGAGAAACAGAATAGAACTGATAGAATGAATCTATTTTGTATTGAGAAAGGAGATTTATTAGAATGGCTTTCATGCTGTGATCTAGCTAGCCCAACAATGGCTGTCTAGTAACAGAAGGTCCAAATATCTAGTAGCTGTTCAGTGCATGAGGCTGGACATCTCAGCTGGTCTTTAGTATATGTTGGAATCCTGAAGAAGCAGGCTCTAATGCCAGTGAAGGAATGGACTCGCCAATGAGAGCAAGTTTCTTCTTCTGTGCTCCTGTATAGGCTGTCAGTAGAAGGTGTGGCCCAGATAAAAGGTGGATCTTTTCACCTCAAAAGATCTGGATTAAAAGTGGATCTTCCCACTTCAATGATGGAATTTAGAAAAAAAAAATCCCCACAGGTGTACCTAGATGCTTCTGATTTAGTTAATTCTAGATGTAGTCAAACTGATAACCAAGAATAGAACAACCATGTTTAGTTATAAGTCTTTCTGGAGTTTTGAGTGCCAAGTCCACTAAGGAATCTGTCTCTGTACAGCAGATGAAGTTGAAGAGTTCTTTGGTGCAACTTGCAGGTTTTAGCATAACACTTGATGGCTGGCACAGTGGACTGGGAAGGCGCTCTTGCTTAGATTAGACCCTGGGGCCTCAGAGCCTGAGAATGGCAGTTGGCTGTGATTTATACCACAGTACTGCTTACAGTATTTGGGTGCTGATCAAACCCAGGGCTTCATGCATACTATGCAAGTACTCTACCAACTGAAGCACATCCTCGTCCTGTTTTAAACATTTTGTATATTAATGTATGTAGGCCTGTTGAGTTTTGCATACTCATCCATTTTAACTATAGTATAATGTGTCCATTATATGCATATTGCATGACTATTTCCCCCTTTCTTTGTGAAAAGCAGTAGGCTATTTCTGATTTTGACTTTTACAAAGAGCTGCATGAACATGCCTGCATATATTGTCTATATAGTTAGAAGTAGATTCCTGAGTCACAGGGCTGTGCATTTTAACATTTTCTGGAATTAGCCAAGCACTCTCTGAAATGATGCTGCAAAATTTTCTTCCTTTAGCAGAGCTGTTGAGAGAAACAGCACCAGGCTTATCATAGCCTGTTCAGCTCGGGGTGTGAATTTCCCTGGCTGCCAATGGCTCTGAATGGTTTTCTTTTTCTTCTTATTGTGATTTTTAAATTTTTCTGACACGTGTTTTTTAAATTTCATGTGAATTTGTAGGAATTCATTTTTTTCTCAGTGTTAATTGTTTTCTGCTATATACACTGGAAATGTTTTTTCCTCACCCCCGCCCCCGCTTTTATGTGGTGTCGGTGGTTGAACCTAGGTCTTGTACATGCTAGACAAGTACACTTCCACAAAGCTACATCCCAATCCTCTTTTTAATTAATTAATTATTTATTTATTTTGTGACATGTGAGTAAGTTACTCATGCTCACCTCAAACTTACTCTATAGGTCAGGACAACCTAGAAATCCGGTCTTCATGCCTTAGCTGTCCAAGTAGCTGAAGTTACAGGCCTGTACCTTTAGGCCAAGCTGAAAAAATATATTTTATTTTCTTGATGGTATTCTTATAAGACTTTCTTTTTCCTTTCTTTCTTTTTGTTTTTGTTTTTCGAGATAGGGTTTCTCTGTGTAGCTTTGGCTGTCCTGGACTCACTTTGTAGACCAGGCTAGCTTTCAGCTTACAGAGATCCACCTGCCTCTGTCTCCCTGAGTGCTGGGATTACAGGTGTGTGCCACCACTGCCTGGCTAAGATTTTTCAATTATTACTTCATAGTTTGTGATTTTTGTGTTCTTTGATATCCTTCAGTGTTTAATGCTAGTTTAAAAAATTATATATATGGATATTTTTCTTGATTGTGTGTCTGTGTACCACAGGCACAGACATATGCAATGCGTGTGGAGGCTAGGGAGTGTAGTATGCTGCCATGCCAGTTCTGGGAATCAAACCCAGGCCTTCTGCAAGGACAGCAGTTCTCTACAGCTCTTCATTCTATGCTATTCTATTCTTTTTGAGGCAGGGTTTCTCTGTGTAGCCTTGGCTGTCCTGGACTAACTTTGTAGACCAGACTGAACTCCAACACATAGCAATCCACACACCTCTGCCTCCCAGAGTGCTGGGACTACAGGCGTGTGCTGCGCCCAGCTCTTTCTTTTTCTTTCATTTTAAAAGATTTATTTATTTTATGTGCGTGTTTTCATGTATATGATTGTACTGTGTGTGTGCCTGCCACCACATAGAACCTGGGGATCAGACCTGGGTCTTTACAAAAGCAACAAGTGCTTTTAATGACTGAGCTGCCTCTCCGTCCCCGCTGTTCTCAAGTGTCTCCCAAGACTCCTTGCTCTGGGGCAGGCTGGTCCCCTGACACAGTGGCAAGGGGAGAGAAGAACAGCAAACAGCCAAAGGGGATCAAAAACATTGTTCCTTTGAGAACAGCTATCAGACAAACCATTTCCAACAGAGGTTAGCATTGTTTATCTCATGGTATAAAAATGCCAGCTAAGGTGGGAAGGAGAAGCTGGAAGTCATCTGTTAGGAGACCTCCACCCAGCATGCCCAGCTAAGTGAGAACTCTAACTGGTGGCAGCAGTTCATTTCCACTGGATGTTCTGTGTACCCAAATTGATGACCTTACCTACCTACTGCTTGCTACTTGTTCTTCTGCTCCTGCTTGCTGTGCACTTAATAAATTCATTCAAAACAGAAAGTCTGGTTGTTATAGGATACTCTCTGGACAAACAGCTTATCCTGCATGCATTTACTTCTATGGATGTAGGATATAAAATTCTTCTAGGATGAATTTTTTGTATCCCACATGCTCTGGTGTGCTGTTTCTTTTTGTCATTGTCATACAATACTTTCAATTTTTCTCTGTAATTATTTCATGAATCATTGAATATTCAGGAATGTGTTTGTATATTTTATGTGAACATGTATATGTATGATTTTCATAGTTGTTGATTCTAATTTTGGTTAAGAAATACACATGATAAGATTCTGGTGGCTTGAAGTCTGTTCTTTCCTCTAGGAGACCATATGTAATGAGAAGAATGTATATTGTGAAGCCGTATGAAATTTTCTGTAAATATGTTAGGTCCATTTCTTCTGGACTTTATTTAATTGATGATTTTTTGTTGATTTTCTGTGTTGGTGATCTGCCCATTGATAAAAAGTGGGGCTTTTGAGACCTTTAATTCTTATTTCACTAGAGGCTGTCTCTCAGGTAAATCTAGTATTTGCTTCAAATGCTTGTTTGGCTGGGTGTTTACAATATGTTTACAGTTTGGTGTTTACAATGTGTTTACAGTTTGGTGTTTACAATGTGTTTACAGTTGGACTCTCTTGCTGTTTGTCCTTTCCTCACTGTACAATTACCATTTTGGTTTTTCTGTTTCTGATGGTAAAGTTACTTGCAGGCAATGTGTATCTTTTCTTATGAAGTAAGTTCCTTTAAGTTGATATATAGTTGGGTCTTTTTACATTTATTTTGCCAGTTTATTAAGGGATTTACTTAAATTGAAAATTATTATTCATAGCTAACAAGAGCCTCCTGTCATGTTAATTACTTTTTGGCACACACACACACACACACACACCTCCTGTTCCTCCCTTTTCTTTTTTCCTCACTGGTCTTTATAGTTGAGTGGTGTCTGTAGTGGTGAGGCCCTCTTCCTTTACCATTTGTCTGTCTTCTACATTTCTGAGTGTTTCATGGTGGCTGTTTTTACTTCTAGATAAAGGATTTCCTTAATTTATATCACAGGGCTGGTCTGGGGTGATGAGTTCCTTCAGTGCTCGCTTATTTGAAGCAGGCTTTATTTCTTCTCTTTTGAAGGCATGCTTTGTTGGGTACAGTATTTGTAGCTCTTATTTTCCTTTCAGTACTTTGATTGTATCCTATCATCTCTCTGCCTCCAACGTTTACCCTGAGAAATCTACTCCAATGGGAATCCTTTATATGCAACTTTTTTATATGTGACTGTACAATTCTCTTTTGGCCTTTAACCGTTGACTGTTAAGTTCTAATGTGTCTTGGAGAGAGTATTTTTGGATTTAGTTTCATTAGGCCAATGGCTTTAGCAACCCAGATTCCCTGTCTCTCCCAAGTAGGAAAATTTTCAGTTATTATTTTGTTAAATATCTTTTTGTGCTTTTCTTTACCTCATTCCCTGGAACTCCCATATTACACGTTTTTGTTGGCGTAATCATGTCCTGTAGGCCCCGCGAGCCCCGGCCACGTTCTCATTATTTTCACCTGGCTGAGTTAGCTTAAAATACCTGTCTCCAAGGTCAGAATATTTAACATCTAGTAATCTAGTTTGTACAGTCTATATTTTCTTATTTCATTCTTTAACTTTTTCAGCAACAAACATTCTGTTTGATTTTTTTTTTTTTTTTGACTGGGGCTGGGCATGGGTGTCTGGAAGTGCTGCAAGCCAGTGTCTTTGTGGTGGCTTATCTGAGGGCAGGACCATTCTGCTGGCTGTTGAGCTAGGCTTGGGTATGTTTGATTGCTTCTGGCTGGCTGACTATAGCAGGATGAATGATAGGTTGTGGGGCTAGCTTGGGTATGTGTAGGATCACATAGCTGTGTGTTACTGTCTTCAGAGGTAGGAGCAAGGCTACTGCCTGGCTATTTGTCAGGCCAGGTACAGTGTATGCGGATATCCTGGGCTACTGTGCACAGTTCTTTTCTATGCAAGTTGGCCTGTATCCAAGAGATGGGGGCTACATGAGTTTAGATGCCAAGTGTCCACCTTTCTTCTGAATTAGTGCTTTTAGCAGCTCTTGGATCCTGATGTTGAAGCCATTTCTGTGTAGATGATAGAATGAAGGTAGCATTTCAGAAGTGAAAATCACCAGTGCAACTATCAAATGTGCTCAAATAGTGGGCCAGGTTTTAAGCTGATATGGACCTATGTCAGCTTAGGTCACTGGATGAATTTGTGGACTACTATTCCGGCAATAGTGACATGTGAACTTTGTATGTGACATATGAACTTGTCTGTGAGGGCTGTGGTAGTCTTCCATGAAGTCACTTGTAATAGCAATGCAGAACGAACTGGTCTGGACAGGGAAAACAATGCAGGGCGCATTACTTTCCTTTTGATAGTGTGCTCTGGGTTTGTACTTAGTTAATTAAAAATATCTGTCTTCAAGATAATACAATCTCACTAGTTCATGGCTGGTCACTCTAGTCAGAACAACAGTTTTCCCTGAGCTTTCTACTGGGTTAAGCGCCCACTCAGATGATGTCTTTGAGCTAGAGGGACAGTGTACAAATAAGTCCTTGTCAGCATTCCTTCAGGACTCAGTTCTGACCCACCTTGCCTGGCCATGACCTGCCCTGGCTTCCAGTTGGATGGTAGGAGACACACGAGAAAGAATGTGTTGCTGCTCTTGGGAGAAAGGGTCCACCAGTGCTGGTATGAGTGTTGTTTCTTCGCAGACTCAGTGTGGAAACTCTTACATCCTTTGTCCTTGTTCTTGCTAGGATTCTCGCCACAGCTGGAACGGACTTTGACCTGCGTACCCTGAGGGCTGTGCGTGTGCTAAGACCCCTGAAGCTGGTGTCTGGAATTCCAAGTAAGACTTACTAAGACAGTCAGGCCCAATCAAAGCTGTTTCTACTAAATGTTGGGCCTTTTGAACACTTTGCAGGGGATAGGATGGTGGGTGGGTGTTGGGGCTTGAACTCAGAGCCTTGTGCATGCCTAACACGTACATATTCTATCACTGAAGCTGCACCCTTATCCTGAGCTTTCTACTTTTGACATCAGGAAAAGAGAAACAGGCATGCTTAGTTATCCTTTGCTGCTGTTAAAAACATCACGGCCAAAAAGCAGTTTAGAGTTTATTTTCACTTATGGTTCCAGAGGGTTGGAGTCCATCATGATGGGCGAGGCATAGCAACAAGTGGTAGGGGCAGGAAGTAAAAAAATCATATCTCAGTGACACATGGGAAGCAGAAGGAGAAAACTGGAAATGGGACCAGGCCATAAAGTCTCAGTCCCTCCTCAGTGGTGTAACTCCTTCAGAAAGGCTTTGTGTCCTAAAGTTCCATGACCTTACCAAACAGTGCCACAGACTGGGGACTGGGTATTCAAATACTTGAGCCCATGGGGAGCATCTCTGACTCAAAGCACTATGAGACCTTTTCAGTTCATTCTTCACAACCCCAGAAGGTGGCCTGTTATTTCTCCTGACTTGTGTTTCTACCTTTTAACTTCATTTTCTGGGATTGAAGAATAGATTAGAGATCAAGCAAGGTGGTAGAACTGGGAAATATCTAAGGCTGCAGAGGGCAGCCTTGTTTTAGCCCAGAAAGACTGGTGCTAAGATGGCCGTCGGGGTATGATTCTGGGCTGTGCCACTCACAGAGACAAATCTGGACTGGAGGATGGCCAGGGGTCTTAGTAACCCGAATAGACACTCTTAGTCCTGTAGAGATTTGGCTTTTGGGTTACCAAGGGTCTGGGCAGGGACTCAGTGTTGTGTTGTCCTGAGACCATTACAAGAAAACTATTTGTTGGCTCTCTGTTCTGCTCAGAATAGACAAGGGTTCAGTTCCATATCTAAGAGCTGAGGCCAAGATGGAAAGATGAGGGATTAAGTGTTGTAATGTCCTTTGTCTTGTTTCTCTGCTCTAGGCCAGTAACAAAACACTTCTGGTTTTAGAGAATTACCTTGCTTTCCTGAGGAGTTGGATCTACTACTTATTTCCTATGATCCCCTGCACCTTATTCTCAAGATTCCCTGGTCTTTCCTCTTAGGGTGCTTCTTTATCTTTTGTGTATTTCATTCTTTTTCCCCTGCCCTGTTCTTTTCAGACTCTGAATTCTCCTCTATCTTTCTCACCTGTTCCCATTCCCAATCCTGGACTCATTTCTTTGAGTCCCTTGTCTTATGTCTTCTGCCACTTTCAGACAGTGTTCACCCACTCTTCTTAAGACCTCACACTTTGGACTGTGTATTTTGCCCACACAGGCATTGACTGTGATGTCCTGCTTGTCCTTTCATGCTGCCTCTCTGTTCTCTGACCTTTCCTGCTGTCCTCTGATTTCAGGCTTGCAGGTGGTACTCAAGTCTATCATGAAAGCCATGGTTCCACTGCTCCAGATTGGGCTGCTGCTTTTCTTTGCCATCCTTATGTTTGCCATCATCGGCCTCGAGTTCTATATGGGCAAATTCCATAAGGCCTGTTTCCCCAACAGCACAGGTGAGCCTCACAGGGCATCCTGGGCTCAAGGGAGGAGCCCAGATATATTTACCTATGAGACAGGCACCTGTTCCAGAGGCAAAGGGTTTTTTGAGCTTCCAGACCAGGGAGGTAGAACTTATATTCTAGTGGTTTGACAAATAGTAATAAGTAAATAGATACACGGATGAAATAACACTATACAGAATAGATTGGGGGCATGCTCTGCAAAAGCTCCCTGAGACCTTTTGCCAAAGTTGACAGGTGAACAGAGATCTGAACAAAGTGAGGACAGCTGTTTGGTCACCAAGACAGAGCACTCCAGTTCCAGGAACAGTAAGTGTAAAAGTGCAAAGTGGAAGAAAACTGAGTTAGAGGAAATCCTTTGGTTTCAGGACCATGGTTAAGAAATTGAGCCTTGTAAGGGAAATGGAAGACTGGAGGGCTTTGAACAAGGTGTGGCATCTTCTGGTCCTACTGGCACAGTGGGGAGGCAAAAGCAGAAGGAAGTTGAGTAGGAGAAAATCAGTCCAGGAGAGATGATGACAGCCTGCTCTGTATATTCTGAGAAAGTGGCTGGACTGGGTTGCATTTTCATTCTGGGTGTATGCTGTAGGTAAAGCCAGAGGTTGTTTTGAGGGTTGAGGCATAATTAAATAAAAGGAGAGAACCACATATTTTAGACCTAGAAAAAGCTTTTGCTAAAATTTAAATCATCCATCATTAGAAAAAACTTATTAAACTGGAAGTAAGTTATTTTGTCAAATTCTCTAAAATCCCTGCAAATATTAAACGTCATAGTAAGTTCAGAGCTTTTCCTTTAAAATAGAAAACAAAAGCCATAAACAGCTGCTTCTAGTGAATATTGCATTGGTAGTTACAGTAGTGTATGAGATAAGGAAATGAAGAAAAATTGTGTCAAGAATTGCAAAGGAAAAAACAGAACTGTCATTATCCACAGAGAAGGCAACAGGACACAAATACTCAAGTGATGGTATTTTGAAAGCCTTAATCACGCAATTTGGAGAAGGAATAAACTTAATAATCATTTATCAACCCCTTCCCTCTTCCCCAGGCTGGGTGAAAAGAAAGAAGTTGGGTTATAGTCACAGTGTTGATTTCAAGGTGAAAGGGTTGTGAGCGTATTTCCATGTTCTTAGGAAGGTTCCAGGAGAGAGAGGGAGCGGTGAGCAAGGAGCTCTGGAGAGCAGATCATTCATTTGCTGAAGTTGAGGCAGTTCTAAAGTTAGTGAGAGGAAAGATCTGGTGCAGGTGTGATGAAGGGCAGGGTGATGGTGGAGACTTAGGGGGCAAAGGTTTGCTTTACTCTCTTCCTCACAGATGCAGATCCTGTGGGTGACTTTCCCTGTGGCAAGGAGGCCCCAGCTCGGCTGTGTGAGGGTGACACAGAATGCCGAGAATACTGGCCAGGACCCAACTTTGGCATCACCAATTTTGACAACATCCTGTTTGCCATCCTGACAGTGTTCCAGTGTATCACCATGGAGGGCTGGACTGACATCCTCTACAATGTGAGTTGCATCTTGGCCCTTGCCCTGGTGGTGAGGTCTGGAGCTCTCAGGATAGTGCTCTGTGCTGTGGGATCTCTAGGGGCACTTCTGACTGAGACCACTTGCCCCGCCCTCAGCTCACTCTCCTATCCAGCGTGTGATTTAGCCCCATATACAGGTGTTTCGTCAAGACCCTGTGCCAGTGTCAAGCCTACTCTTGACAGGCCTTCCTGCAGTCTTCTGTTATGAGGGGTAGACTGAAGCTGTTAGATCAGAAGTGGTGTTGCACAGAAGATGCTGCTGTTGCTCTGGGTGACAGCAACTGATGCTGTGAGCCTGCTACATGTTAAGCCTGTCAGGACATACCATACCATGCTTCTATTGACTTGGCTGTGACCAAAGCAACTATTATAAGGGAAAGCATATACTTGGGAGCTTGCTTGCAGTTTCAGAGGTTTAGTCCATTATCAGCATGGTGGCAAGCAAGCAGGTGCCCAGAGCAGTATCTGAGTCCTGATCTGTAGGCAGAAAGAAATATATGGGGCTTGGTGCAAAGCCCACTCCTAGTATCACATTTCCACCAAGGCCACATCTCCTAATCTTTCCCAATAGTGACACTCTCTTTGACCACATCTATGAAACTGTGTGGGTCATTCTCATCTAAGCCATCACAGAGGCCATGATGGGAATCTAAGTCCGGCCTCTGGGGTACTGCTGACCCATTTAATTACTGTTTCCCTAGACAGCCAAGGTTATTCTTGATGATTCTACAACCAGCTTTTAACAAATCTCAGTCCTCTTGTAGGAAGACCACCCTGTTATTTCCTTCATTCTGTCCAAGGGTCTTGTGAGCCATCTGCTAGGGAACAGGGACAAGGAAGAGTACCTCACAAGCGTTGGAAAGTAGAGAATGAAGATGAAGGTGCATTGGAGCCAGGAGTCTGGGAAGGTGTGACTAGTGGACCCTTGGTTTTGGATATAGTAGGGATTTGGAGAGTGGGTGTGATGTGCTGTCATTTACATTTGAGGGTGAGGCATCCACGTGGCTCTGGAGACCTGTTTTTTCTCTAGCAGCTGTATCCCAGTCTCCTCTAAGGACTAGGCATTTAGCAGGCACTTAGCAAATGCTGAACAATGACTCTTGAATAGGAAAATTAAGAGTTAAAGGAAAACTGGCAGAGGCTTTTGGTGGTATTTGTTTATTCCTCACACAGCTGAGCTGGGGCCTCCTTGCCACAGGGAAAATCACCCATAGGCTCTGCATCAGAGTAAAGCAAACCTGAACTCACATAAATCTGAACAAGATTGCATCTTGGTAAAATGCTATCATATAGTAGAATGATACAGAGAATGAATATAGGGACAAAGGCAGGGATGGGGACTTTTTCGTTTCTGCCAACCATAGAGCAATTTTCACAACGACAGACCCTAAAACTAGCTCTATACTGGCCACATTCCTGCCAGCCTTACCAAACTGAAGTGACATTTAACCAGTTGTCTATATCCCTCAGAGTCCAGTCGAGCTTAACCAGGTGGCCACAGCGGCACTGTGTATGTATCTGTCTGTGTATGTATCTAGGAAGGGATTGGCATGGAGAGGCCACAGAGTTTTCATTCAACATATGTTTCAAACACATGATGCTGAGGTACTAGAATGTGGGTGTCAGGAAAGTCCAGAGCAGGTAGCCAAGAACCAAGGTGATTTATTCCTCACCCCTGACCACTCCAGGTTAGATTAAGATTTTTCAGGAGACTTTTGTGAGAGAACCTGCCCTTTACCTCCTGACGAGCCTGGACACCTAAGACAAATGCTTCTTTGAGTGGTGAGTCTGGGTTCCTTGTGAGCAGAAGCTACTGACTGACCTGCTTTAGGAGTACAGGGAGACAGAGAGGGTTAACTTAGCGTGGGAGCAGGGAGCCTGTGTCTGTTTGAACCAGCTGTACTTAGAACTGCAGCCAGAACACCAAAATGTTCTTAACAGGGGCCATGTTACTGACTAGTGGTAAGAGATGGGGAGGAGGACTGTCTAGCCTGTGGGGACGTTATTTGCCTTTGCTGTGGAAAATATGTGGACTTGAATGGGGCTCCACAAGTGTTTACAGACATGGCTTGTATGGGGTTGTCATCAGTACTTTCCTGACAGGCCAGAGAAATGGATTACCTCTGGAGAGTATGGTTATCCCATATTATATGTCTAGTATTCACTTATAAGTGAGTATATACCATGTGTGTCTTTCTGCTTCTGGGATACTTCACTCAGGATGATCTTTTCTAGTTCCCACCATTTGCCTACAAATTTCATGATTTCCTTTTTTTTAATTGCTGAGTAGTATTCCATTGTGTAAATGTACCACAATTTCAGTATCCATTCCTCCACTGAGGGACATCTGGTTGATTCTGGCTATTAAAAATAAAGTTGCTACGAACATGGTTGAGCAAATGTCCTTGTTGTATACTTGAGCATATTTTGGATATATGCCTAGGAACAACAGCCTACAGACTGGGAAAGGGTCTTCACCAACCCTATATATGACAGAGGGCTAATATTCAGAATATATAAAGAACTCAAGAAATTAAACAGCAACAAATTAAGTAATCCAATTAAAAATGGGGTACAGAGCTAAACAGAATTCTCAACAGAGGACTATCGAATGGCAGAGAAACACTTAAAAAAATACTCAACATCCTTAGTCATCAGGGAAATGCAAATCAAAACAACCCTGAGATTTCACCTTACACCCATCAGAATGGCTAGATCAAAAACTCAAGTGACAACACATGCTGGAGAGGTTGTAGAGAAAGGGGAACCCTCCTCCATTGCTGGTGGGAATGTAAACTTGCAGGGCCACTCTGGAAATCAATCTGGTGCTTTCTCAGACAATTAGGAATAGTGATTCCTCAAGACCCAGCTATACCATTCCTGTCTTTTCTTTTTTAGGATGATTTTGACTGTGGTCTTGCAGGGAGGTTGCTGGCCTTGGTGCTGTGTGTTTGTACAGAGGTGGTAATATCGACTACAGTTGAGAGTTGGGATCCTGGGATGGAGATGGGTGTTCTGGTGGCAGCCTACAGTCAGTCCAGGTGTCTAGGGATATCTAAGAACAGAGTCTGCAAGTCTTCCAGGCTGAGGGCAGAGATCTTTGATGACAAGCTGAGCTTTAGGGCAGGGTTCAGGTGTTCTACTGCCTGTGTCCTGCTATCTAAAGGGAGGTGCCGATTCTCAGCATCTACCTTATTCTTGGTTTGCTTCACATGGAGAAAGTGATTCACTACTCCCTTTAGCCTAGTCCACTGGAATCTATAAACAGTAAAACAGCTGTGGAATTAAGTTGAGTTCAGGGAAACTTTCTCTTCTGTGGGCTTTGTTATAATAAGCAAAGGGGATGACCTTTATGTTTTCAGCTATTATGACCATGTCTGGGTGCTGAACCATCTTGGGCTAGGCATAGGGTGAGAGATACATCTGAGGGGCTTGTGGAGAATGCAGTGTGTAGGCACATGTAGCCTGAACTGGGAACTTCCTGAAGACATGGTCAGACAGGGCTAACCCTAACCTTGGAGCTTATGGGCCTTCGCTTAGGTGAAAGTGTCTTTGAAGCTGCTTAGAGAGGCCATGAATATAATATCAAGGAGTTATTCTACCAGACCGAAGCCAAGTACGTAGCCCTCAGGTTTTCCTGAGCAGTGTTTGGTTCTCTGGGTTTGTTCCTGGCTTTTAAGCATCATTGGGCAATGGCTGGAAATGTGTAGTTGCTCTGGTCTTCTGGGAGCCTCCACCCAGGGAAGGCTATTATAAAGAAAGAAAATTCCAATCATTCCATCTTAGCCATAAAAACTCAAGAGCCAAGCTGAATGTGGTGGTGCACGCTTGTAATCCCAGCACTCAGAGAGGCAAAGGCAGGAGATCTCTGTGCGTTTGAAGTAAGCCTGGTCTACAGAGAAACCCTGTCTCAAAAAATTAAAAAAAAACAAAAACAAAAAAACAAAATCAAACAACCAAACCAAATCAAACAAAAAAAACCTCAGGAGCCAGATGTTGGGGTAAAAACCTACTAGCTCGGAGAGGCAGAGAAAGCACCCAGCTGATCTTTCTACTGAGCTCAGTCCTAGAAGGAAAAGAATGTGCTCAGTTTACATCCCAGTAGGAAAAAGCCAAAAGCCCCTTCTTCTCCATGCTGTGTTAAATACCCTTCTTTCAATAACTATTCTTTTTGTTTAATCCCTGTCAGCTGGTTTCTTGCTCTGGGTCTTGACCTAGGGTTGACTTTATTTAGCTCTTGGATTAAAAGTGTGTGCTAGGACTGAGCCACTCCACAAGTAGAAACAGATTTTTACAGTTCACAATCTTGAGGTTCACAATGGGATCAAATACCCTGAAACAGAGGGCTTTGTGTGGGGCAAGAATAGGTCTGACCAAGCCTGAACTTTCTGCCTGGACCTTTCTGAGGAGGCCTCATAGGGGATAAGCACAACAATGTGGCTCTGAGTGTTTGTCTACTTGTTTCATCTCCTCCTTTTTTCCAGACAAATGATGCAGCTGGAAATACCTGGAACTGGTTATACTTCATCCCTCTCATCATCATTGGTTCCTTCTTTATGCTCAACCTAGTGCTGGGCGTGCTTTCAGGGTAAGAGCCGTGGCCTGTGGCATGCCCTCTGTAATTTTGGACCCACGGTACACAACACCCTCTTTTCTGCACTCCTGTTTGGAGCTCCTACCCTACACAGGTCAAGGAAGTTATGTCACAAAGATGATAAAAAGGGTCAGGCCTGGCCTGACTCTAATTTCTGAGTAGTTCCATTTTGTCTCATCCTGAAGGCTTCTGACCAGGCCTATGGCTCCAAGGTGGATGGAACTTGGAGGGCTGGGTGGGCTCACAGAACATCTGACAGGAGAGAGCATAGGTGTGGAAGGCAGTGTGCTCTGGACCTGTGCTGCTCTTGTTCTCTATATGTGTCCTGTGATAGATGTGGCTATCACTAATGTGTCTTTCCAGGTTCCTTTGCAGAGGCCACCTGAGCCTCCAGTTTAAGCAACTTAGTCACTGTTCTGTTGGCTAAAGAAGCTCCATGACCAAGACAGCTAATATAAAATAATTGGGGGCTTGCTTACAGTTTCAGAGGTTTAATTCATTGTCATCAGAGTAGGAAGTATGGCAGCATTCAGGCAGGCGCTGAAGCAACAGTAGCTGAGAGCTACATCCTAACAGGCAGAGAGAAAGAGACAGACACACACACACTGAGACTGACTCTCTGGGCTTAGTATGGGCTTTTGAAACCTCAAAGCCCACCCCTAGTGACAGAAGTCCTCCAACAAAGCCACACCTCCTAATCCCTCTCAAATAGTGCCTCTTTCTAATGACCAAGCATTCAAATATATGTGTCTATAGGGCCGTTCTTATTCAAACATCCACAGTGACAGAGTAGAGACAAGTCTGATAGGCTTAAGGCTGAGAAGGCACCTGAGGACGGAGCATCTCAACTGAGCTACAAAGAGAAGATTAGTGATGAGCCAGGTAGAGGGCAGGTAAGGACTAGTTGAGCAGATGTCTTCGGCAGTGGTGAGGGGTGTGGCACCATGTGCTCTGGATTCCCAGAGCTAGAGCCAAAGGTGAGGTGAGGGTGCTGGAGCTGGCAGGAGCCTGTCTCTAGGTGTGAAGCTTCTAGAAGCAATACTGCCCTGCCTGTCTGGATTTACTGGAGCTGCCTGCTTTTCTCTCCCGTGGTGTAGAGAGTTTGCTAAGGAGCGGGAGAGAGTAGAGAACCGCCGCGCCTTCCTGAAGCTCCGTAGGCAGCAGCAGATTGAGCGAGAACTGAATGGCTACTTGGAGTGGATCTTCAAGGCGGGTGAGTCTGTGCGGAAGTAGGCAGCTGTACTTCTGCTTTACGCTCTGCCCACCTTGCTGCCATCTCGGATTCCTGGGCTCTGGGGTGGGGCTTAGTGAAAAAGGCTGGCTCTTACTGCACTGTCATATGATAGTCACCAAAACCTCCAAATAGAGGGATCATTCCACACCAGACCCAAGTCTTTCTATCACCTTTGCTCTGGGCACAGTAAACCTAAACCTTCCTCTGCCACTTCCACCCCTAGGGAGAGCCTCTCCCCTCTTTCTGGGCTGCTTCCCTCTAGTTGGGAGACTCATCATAGTGGAATCCCTATCTAGGCCTACTACCAGACAGTTTCTCCTCTTTAGGAATTCCCCTCCCCCACCATATGGCTGATCCCATATGTGGTCTACTCCCCTCTGTGTGGCTGCTCCCTTCCATGTGGGCCTTTGTCCTGCCTGAGCTCTTACAAAATGCTTCCTCAGTGGTAAATCACAGTTACACCTCTGTCTAGGATTTGTAGGTTGGACCATTTGTAGGGATGGACTTAAGGTTGTTTGGAACATGTTTGAATATTGGTAGGAGGCATGCAGTCACAGCCTGCTGGTGTGGTGTGTATAGTGGGGAGCAGGCAGGTACTTCCCCAGGTTTTCCTGCGAGGAGTCCCTTTTGGGGCATGGGTAGAAAGGCCTTGACTTGCGCTTTGCCCCTCACAGAGGAAGTCATGTTGGCAGAGGAGGACAAGAATGCAGAGGAGAAGTCCCCTTTGGATGGTAAGTGGCCTCAATAGCACCCTCACATAGTGGGAGCCCAGATACCTGTGCTGTGTTTGGTGCCCTAACATCTGTCATGGTAACATATTAGCCATAGAATGTGAGCAGCCTGCTGTGTCTTTGTTGGTAGTTATGTCGGATAGTGTTCCTTCTAAAAGCTTCATGCCTGCAGGGTATGAGGCAAGCTGTCTCTGGACACCACCCAGAGCCCTTAGTAGAGTTGGGGCCTCCCCTGATGTAGGCACCTGCAATTGCCTGCACAGCCGAAGCCACAAGAAGGCTCAGCTTAGGGCCAGACAGCATGAAGTGCTGTCACCTTTGCAGCTCAGTCCACTCTGAGCAGATCTGTACCAGCCCCTCCGTATCCCTGGCCTTGCCTCAAATGGACATTGCCTATGTCTTCTTGGTGGTCATGCCTTTCTAGTGTCCTTGTCTTGAAGGGAAGAGAAAGAGAAATGACTCTCAAAGTTCCATGTCCTTTCCATGTGAGGAATGAGAAGGGCCCAAGTGCCAGGGTCAGGACAAGGAGCTGAGATAAAAGGACCATTTTCAGGGAAGATAATACCACACAGCATAGATGCCTTGAAATGGGTTACCTAATGATGCAACTTACACTGGTCTCCAC
This sequence comes from Pachyuromys duprasi, assembly GCA_028658305.1. NCBI lineage: Eukaryota > Metazoa > Chordata > Mammalia > Rodentia > Muridae > Pachyuromys > Pachyuromys duprasi. The sequence goes on along the minus strand of CM053752.1, from coordinate 113,215,734 downwards.
TACCCATTGTTTAAAGCAGTGTTGAAGAGAGCTGCCACCAAGAAGAGCCGGAATGACCTCATCCATGCAGAGGAGGGAGAGGACCGGTTTGTAGACCTCTGTGCTGTTGGTGAGTCTCTGAAGCAACTCCTGATATTGTAAAGCCCCTGACAGGATGTAGAATATAGACGTGTTGGATAGTACATCCTTCTGCCATTTCTTTGACTACTCCTGGGGCTCTTCCCTTTATGCTGCCTGATTACTCCCTGTAGTACCTTTCTCTGGATGCTACTGCTTTTGGTTGCATTATACCCTGTGGTCAGAGAACCCTGGGCAGAAGGTTTCTGCTTGTCTTCCTGTGATCCTTCCTATCCTTGGCATGGACCTGTAATATACTTACTCTGTGTTCTTCTTAAATCGTGAAAAGAGTGCTTAATTTTTCCTGCAGAGCCAGCAATTTTAGTTCCCTTAGTCCAAAAATACCTGGCATTTTCCTGTCGGAAGTCTTAATATGCTTCACTCTGCTGGGATAGATCAGGGTCTCCTGTAGCTATGTGGGAAAAGTGCAGACTCCAGCAGTGCCAAGGCCACACAGCACATCCATTTGGCCTCCTAGTCCTTAAGCCATCTGAGTGCCCCAGAGACAGACCACAGTTGGATTCTGTTCCCTGCTTGTTGGTGTTTGTGCCTCACTGCCTCTTCTGGCTCTCCCTGCAGTCATGCAGTGTCATCTATCATTTATCTGTCTGTCTGTCTGTCTGTCTGTCTATTTACCTACCTATCTATCTATCTACCTACCTACCTACCTACCTACCTATCTATTTTTCCTCATGAGAAATGTTGCCCTAAGTTTTTGTAGATGTCTGTTGGAGGCTAGGCACAGGTCCACATAGGTGTGTGTGTGTTTTGTGTGCAAGCTGTTCATGGCTCTGAGGCTGACACAGACCCTGTCAGCACGGCTTTGTTCTTTTGGTCCCTAGGTTTCTTTTCTTTCTTAATTAGGATCATACAGAATTAATTTGTGTATATTGATGAATGTTAGACATCTTGATATTTAGATTTCTTTGATTATATTTTAAATTGTATTGTTTTTCTCATTTGCCATTTGTTTTATTATTATTATATTTTATATTGTTTTGGTTTATTATTTTCTAATTTATGTAAAAATATTTACATTTATTTATGTTTATGAGTATGTATATATATGTGAGTTTGTATGTACCACATGGTTGCAGGCGCCTGAAGAGGGCGGAGGGCCTAGAATCTCCTGGAACTGGAATGAAGGTGGCAGTGAGCTGCCCGATATGGGTGCTGGGAATTGAATCTGGGACCTCTGCAAGGACAGTAAGCACTCTTAACCACTGAGCTTTCTCTGCAGTCTTATTTTTCTAAATTCTTTTTCTTAAAAAAAACTTTAATTTTATCTGCATGAATGTTTTGCCTGATATGTATATGCATCATGTGTGTGCCAACAGATAATTGTGAGTCACCATGTGGGTGTTGGAAGCCAAACCTGCGTCCTTTGCAAGAACAGCAAGTGATCTTAACTGCTGAGCCATCTCTTTAGCACCTTTCTAATTTCTTAAAAATAGGTCACTTGTTTTATTTTTTCTTTCTTAATAATGAAGGCATTTGGGTTATGTATTTTCCTCTCTGTAAAGCTTTGCTGTGATATATTCCTTTTTGTTTGTATCTATATCATATTCTTTACTCTTTAAGACAAAGGAGTCTGCTTCTTAATTGATAAGTAAGGGCAATAATCTTTGGATGAGCTCTAATCTTAATTTTATCAGATAATGATTGGGCCTGAAAATCTCCTTAAGTTTACAAATTTTCAAATTATAAAGTTTGTATATAATCTTAATGTTTCATTAGCGTAAACCAAAAGTATATGTCCTGTAGCTGAGAGCTATCAAACATGTTACTCGAAATTCCTAGCTCTTTGATTTCTGTCTTGTAGAACTGTGATTTGGGAGTTCCTGTCACTTGGCGTTCCTGTTACATGCTTTTAAAATCATGTCACCGTATATCTAGGGTTGACTGTGAGGCTGTGGTTGCTGTGCTTCCCAGTTCTTTGTGTCACTACGCAGGGTCTGTTCTTACTCCAATGAACACTTTTTTTTCCTTACTCTGTAGCTCATGCTGGCCTGGAATTTAACTAATGGTGGTCCTGTATCAGCCTCCTACCTACCAAGTGCTGAGATTCTAGGCCCAATGCTTAGCCTTGATCTTATCTGACATTATGCCACTGTTCTGTTCTTTTGTTGTTGCTCTCAGTGTTTTTGGATTGTATTTACCTGGTACTTTCCTCCCCCCCCCCATTTTATTTTTTATTCCTCTTAAGAATATTGTCTTAGTTAGAGTTCCATTGCTGCAATGAAATACCATGACCAGAAGCAACTTGGGAAGAAAGGGTGTATTTGGCTTCTACTTCACATCATAGTCTATCACTGAAGAAAGCAGGACAGAAACTCAAAACAAGGCAAGAGCATGGAAGCAGGAACTAATGTAGAGGCCATGGAGGGATGCTGTTTACTGGCTGTCTCGTCATGGCAGGCTCAGCCTGCTTTAGAATAGAACCAGGACCACCAGCCTAGGAATGGCACCGCCCACAATGGGCCCTCTCCCATCAGTCACTAATTAAGAAAGTGCCGACAGTTGGATCTTTTATTCATTCATTCAATGTAGATGAGTGCTCTATCTGCATGTACACCTGCATGCCAGAAGAAGGCATCAGATCCCAGTATAAATGGTTGTGAGCCATGTGGGTGCTGGGAATTGAACTCAGGACCTTTGGAAGAGCAGACAGTGCTCTTAACCTCTGAGCCATCTCTCCAGCCCTACAGCTGGATCTTTTGGAGGAATTTTCTCAATTGAAGTTCCCTCATTTTAGGTAACTCTAGCTTATTTCAAGTTAACATAAAACTAATTAGCAAATATACCAAATTTCATTACAAAATGTATTTAACTGGCTTTAGTTTTTTTCTCCTTAAATCCTAGTCTTGTGGTCTGATGTGATTTCTTTCTTGTTGCTTCATGTTTATTTTTTGTATGACATTTCTGTGGTTTCTGGTTTTCATCTCTGTTTTGCTGCCTAGATCACATTGGTATTTTTCATGTTCACTGTTCCTTTTCTGATGTCTGGTTTTCAGTTCCATCCCACAAATGTGCTTTTTCTTTACTTGCTCTCAGAATTGCAAAGGACACTCTCCTGTATTTATTTTCCTTCTTTCCCACTGAATGCATTATGTCAATCACTAAATTGTGTTCGTTTATGCTGCCCCATGCCGCATTTAGGAGCTCCTGCATCCTGTTGGCCCCTTGCTTAGCATCATGCTGAGAGCTTCCTGAGGATTCCTTGCCCATCACTTCTCCACTTGGTCTTTTCTTTAGTGCTTCTTCACAAGATAGTTTCCTGTTCTGCTGCTGTATTGCTAGTCAGTTTGTCTCCCTTGGCGAGGTGTTAGGGTACAGACTGGGTCCCTGTGGTTCTTGTGCTTTTCCTTGATCATCACCAGGTTAGACCTGGACTGCTGCAGACAGTGCCTACTTGGTTCTGGGGCTGTAGCTTCATCCTAGGTATACTGCTGGCTTCTTCTCTTCCTCAGTGTCAGGTTCAGGCTTGCCATCAGTGGGACTGTTTGTCCACATGTCTATTTCATCTCTTTTCCATCTGCTGAATGGCTTGGAATTGTCATTCTTTTTCTTTAAAAAGTCTGTCTTTGTTAACTGTTATATTTCTGTGAAGAGATACTAGGGCCAAGGCAGTTAATTGGAGCCTAGCTTACCATTTCAGAGGGTGAGTCCATGGCCATCATGGCTGGCGCCAGGTAGGGAGGTGCTGGAGCTGCAGGAGCTCAGAGTTCACAGCTCATCCACAAGCTGGAGGCAGAGAGAGTGGGAGTGGGCTTCGTATGAACCGTAGGAACCTCAATGTCCATTCCCAGGACACACTTCTTCCAACAAGGCCACACCTCCTAACTCTTCGTAAACATTCCACCAAGTGGGAAGGAAACATTCAAATGTATGAGCCTGTGGGGTCCATTCTTACTCCAAGCACCATAGACTCTTTTCTGAGTTTTGTTTTCTTGCATTTAACTTGGTACTATCCTTAAATAAATAAAACTGAGATTACTTCCCATCCCCACAGAACCCAAGTGTTGGCATGTTGCTTGGGCTATGTAACTTTCTGTGCCACATACTAGGCCAACTAGGCTGGAAGAATGCTTGGAAGCCTCTTTGTTCTTAGTGGCCTTGAATAGTAATGGCAGTATAAATCTTGGCAATCCTGTTTTCTGTACTTTCCTTAGAGCCTGGCACGAATAACCCATTCATGTATCTGTGTATGCATATTGTTGATCGAGTCAGGATGAGGGCCAGTGAGGACCCTGTGCTCACTGACGCTTCTCTCAGTTGAGCGGAGCTAGTTCACTGGGCCCTGCTGTCATGCTTAAGTTATTTTAACTCTCCAATGTCTAGAGCTTGAATATATCAGATCTTGCTTTTTTTTAAAGAGACATTCTTTTTTTTAACTTTCATTTCTTTTTATATTAATTAATTCAATTTACATCTTGTTCATAGGCCACTCCCTCCTCTCCTTCCTGCCCCATACTCTTTCCCCTCTCCTCTATTCTTCAGAATGAGGAAGCCCCCTACCAAGAAACCACAACTCCCACCATATAACAAGGACATTTGTTCAACCATGTTCATAGTAGATTTATTTTTAAGAGACATTCTTTCATTATAGATAATACATGCTGACATTAAGCTATGCTTGGGAAACACATAAAGGTGAAGAAGGGTCCCTCCTGGTCTCTGTGGTTTTCCTCTCATGACCTATAGTATGAATGGTGTATTTACCTCACTAGAGCCACTACCCAGACCAGGTGTGAGCACACATTGGGCTGCTTGCTGGGAAATGCAGCCCAGAGATCCAAGTTCGCAAGTGCCCAAGAGGGATCGTGGCTATGTTGCCCATGCTTCTTGCCCAAGGGCACCAGGCCTCAGTGTATCTGTAGCTGGCACATCTAGTTTTTGGTTTTGAGTAGCAGAAGAGCCTTCAGCTTGCACACTGAGGGCCCTTCATGCTTTGAGTCTGTGTTTGGAGTGAGGAGCTAGGGAATTTAAGGACATTGTGGGTAGAGGAGTGTAGCTTTGTCACAGGTGATCATGTGTGGTGTGTGGCTGGGTAGCTGTGAAAAGACACATTCCTGTGAGGCCTTCCGACATGATTTTGCTTCCCCTTTCTTGGATGGTATGGTGAGCTGGGTATGGATGATCTTGTCTTCCTTGAGAGCTTGTTGAGTGATTCACACATGCCCTCTGTTTTGCGAGTGATATGTTCCTGATGCATCCCTGTTGAATATATGAGCAACTGGTTGAATCTTCAACCTGAGTGAGCCTGGCCAGGTGCTAGATGTATGCTGATGGTGCGTGTATGAGTCAGGTTTCTATGGGATCATGTGAGTATGTAAGTATGTGGGATCTGAGGCAGTGCCTTGCCCTCCATGTCTGCTATTCTGCCTGGTAGGTCCTTCCTTGTTTGTACAGCATGCTGTGTCTTCTCCAGTCCCCAATGCTTGTGAAAAGAACAGTGCCTCATTTACAGCTCTAACCAGCACTGGTCTTGGGGCTTCTTTGTATGATTCAGCCCCTCCCACACAGTGCAGATGTGAGGCTGAGGCTGGCTCAGTGGGGAGTTGTGAGAGAGCACAGGTTTCTGTAGGTGTTTGTTGGGGTGGCATCCAGAACCAGGCCTTCACTATTATGGCCTTATAGGGCGTTCTGGCTGATGTGCTTCCTTTGGGTTCTGGCCATTGTTAAAGTCTCTGCCTGTGGAGATGTTCGTCTAGAGTCTCGAGGACTTGGCTCCATTTCCTCAGACTGAGAATGTTTTTAGTATGCCACTGAAAACCTGGGCGTGTACACACTTGAATGTGGAAAAACCTCCATCCTGCATTCACTCACAGAGACCCCAGACCCAGATGTTCAGAGGCCTCTTAGCTGGGGTGCAGTGTGTGTTCTCAGAGGAACACATAGAAACAACCAACATACAGGCCCTCAGTGCAGACACAAGGGCAGTAGTGCAGACATGAAGAAAGATGGTGTCTAGACGCAGCTATGCCCTTTACTATACCCACTCATTCAGAACCCTCAGGTACCCACAGACTAGTTTCACTTATATGTCAGCTTTTATTGAACCCACCTCTGTGAACAGGTCTCAGTGACAAACACAGTGATTGTTGGTGATAAGGTTATTGTTATTGCTAGGAGTAGGTTACGGATCATATTTTAGATGGAGTATCAGAAAAGGATGTTGAGAAAATAACATTGAAGTCAAAACCCAAACTTAGGAGCCAATGAGGAGAACTGGAAAGGGCCAAAGTGGAGCAGAAATAGTGAATGTTTGGAAGTAGAAGAGGGTTTGAATTTGGTTGCACATAGGAGAGGAGTCAAGATAAGCAAGAAAGAGGACCCTGGGTAAGATGATCAATCCTCACCTAGAAAGACAAAGGGGATCGACATTGCAAGTAGGAGAAAACAAGTAACAGGACAGGAGCTTAACGCAGAGGGCATCTGACTCTACCTAGCAGTGTATCAAAGCAGATGCTAAGACACATAATCAAACCTTCGGCAGAGTGCAGGGAATCATATGAAAGAAGGGGGAGTTGGTGTGACCTAGAGGGGATAGGGAGCTCTACAAGGACCAAATATATCAGGGCACAGGGGTCTTTTATGAGACTGTTTCTCCAACCAAGGACCATGCATGGATATAACCTAAAACCCCTGCTTGGATGTAGCCCATGGTAGCTCAGTATCCAAGTAGGTTCCCTAGTAAGGGGGACAAGGATTATTTCTGACATGAACTCAATGACTGGCTCATTGAGCTTTCCCTCCCCCCCATCCCCTCCGAGGGAGGAACAGCCTTGCTAGGCCACAGATAAGGACATTGCAGCCAGTCCTGAGGATACCTGCTAAGCTAGGATCAGATGGAAGGGGAGGAGGACCTCCCCTATCAGTGGACTCGGAAGGAGGCAGGGAGATGAGGGAGGGAGGGTGGGATTGGGAGGGAATGAGGGAGGGAGCTATGGCTGGGATATAAGTGAATGACCTGTGATTAAAATAAAATGAGAGAGAGAGAGAGAGAGAGGAGTCAGAGCAAGCAGGGTTGGCAATCTTTCTAGACCATGAGTATTTATGTCTCTGAAGAAGACAGTGGCTGCCACTACACATAACACAGTTAGCTGTGTTCCAGAGGACGTGCTTAAAAAAACAGGTGTTCAATGGTTATTGATCCTAGTTGACAGGGAAAAAGGGAAGGTCAGAAACTGCAGAGCCCCAAGACCACATTTCAAAGATTATGGTGGTGTTTAAATCTTGTTCTCATGTCAGAGCTGTCCTTTAGAAACTTGGCCAGGGTCCTGGGGACCGGAGACATTGACTGTTGGTCATCTGGTCTAGTACCCAGTAGCCCTGGACTGAGAAATGAGGAAAGGCTAGAATCCTTTCAGGAGCTGTGGAGGTAGCAGCTCAGTAGCCTGTGGTCAGGAAGATGTCCTCAGAACACATGTGAGGATATAGACCTGAAGGGGATGTCTGTAGGTTGATGGTAGTCCTCTATTCCCTGAGTCCTCATCAAGACTTGTCCTGCAGGTTCTCCATTTGCTCGAGCCAGCCTCAAGAGTGGGAAGACGGAGAGCTCATCATACTTCCGGAGGAAGGAGAAGATGTTCCGGTTCTTCATCCGGCGTATGGTGAAAGCACAGAGCTTCTACTGGGTGGTACTGTGCGTGGTGGCCCTGAACACACTGTGTGTGGCCATGGTGCACTATAATCAGCCTCAGCGGCTTACCACTGCACTGTGTACGTACTCTAGTCTCTCCTCCAGGGCCCTTCCCAGTCACTCTCCTCTGTATCTGGAAACCCTGGTACTGGATGCTCTGGATGGTATCCCATGTCTCCTGCACAATCATGGGTCTGAACTGTGTTCAAGGCCTGAAGATCTCTCCCATCCTTCATTGACCTGGCTATAGATGGCCATCATGACTATATCATGATATGAAATGAGGGGTTCATATGGGAGTAGATCATGGCACAACAAGGAGCAGACCAGACTAGTAGACTCAGTCACCTTGCCTTTTTGCCCTGAGGCTGCTGTTGCCATCCTGGATGTCTGGGTAGGCAGAGCTGGGGTTCTGCATTCTCCCAGGGATCTCCTGATCATTCTTTCTCTTTACCATGGCTGAACTGGGGAGTTTCCATGTCTCCCACAGGGCCAACTGGTTAGCTCAAGTCCATGAGCCCCTCACCAGTCACTGGGATCCAAGTTATGCTCAGCTTGTCTTGACTACAGTTCAGAAAAGGCAGACCCTGGAGGTTTGAAACTTCCTGTTTGAGTCTAGTGTCAGAACTCCATGTCACATGGGGCATGGCCTCACTCACATGTTAAAGGACCTACCATGGCTCTGTCATGCTTGGTCAGTGTGTTGCTTTCCGTTTCCTCAGAGCTCAGCTGCAGTTGTTTTTGTTGTCTGCAGTGGGTGCAGAGGAGTAGGGCCTGTTGTATGTTCACTTTCTCCAGAGGAGCTCTGTGTGCCAAAAGTTTTCCAAGTCATTCAAGAGAGCTCTTTCTGACCTAATGAGACTTCATTCTGGCCTCCACTGGCTGAGTGTTCTTCCCTGATAGTAGCTCTTCTGTAACCATACTCCCTGTTCTGTGGATAACTGAGCCTGCTCATCCCCTGAAGGGTTCCCATGAGGTATAGGCACTGACAGCCCAATAGAGCCAGTCACAGGCATACAGTGCATATTGTTTTAGGAGTAGAGTGCTAGACTATAGCTTCTTAAACTTGTGTGTTGAAATAGGTTATTTGCCTCATAGGGAAAAGGTGTTAGAGGCAGCAGAGGCTAAAGGAAGAGTGATGGCATCAGCTGTTGGCCTGACTTGTGCTCCAGGGTAGGGTGAAGGTCAGGCATAGTGTGTATCACGAAACAGCAGGTCCTGGCCTGCTGGCCCTGACAGCAGGGCCTGTCAGGGGGTGATTTGATATCTCAGGATGTTTTTTGGGGGGACTGAGTTTGTTAGTTAGCTCACCTCATTGGGTACTGAAGACTCTGATCCCTGCTGCCTCATTGTTCAGGCTTGTGCTTCTCCCGAGGGAGCCAGTACTGTCTTCAGTCATTTAGCTACTCTGGGGTGGGGTGTTGGTTGTAGGTGATGTGTATATACTGTGGGGCATTGTCTGCTTGCATGTCTGATGTGTGGGGAACAAGGGTAGATGTGCCCCAGTGTTGGGCTAGCCACAGATAGGCCTGCCAAGAGATGTGCCCCTTGGTACTTTGGTGTTTTCTCTTCTTAGTGGTTTCCTATAATTCCTGGTTCTCTTGTTCTCATTGAGAAAAAAATTGCTGAAGGAAGGTGGGTATTTACAGGCTCTGAATGTTCTCCTTAGTGTCTCCTTTATCTTTGGTAGCTAGACTGACCCAGTGAGGTAGGGTAGGCTTGCCAGAGGCTGAGAGAGTGCTGTACCTTGAGCAGACTCTCTGGAGCTCAGCCACACTACAGGTGGGCTCTGTTCATCTGGCTACCCATCCCCTAATGATCCCAGAGCACTTCCCGGACTTTTGAAACCAAAGCTTGGATAATGAAGGGGGAAGCTGTTGAGTCTTACCATCCTGTGAGCCCTGTGAAGTCTTACTGATTAGATAGAGATCATTATTCTCTGTTCCTCTGGCACACTGGCCTCGTACTTCAAAAAACAAACAACAAAACTTGGGGGGGTGGGGTGCGCGCGCGCGTGCGTGAGTTAATTCTCTCCTTTTACTATATGGGTCCTGGGGATCAAACTGGGATTGTCAGACTTGAGGACAAGCACCTTTACCACTGAGACATTTCATTGGCCTTAGAAAAACACATTTAACCACATCTCTCTGCTTCCCTTTAGCTTGTAAGTCCTAGGGAAAATGATAGATATTGTTTTCCATGCCAGCTCCCAGGAGCTCTGGTGCCTGCCAGTTGAAAGCATAACATAGGAATGATTGAAGGAACCCTTTCCTGGACTCAGAGGGAGGTTGTGTCTAATGCTGTGGCAATCTTGACAGAATATAAGGGTAGTTCTGACCTCTTTCTCTGAAAGGTTAACCCCTGGCAATTCTTGTCAAAACCCTCATATTTATTTTTCTGAAAAGCAAGGTCAGTGCATGGCTAACCTCACTTTAGCATCTAGATGGCAGGCATTCCCATTTCTGTGGGAAGTTCAGTGGCACAGGAGTCGCTCTTTTGGATACGGAGGTACTTTGGGCTTCAGATAGGAGTGTTGGACCCCTCATTCTACTGTGTCTCTCTTGTCTACTGAGCTGCTCCAGGTTGGTATGTGTAGCTACAGCTTTTCCCCTATACTTAACACCGGTTGACTAGGCCAGGTGTTGGTCATGTAGGCAGTGTCAAGCCTGAGAGGGGAGGGCCCTGTTTCTGACAGACTCCTCCACCTACTTATTAGCATCCCTTGCTAGGGTAAGTTTCCACAGTGGCTCTGGGGGTCGGTGCTTATGGGCTTGAGTTGCTCTTGGGTTATAAAATAGACTCCTTCTCTGTTTGTATGGCACACTGGAGCTGGCATCTCAGCTGCTGTATGACTGCCCCTAGCTAAAGCACTTAGAGAGTTGTGGGTGCAGTTGAGTCTCAGGGTATATTTCATGCAGAAAGTATAGTCTTCTATTTTCTGTTTTATTGGGAGCTGTATCTGCTTGGGGTCCCATGTCCTAGACAGAGGCCCTGGGATGGTTAGGCTTGTGGCTTTCTGCTGTCAGGGATCTTGGAGGCTTGCCTTTCCTTCTTTGTCACGTTTTTGTGGTCTGTATGGCTCTGCTCTGGGTTCAGAGGCCACAAAAACTATTGGTACTTTTGGTAGCTCATGCTAGATGGGTGGTGGTGAAGTTTCCTCTTAGTAGCTGAGGCAAACACATTGAGTAAAGTTAAAATCAAACATGGTTTTCTTGGGGTCCTAAGAAAGGGTGTCAGGAAGTTTTTATGGGTAACTCTTATGAGGAGGCTGAATCTTTAATGGAGACCAGAGCACAGAGATGAAGGCAGAAGGGCCATCGGGCTATGCCCAGCCTTACTGTTCCAGCCTCCTCTGAGTGTCCCATCTCACTCCTGAGTTGATCTTGTTGTGTCTTATACAGCACTTGCTACCATATAGCCTGGGACTAGAGCAACTCATGACTTTTCAACTCTTTATCCCTTTCCTGAGCTGTGGCCAGAGCAGGGGTTGCAGACCAAGCCCAGCGGTGTGGTAGCGCCAGGTTTGGGCTAAAGGCAGGTGAGAGGAGCCTGAGTTAAACCTTTTCTTCTCTGACTTCTCTAGACTTTGCAGAGTTTGTTTTCCTGGGTCTCTTCCTCACAGAGATGTCCCTGAAGATGTATGGTCTGGGGCCCAGAAGCTACTTTCGGTCTTCCTTTAACTGCTTTGACTTCGGGGTGAGTAATATGCCTCACTGGGCCCTCTAATGGGTGAGTCTGAGCTGTGCACAGCCCCTTCCCATGTACCCTCAGAGTGGGTGAGCTCTGTGATGGTCAGAAAGGCTGCCTAGAGCCTGGGAGGTAAAGCAGTTGGAGAGGGAGGCCTATCCCAGCGTCACCTAGTGGCCAGAATGTCAGCAGTTGCTTTTCCGAAGGCTCTGCCCTTTCCTTCCCGATCATCTGTATAGACTGTGATCAGGTCCAGGCTCTGCAGCTCCTTCTGTATCTGGGATATTGCTACTTAGGAGCTTAGTTTTTCCAGTAGAGCTTGGGGACTGTGGCCTAGCATCCTACCATCCTGCAGGTTGGCCTGGGCACCTGTACCTGTGATCCTGGGAAAGAACAGGTTGTACTAGTCTTGCCTTTGGAGAGTGTGTGGTAAGCCTGGCCTACTCTCTTCCTAAGTCTATGGGTGAGAGAGGTCTCAGTGCTGCTGTTGCTCACCCTGAGAGTAGAGACCAGGCTCAGGGTAGGGCCATATGGCACAGCATGCAGGGTGTGCTTAGCTCGAAGCCCCAGGATTGGTCCTGGTGGCACTTGCCCAAGTGATTCATGCAAGTCCACAGCCATGTGGAATGACTTGGAATGCTGGAAGCAGACAGGGAGGGAGCCTTGGCCAGATGGAAGGACAACTCAGCATAGCTTGAAGTTTTCTTCTCAGGCTCAGGTATGTAGTTCTTGAAGTCTTCAGTTTGTTAACTTGTAAAATTATGACAAGTGATCTCCTGCACACCCAGGATACTGTCCTGCAGCAGCAGCAGGATGACTTTCATAGGCATTTCTATTTACAAAAGGGCCCGTGGGAAGCACAGAGGAGCCACAGGTCCAGAAGAGGGAAGAGTCCACAGTCTCAACTGTGTACAACCTGGGTGTCCATGGAGCTCTGCTCTGCCCCTAGAGCTTTCTCTTTCTGTGAAAAATAGTGCACATTTGCAGCTGGACAGTTTTCACAGCCTGCTCCTGGCAATAGGGTTTTGGGAATCAAACAACCCTTTTTTTTTAAGATTTTATATTTAATTATGTGTGTGTAGGTGCCTATGGAGGCTAGAGGTATCAAATATCCCCAGAGCTGGAGTTACAAGTTGATGTAAGCTATCCAGTGTGGGAAGCAAACTCAGGTCCTGTGCAAGATCAGTCCATGCTGTCAACTACTGAGTATTCTCTCTAGCTCCAGAGACCAAGTTTTGTTTTGTATTGCCTTGGTCCTTTTTGGTTAACCTGGTATGCCTCTACATATACTTCTTTTAAGGGCATCTTGGGGGCTGGAGAGATAGCTCTGCAGATAAGAGCACTGGCTACTCTTCCAGAAGATCTGGGTTCAAGTCCCAGTAGCCACAATGGTGGCTCACAGCTGCTAACAGGCACCAGTCCTAGGGGATACCCTCTCTGGCCTCTGTGACTACTACCATGTGGTGCATAGACATGCATACATGCAAAACACCAAATAAAAATTTTAAAGAAGGCCATATTAGGCATTGAGGCTCTTTTTATAAATATATCATAGACCTTCTTGGAGTATATTTACCCCATTAGGAAAAAAATCAACTTCTATTGAATAGGTCCTCTGCTCTTTTTTCCTTGAGAAATGTTAAGGTTATTATCATGGAGGACTCACCCTCTCAGGAGCAAGCAGGGATTATACCCAAGTCTCTCACTTTTTTGGTACAGAGTGGTAGTGCACCCCAATCTCTTACTACCTCAAGACTAGGTGGGAAGTACACTCTAACCTTTTAAGTCCTTTATGAATAGCCTGTGAGGCCTACAGTAGCCAGGACTAAGTTGGGGGTCACACTTTTGATTTCCTTGTCAGAACTGCCTTGAGCCTGTTTCAGATCCAAACTGAAGTCAGGATGTTATTCTTGACATCACCTTTAGACCATGCCCTTTCTCGAAGTTGGCAACACTTGGTTTCTGAACCAACAGGTCCTGGCTTCCCTCTGTTAGATTCTTCTTACCTTTTACATTTGACCTAAGCAGAAGCAGAGTCCAGGTATTTCTTTAGCACTTGGCTTGGAAACCTGCAGGGGCAGATTATACCGCATGATTTACCGAGCTCATTTTCTACTGGTCCCACATTACAAGCAGCTGTGGCCAGACTTCTTGCCCTGGCACCATGGCACACACCTCCTTTGGTTGTCCACAAGGTTTTTCTTGTGTTCTTGTAGGTTCTAATGGGCAGTATTCTCAGTGTCCAGGGCACTTCACACTTTCACTGACAGGCTACTTAGTACTTGTTCTCTGGCTCCAAAACTAGTACTACTTTTTTGTTTGTTTTTTTATTATGACAGTATACTACTATGTTTCTAAAACCCATGCTGATTTTTCTACTTAGAAAGCAATTATGTCAGTGGTAAGTGGCTTAAAGCAATAAACACATTGTGCCTCACTGTGTCTATGTGTGAAGACTTCCAATGTGACCCACCTGAGTGCCTCTGGATCAGTCTCTGTTGAGGCCTTGGTTGTCTCAGGTTCATCTGGGATAGATGAATTCACTCCAGGTTCATGTTGGGGCTATTGACCAGGCTCACTGGCCAGCCTGCCACAAGCTCTGTTCTTGGTCACCTGAGCCTCTCCATAGGCTACTAGAGTGTCTTTGCTGCAGTGTATCTGGTGTTACAGGGAGAAGCGTCCAGAGCACCAAGATGGATAGCACAGATCTGTGGCTTGTGCAACTTTCTCTGGGTTACCAAGCCCCTGTAAGACACATGCTAGTACAGAGGAGGCAGGGTAGGTATTAGCTGAGAGAGGCAGCCACACCGGTGCACATGCTAGGTCATGTGCATGTGTTCCTCGGTTTCATCCATATATGCACGTGTCCACATAGAGATGTACCTGTGTTGATGCTGTGTGTTGCAGGTGATTGTGGGGAGTATCTTTGAAGTAGTGTGGGCTGCCATCAAACCAGGAACCTCCTTTGGAATCAGCGTGCTGCGGGCTCTTCGATTGCTGAGGATTTTCAAAGTCACAAAGTATGTTGTCTGTGTGCTCCTGGTTGGGGGAAATGGAAGGTGGGTTACATGGGGATGGCTGGTAACTGGAATCTTGTTCTGTGGCTTACTGGTTTAAATACAATATTGATTGTGAAACAGCACCTTCAGGGACGATTGTGGCAAGAGACTTTGGGCCTTACGGTATCCTTAGGTTGTCCTTACTGGCCACAGTGTTGTGGTCATTTTCCTGGTTCTCAAATTTATACCACCTTCTCTTAAAGCAGCCAGTTTTATGTTTCAAGTCTTCAAAGGTGACTTTATGGTGAATAGGGAAACTAGAAATTCTTGTTTGTTTTTAAAAAAATACAACTAGCGGTCATCATATTAAGTAGGCAGAATAAGTCATATTCAGAAAGACACATATTATATGTTCCTTCTAGTTTGTGGATTCTATACATACAACATCAAAACAGACAAGACTGTCTGGGGGAAGGAAGGGAACAAGTTGAAGAGTGTGAGGGGTGAATGTGGTAAAAAAAATATGATATATTTGAAACAAAATATCTTTATGAATAAAAATAAAAGAAACTTCTGCAGAAGCAGAAGTTTTCCCATTGTTCTATCCCAGGTTTGCCCAACCCCTGTGCAGAGGGTGGGAGGCCTTGGCCCTTCCTCCTGTCAGCCAGCCTAGTACCTATGTGGCTCCTTTTCCTGGGCTTGATTTCTCCACCTTCCCAATCCCAGCCTTGATAATTATGATAGTTCTATCGCACATAAAGCTTAACTCTGGAAGAAAGTGAGGAGACTGAAGCCCAGGGAGGTGATATGAGGTTGAGCTCGGTGCTGAGACCCCTGCTTACAGTCAAAGATGCAGATGGGAGGAGTGGGAGCATGGGGGAAGAAGGCCCTCTCCTCGCTGACCTCACCAGCAGTGGAGGCTGGGGAAGAAGGCCCTCTCCTCGCTGACCTCACCAGCAGTGGAGGCTGGGGAAGAAGGCCCTCTCCTCGCTGACCTCACCAGCAGTGGAGGCTGGTGTGGGCTGAGCTTCTCTGTGTTTCCGAGGTCCTTGTGCTGTGTGCTACCTCAGTAACTGTGATACCAAAATGTGCTGACAGTGAGCATATGCATGCAGCATGTGGACCTACAGTTACTTCCCAGGTAGACTCAAGTTCTGCTAATCCTTTCCAACTATTTAAAATTCAAACTCCAAACTGTCTGAGGATAAAGACGCATGAACGAAGGGGAGGTTTATGTCCAGCTAGGTTCACAAATCTGCTAAGCATGGCCTTTGAGTTGTCCTGAGTCTACTTGAGCACCTGTGGTGTGCCAGCAAGTCAGGCTCTGGAAACACGCCTTTACCCAAGTCTTGGGCCTTCAGATTCTCCCAAGGATATCCATGACCCTGTCCTGAGGCAAGTTGGCTCTTTCCAGGCCAGAAGGCTAGACACTTCAAGAACTTCTTAATACTTCTGGATCTACTCATTTTCTTATAAGAGAGGCTGTAGAGGGTGGCTGGGCCACTGCCATGAGAAGGAATGTGCAGTAGGGCTCCTGGAAAACCCTGAGGGTGAGCACAGGGAGGCTCGCATCTGTTCTGCTGTCCCTCATTCTTTGTGTCAGGGTAACAGAGTAGCATGTTAAAGGTACGGGGGCAGGTGGCATATCTCCTGGGGGAAGGCTGAAGGCTCCTAGGAGAGACATTCTGGAGGCTGGGATGGCAATTGGATCTATTACTGAGCAGCAGAATCATTACATGTATAGATGGGCCCTTTATGCCATGAAGACTGGTTGTAAATGAGGGAGTCATATTATCTCTTCAAGGAGTGTGGTGAAAGGGACTTTAAGAAATGCCAGGTCAGCCATATCTTGGCTGGCCAGTTGAACAGTGGGTGGTTAAGTAGCTAGAGCAGAGGTTCTCAACCTGTGGGTCATGACTCCTTCCACAGGGTCCTATATCAGGTGTCCTGCATATCAGATATTTACATTATGATTCATCACAGTAGCAAAATCACAGTTATGAAGAAACAATGAAATAATTTTATGATCAGAGTTCACAATAACATGAGGAACCATATTAAAGGGTTGCAGCACTTTGAGAACTACTATATTGGAAGGCTGGAGTGTAAAGTTTGGGTTTGGACCTGGCCACCTAACATGAAGGGGCATATTTCTATTAAGAACAGTGCAGTTTGGGAGAGAAGGTAAGGCTGGCACTGCAGTCATGTGTCTGCTGTTGCTATCTCATAGCTGGATTGAGAGTAGAAGATTATAGATTTTGATTTCTAGAGCAATGCATGCTTCATGTGGAGGCTAGTTGCAGGGAACTGGATGCATGTGAAGCAGCATTCAGTGGCTCCGCTAGGCTTCAGCCCTTCTTCCTGCCTCACAGGTATTGGAACTCCCTGAGGAACCTGGTAGTTTCCCTCCTCAATTCAATGAAGTCCATCATCAGCCTTCTCTTCCTGCTTTTCCTCTTCATCGTGGTCTTCGCTCTGTTGGGGATGCAGCTGTTTGGGGGACAGTAAGTAGCCCAGGATTAGGGGAGCAGGCCAAGGCCCCCATCGAAGCCAAGCTCAGAGCAGACACTGCTACCCCAGGCCTTTTCCGTCTGCCTCCTTCCTGAAGGTTCTCCAGTGGGTCTGAGAATGCTGAGAGAATTGGTAATGAGCATGCTGATGTCAAGGAACTGGTCCCCAGGCTCCTCCTGATGGGACTTATTCTACTTAAGACTTCTCTTTTTTCTCAGGTTCAACTTTCAAGATGAGACTCCAACCACCAATTTTGATACCTTCCCAGCTGCCATCCTCACTGTCTTCCAGGTGAGGCTTCTTGCACTCTCCTTGGTTCTTATCTCTCCCAGGAGTAAGGAAAAAGTTAGTGAAGTTACATGTTTAAACATAACACAACAAAAGATAAGCTTTGGCAGGTCCAAGGGAAAGTGGGTTGCTACTCTAAGGGTGGTTGGGGGTGGGCAGGTGAAGTTCCTTGGGTTGTCTGTGTCATTTCATCAATTTATTAACTCTAAGGCCTGAAACCATTTGTATTCTATCCTCAGAGAAAATCCAAAGCTCTTCGTGAACTTCTCCTGTAGGGTCTCAGGCCCAAAGGCCCACTACTCTCTTTTCATTCATATGTACCTAGCAATGCCTCCTGGGAAGCTGTGGCTGTTGGCCCATTGTGTTTGATGGGGGCCTTAAGTGATCAGCCCCTCTCTTGGACAGTTTTGTTTTGGGTATTTTTGGTTGGATACTGTCTCCCTTGATAGTTAGCCTTCTAATGCTGCCAGAACTGGCCTCGCTGATCGTGTAGTATCCAGTAGATCTGTTTCATGATTCTTGCTTGGAAACCTTGTTTGAGAGTGGACAGGACAAGATAGCTGTTGACCTGTCATGATAACTGGTGCACTGACAGGCTGGATGGGGATTAGCTCAGGTCTTAGCCCCTGAAGAGGCAGAGCTGATCCCACATATGTGGAAGAGCCTTTGTTCCTCCTCCCAGAGGGAGGACATGTTTCTAGCTGCTGATCCAAATCCAATGACTAGCCAAGAGAATAACTTGGTCCTAGGATTTATATCTATGCCCATTCTGGGTTCTGTAAATGCACCTGTCCTTATTCCATGGACTCCCTTTATCTCACAGATATTTTAGCTTGCTAACAGATCAGTGGCTTTCCAGGTTTGAGCCTTTAGTGTAGGATGAGGTCTGTCAGCCTCTGGAGATAGAAGAGTGTTGCTACAGCCTGGGTTCTTGCAGAGTACATTGTGTCAACTTGGGGAGTAGATGCTCATAATGGGAAGGACTGTTTCTTCCTATGGTTTATAGAGCTAGGGTGCCCAGGTACCAAGGAAGGGAAACTGGGAGAACCATACCCAAGGCCTGCAGCAAGTGTGTTAGAGGAGACAAGAAGTGTGGACAGGCTGTCATCTCCTCAACAGGATGTCTTGGGCTGGAGTGTTAAGGTCTAGGAAGGGAGACCCTGCCTCTGGGCTATGATGAAAGTGTGAGTGGGAGGGTGCAAAGAAGGAAGAAAGAAAAACCCCAAATTTTCTCATGGCAGCCTGCGAATTAAATACTGTGAAATACTGATACCCTAGAAGGGGTTAGCACCTATAGTTAGGGGTGAGACTACTTTCAAAGAAAAGTGAATACAGAGCAAGTGTACAAATGAAGATGACTCTGAGCTAAGGGACAAAGGAAGAAATCTCCAAGTTGAGGAAAAGTACCCAAGTCAAAGAATAAGAACCAAGTAGAAATCCTAGGAACTAAAGCTATAGGCAGACTGCACTCTGGACACCATCCAAGGGATGGTGGCAGGCAGTTTGGAAGAGCAAGGCACCTGCTGACTGTAGCATGGGGACAGGGAATTGGTACACTGGATGTGCTGGGCTTGGAGGCCAGAGAGGCTGGGGCTGGGATGCAGCTGAGTGGCAGAGATTTTGCTTAGCATGCACTGAGCCTGAGTTCAGGTCCAGAAAATTTCCACCAAAGGAAATGAGTAAAAAGATGGAGAAGTGATGAGTTCTAGGCAGACTCAGAGAATGTGTTCCCAGAGACTGAGTGGAGTGTAGGCTGAGACACGTTACAGTGAGGAAAAGCACACCCTGAGGGCAGCCCTGGAATAGCATTTTATATTAAAAGAGCTCTTCTGATGTCTGATGTGATAACTGACAGATACCAGAAGATTATGGAAAATAACTTTGGAATATTAGGGTACAATCTCAGAGTCTAGAACTGTGATTCAGCATTAGGGAGGACCAGAACATTTTTAAAAAAGATTTATTTATTTGTTTTATGTATATGAGTATGCTGTTTTCATGCACGCCAGAAGAGGGCATTGGATCATATTAAAAATGATTATTAGCTACCATGTGGTTGCTGGGAATTGAACTCAGGACCTCTGGAAGAGCAGCCAGTGCTCTTAACTTCTGAGCCATCTCTTCAGGCCTCCGGACTGTCTAGGGGCTGCTAGAAGTACTTCAGATGGCCACTAAGGAGAAAAAGTACACTGAAGAAGAAATAGGTCAGGGCCATGTCAGACCAAAGGTCGTAAGTTGAGACAGCTTTATTAATTAATTCTCCTAAATATTTAAAGGTTATTTCAATTTTATGTGGACTACTGAGAATATGTAATTTCCTTACTTATTTTATGTGGTTAAAATATCATTGATATAAAATACTAAATGAGGATAATATGAGAAGAGAAAAATGTATGTCATGATCACAGAGGCGAAAACATCCAGACGAAAAATCCTTTTAAGTCAAATACAGATGCACTTAAACTTTTTTTCATAAACTCTGTGTGGTTGCTCATATGTCCAATTCTAGCACTTAGGAAGATGAGACACGAGGATTTGTGAGTTTGAGGCAAATCTGGGTTATATGGCAAGAAGCTCCCCCGACCCCCCAGAAAGGTAAAACAGAATCATAAAATAAGGGACAAGAGAAAAATTATCTTTATAAATTCCTCGAAATTTTCTTAGACTATAAGACAACTTAATGTTAGGAAGTCCTTGAATATGCTCACAATGTTTACAAGCTAAGGAAGAGGTATTTGAACAGGAGACCAAAGTACATCTGGCAGGGTAAAGAGACAGTATGAAGTTCTAGCAGGTTATACCAGTATTGTCAGCCCTGGTGCAGTAGAATAAGAAAAAAACAAAGTTCAAGATTTTTTAAGAATTGACAAGAAAGGAAAATATTCATTAAAAATAAAATATAGGTGCTGCATTGCATATGTCGTGGGATAAGCTGGTTAGTCATACAGAAGAACATGAAATTGGGCTGGGGACATGGCTTGTTGGATATGAGCACTTGCTATGCAATCCTGACAATCTAAGTCCAACTCCCAGAACTCACATGAAGTTAGAAGGAAAGAACTGAGCACCTCTGACCTCTGCACATACAGTGTAATGTGGGTGTGCTCACTCCATCCCCTGCTTTCTCACATACTAATAATAAATTGAACAAACACAATCAGGATTTCTACATTATACCTAGTATGACAAAAAAACAAACCCCAAATTTTAGAGCACACATAAGTGCCATGGTATTAACTAAAGGTAGGGAATTGGAGTTATAGGCAGTTGTGAGGTGCTGAGAACTGAATTCCAGGCCTTTGCCTACGAAGCTGTCTCTCCAGTCATGGGTGCTTAATTTCTTAGCCTGCTTGATAGATATATGAGTACTATGAATTGTTTTCTGTTTAAAATGTTGCATAATCAGAGGTTAGAAAGATGGCTTCGGAGTTCCAGGGGATCTGACAGATGGTTGTGAACTGCCATGTGGGTGCTAGGAATTGAACTTGGATCCTCTGCAAGAGGAACAAGTGTTCTAAACTGCTGAGCCATATCTCCAGTATGAAATTTATAATCTTAAATCCAAAAATAAACAGGTTATATACTTTAATAGGATTAATAATTTAGAAAAAAAGTTTTTGTTGTTTTGAAATCCCCGTATATTTTATGGCAGCTTTAGCCAATAGATTTGAAAACTTAGATGACACATACATTTTTTTCTATTATTAATAAATTTATTTATTTTTATATCAATCACAGGTTAGGTTTTTTTGCATCCCATGTGTAGCCCCCTCCCTCCCA
>CM053752.1:113165667-113194207 GCA_028658305.1 Pachyuromys duprasi | reverse complement strand
CTCTGTTTATCTTTAATTGTTCCTCTATGTGGGCAGTTAAATTCTTCTCCATTTCTTTGAGGGCCTTGTTCATTTCCTGTTTTTGTTCCTCCAATATCTGCATAATCATAGCTTTAAGATAATTTTCCTGTGCCTCCGCTGAATTAAAATCTCCACTGCTTATGGGTGTTTCTGGTGGGGCCATGGTGTCCTGATTTTTGTTGGGTGAGTTCTTTCGTCGATTTCTGGGCATTTGTTTATATATAATCAAGGAGCTGTTTGCGCTTTAAGGCTGAACTTCAGACTGGAACTGTTAATCTCTTGTGTCAGGAGTATTCTTCAAGAAGATCAGGGAGTTCCGGTGGTTTGTTAGTGTGTGTGTTGTCTCAGTTGAACTCTGTTGTGGGCTCTGTGTGCCTGGCTTCATGCTCTGTGCTAGAAGCTGTGAGCACCGCAGGCTGGTCACCCTTCTGGTCTGAAGGCTTTGCTCCTCTCTCTGTGCTAGATGCTGAGTGTCCCATTTTGAGTTGTCAGCTTGGGGGCTCTGCGCTCTGCGCTCTGCCTTGGGCTTGCTGCTAAGGGCTCTCCCCTGGAGTGGAGACTTGGTGCCCCCTTCTGGTCCAAGGGCTGTGCACCATGGTCTGAGATGATATTTGGGGCACACACAGTGGTTCTGGATTGGTTGCAGGCGTTGCCGAGCAGTGTGCATCCGCTGTATGCAGGCCTGTCTGAAATGGTGCCCAAGGCCTTCTCAGACCGGCCGGTGGACACACACACAGACTGAGGTGGTCGCTGGCAGACCTGTGCACGCAGGTCGGTTAAAACTGTCTCCTAGGCCCTCCTAGTCTGAGGTGTTTCCGGCAGACGCGATTGGTGTGCACCTGCGGAATGCCCGCCAGTAGAAGCAGAACTGCCTGTGGACACACACACACACACACACACACACCCGCCGACTGAGGTGGTCGCTGGCGGGCCTGAGTAGTGTGTGCCCCGCAGTGTGCAGGCCAGTCAAAACGGTCTCCTAGGCCCTCTCAGTCTGGTTCGTGTACCTGGTGGTTTCCGGCGGAAGTGATTGGTGTGAGCCTGCTGTATGCCCGCCGGGTCTTTCTCTGAGTGGCCCGTGGACTCCCACACGGACTGAGGTGGTTATTGGCGTACCCGCAGTGTGCAGGTCATTCAAACCGGTACCCGGGTCCTCCTCCGTCTGGCCCAGAGGCTGTGAGACCCAGTCTGGTATTGCAGCTGTGGGCGCTCAGCACGGCTGCTCGTTCAGATCAGAGCTGTGCACCGCTGGTCACCTGGAGATTTTTCCAGGGAATAACTGGGTGTCCCTAGGATTTTCCCACTTGATTTCCTCGCTGTAGGAGTTCCGCTCACCTGGCAATCACAAATGCTGGTGTTTTAGGTCCCGAGTTCAGTCTCCTGGTCGCTGCGTTGTTTCTGCTGTCCTACTCCTCAGACACGGTATCCTCTCCTGGCAGCCATCTTGGATCCTCTCCCGACACATACATTTTTTAATGAGTAAATAGTAATTACAAAATTTGGATTAAGAAGAAAAGAAAAGAGCTGGGCCACTGTCTTTCTGTTTTCTGTCCTGAGCCCATTAGCTGTAAGTTGAGTTTTATATCGTCTTCAAGAAGCAGGTGCTAGTTAGCAGAACACATTGCAGAGGAAAAAAGGTTTTCCATAGCATCAGTGTGTTTTGACACCAGGGTCACAAGAACAGTGTAAGTCAAGCAGCACACAGACCAGAAAAGTAAGCCCCGGGATGGTAGGGTGACTCCTGGGGCCCTGCCTGTTTCAGCTGCCAATTTGGGTTCAACAGTAACAGTCATGATATGGATGGAAAACACCCAAGAGTGATCAAGACTCAGAGGGAGTTACCTGTTTTAACAAGTCTCAGAGCTTCCTGGGTGGCCCTAGATATGATGGTAGCATGACATATGGAAAGATAAAATGCTGAAGAGTAAAATATGGTGCTTCAGGACATGCTTTCCATGGATAGAAATTGGCTATCTGAGAAATATGATTCAGTGGTGAAGGCTGCCGTATTCAATGCATGAAAAAATGGACTCCCATAAGAAAAACAGGATATCCATACCCATACTATACAGGGTTCCAGATGGATGAGAAACTTATGTAAAAAGTCATACTTTAAAATGATCAAATAAATGTCTGACCAAAATAAAGGATGGAAAGGAGGGTAGGGCAGGGAGAGAGCCCATGACCTTGGGACAAGTGAGCTTTTCAGGCTCCTAGACCAGAACTGTCGATGCTACTTATACGGTTTAAAAAATAAAAGTAGAGATAATGGTTTGCTGAAGTGCAAAAATTGCATTTAGTCTGTGAAGGTGAAACTATGTGGCTAAAGGTGGTTGGAACCTGGAGAGTCAAAGGCTGAGCTTCCATCATGTGGATTTGAGCAGCTTGTTTCCTTCTCTGACCCTTGCTGTTTGCAGTGAAATGCTAGTGTGGTCAGGATGGCCCCAGATGGCTTCACCTTCCTGTGCCTGGACCATTCTCTGTTGCCTGGACTTTTGGAATTCCTGTAATCTAAAAATGTGTACATGGTCTCACTGCCCAATGATGTATATGTGCCCTGATTCAAGTCTATGTTTGTGTTTACATGAACGTTTGGGCATGTGTCCTCTGTACTCTTGGGTGTGGTACTGATGGGCTCTATATTAATTTTTCTTCTTTTAGATCCTAACAGGAGAGGACTGGAATGCTGTGATGTATCATGGGATTGAGTCACAAGGTGGAGTCAGCAAAGGCATGTTTTCTTCCTTTTACTTCATCGTCCTGACATTGTTTGGAAACTGTATCCTTCTTGGGGTTAAGTACAGTAGTTTATATTCAGCATTTTTCCTGTGGCCGTCTCATGGTGGCATGGCATATGTAAAGATAAAATGCTAAAGAGTAGAGTACCCCAGAAGGGCTGGGGTGTGCAAGCAGTTCCTCCTCAGAATGTGGGTGATGTACATCCCCAGGATGCCAGAGCACTGAGTATAGAGGCACCATATGGGGAAGGGGTATCTAGAAGTTGGGGCTACCAGGGGCTCAGGAAACACTTTGAATAGCCTTGGAGTCCTTGCAAGAAGATATGGATATGAAATAGGTAGGGAAGGAGGCTTTCTTTCCTGTTATGTATGAGTAAATTTTGGCACTGGACTTTGAAAAAACCTCCTCTGCTGGAAATAGAAATTTACAGAGCTTGACCTTTGCTTGACCTTTGCTTCAGGCCAGAGAGAGGCCTTTAAGGTAGGGGAGAGTGGGGCTATCCACCCTCTGAACAAAGGCAGACCCAGCAGCAGCATCCCAGGGACAGCATGGGAGAAAAATGGGGCCAAGAAGAATCCACATGACTTACGTGTGCCAGAGTGAGAGGTGGAAGAAACAAGTGTGAATGTGGTTGGAATGCACTAGAGGCAGGAAATGTAGCCTCAAGAGGGTTAGGGGTTATGATTTTTTTGTGGAATGCAGCTGGGTATTTGGCCTTTGAGGGGTGGTGGGGGTCTCAGCCTTAACTAGGTCTGGTTTAGGGTCTGAGACTGTGTATTATAACAGATTCACAAGCAGAGTCTGATATGCTGGTCTAGGAAGTCCATTTACAGAAAGTGGTAGAGCATTGTGAAGCCCAGAAACACGTTGTAAGATGGAGCCCAATATCTGAATTGTTGCACAGCTACGTCTGCAAAGGTGGTTCTTATACAGCTCTGGCTTCAGAGAGGGAGAGGAGCTGCGTGTTAGCTTCATGCTGGGTCAAAGCCGCTACACAATTTGCCACAGCAGTTAGGATTCTCTAGAGTAACAGAACTTATAGAATGAAAACAAAATATGTGTCTCTCTATATATAAGCATATATATATGTATGTATGAGATTTATGAGGATAACTTAACAGGCTGTGGTCCAGCTAATCCAGCAATGGCTGCCTATGAGCAGGATGTTCAAGAACCCAGTAGTTGTTCAGTCTACAAGGCTAGATGTCTCAGCTGGTCTTCAGTAGATGCTGGAATCCCAAAGAAGTAGGCTCCAATGCTAGTGAAGGAATGGACTTACTAACAAGAGACAAGCATGGAGGCAAAAAGCAAAAGCTTCCTTCTTCCATGTCCTTGTATAGGCTTCTAACAGAAGGTGTGGCCCAGATTAGAGGTGGGTTTTCCCAACTCAAATGATCTGGATTAAAGGCATGTTTTCATAGCTCAGAGATGAGGGTTAGGAATGGATCTTCTTCTTTGAAATTAAGCAAAAATCCCTCATAGGTGTGCCCTCTGTATTTGGGTTTTAGTTGATTCCAGGTATTGTAAAGGTGACAACCAAGAATTGCCATCACAGCAGTTAGACACTGACACTTAGGCCAGGCCTATCACCCACCAAGTGTCTCCCTTCCCATTTAATTAGGGTGGTTTTTGATGAGTTTGTATTTCCTTAAGGCAGGATACACAGAATATTGCAACCCTTAGCTCTGCTTTGGGCATGGAAAAATCTCTGGGAGTATGTGGTAGGGTTAGTTCATAGGATATATAGTGCTTAGAGATATCCTTTGTGGTGCTGCTGCAGGCCTAAGCAGGCTTGTCCTGGGCTATGAACCCCAGCCAGAAACTCTGGTTGTGCAGAGGTTGGTTATGGCTGCACAGTTCTTGCCTGGTACAGACCAGGGCAATGGGGAGAATGGTTGCCTGGCAACAGTGAGTCCCCAGACCTAGGGCGAAAGAGGCCTAAGTCCTCTGAGCACTGGGCCCTGAGCAAAGCCTTCCCCCAGGGGCTATCAGGTAGGGTCTGCAACATTTTAGATTATCAGGATAAAGGACATTTAATTAATTACTTACTTACTTAATTAATTAATGCCAGGGATTGCACTGGCCAGTTTGCTAGCAGTACCAAGGTTAATTCCAAATTTTGAGACAACTCAGAAGACTAAACCTATATGGGAGGTGAGCAATAGCAGTGCATGCCATAACCAGCAATAGTTCTTTTCTCTTGTGGAAAGAAACTTATGGGAATGGCAGTGACAGAATAACCAGGTTCTGCTGAGATCCAGGGACCTAATTCAGGTATCTCATCCTGTTTTAGTCATTGTTCTGTTGCATGGAGACACCATGACCACAGTGACTCTTATGAAAGAAAGCATTTAATTGAGGCTGGTGTAGAATTTCAAAGATTTAGTCCATTGTCATCATGGCATGAGGACATGGCAGTGCTGTGATGGCAGCATGCAGACTGGCAGGGTGCTAGGGAAGAAGCTGAGAGCCTGCATCTGGTCTGAAGGCAGTAGGAAGAGAGGCTCTCGGCCTGGATTAGGCTTCTGAAAACTCAAAGTCCACTCCCACTAACACATTTTCTCTAACAAGGGCATACCTCCTAATCCTTTCAAATAGTGCCCTTCCCTGATGACCAAGCATTCAAATCTATGAGCCTGTGAGGGCCATCTTCATTCAAACAGCCACATACACTTGTTCCTTGTTCCTAAAGGTGGTGGCAACAGTTCCCCATAGAGCTGCAGGGAGTCAGTTTGGGGTGGAGCGCAACGTTGGGCGCTCAGGTCACTGGTGTAGCCACCCTCTCATTTCCAGTGTGACTCACGGGGAACAGGTCGGGGAATTTACAATGAAACAGAAAGTAAAAATAAGAGAACTTATTCCTCCCAGGGAGGAACTGGGACCCAGAAAGTACTGGTCGTAGTTGGATTTGTATGTTGGTTGGATAGGTCACTTCAAAGCCCAGTAGGGGTAGTGCCTGTGAAGTCAGATTGCTTGTTTCAAGGCTTCTCATGCAGATGGGATCAGAGAAGAGCTGGGGATAAAGGAAGGCAGAATATATCCTCTGAAGGAGGTGAAGGCAAATTGATTGAACATGACCTGTCTTTGGTTCTACAGTATCATCCCCAGAGATTGTGGGTAAGAAAAGATATCTCTCTCTGTTTCTCTCTCTCTCTGTGTATGTGTGTGTTAATAGAAGGTTGAGCCATGTGAAACTGTAGGGGTGCAATTCAGCTGGTGAGAAAAGAGGATGTGAGGGAAGGGGGCTTGTGCCCTGGGTACACCAAGCCCTAGAATGGGCTGATGGTTTCAGGGGAGAGAGGCCGGAGACTTGGTATATGGACGTTTCTGTCTTTCATGAGCAACCATAATGGGATAATTTGAGACAGTGTATAGAGCAGAGGGCTGCCTTCCTTAGCTGGACCCAACCAGACACCCTACTGAATGTTTTCCTTGCCATTGCTGTGGACAACCTTGCCAATGCCCAGGAGTTGACCAAGGTATGTAAAATGTCAGCTGCTGCCTGGAAGGGTTAGAAGGTCTGAGACTCAGTAAGCTCACTCTGGATGAAGTTATAGAGCCCTGAGGAAGGCCAGCTCCTGGGTCAGGGTCCATGTGACTTTTCTCCAGGGGAAGCTCATGAGCAGAGAGACATTAATCTGGGCTCTGGGAACATAGGATTGCCACAGAAGCAAGGAGGGACATGACCATAAAGGTAGGTATATATGTGGACAGGCTCCCAGAGAAGTTGTGGCTTTGGGAGAAAGAAGGGCATCAGGGTACACAGGAGGTACATGCTAATAGGCCACCCGTGTAACAGGAGTGCAGGCTCCCCATGCATGCTGAGCTAGTAGCTGTGTGATGAGAGCAAGCAGTATTCTCAAACGAGATGTGTGAGTGAGCCCCAGGGAAAGGGCAGCAAGACGACACCTACGGTGCTGCCCTCAGATGTTTGGCGTGGCTGGAACCAGAGCAGTGGTGATTCTTTCTATGCACATCTGCGTCACAGCAAGATAGTGCCTACTCTAGGCAGTGCGCAGCAGGGACAATTCAATATTCATTTCTTAGATCCAAGCCCAGTGGGGGACATGATTATACATAGATCTCTCTATCTGGTTTCCCTCTAGAAGCTACAACCCCCTGTCTAGCAACCCTCAGTCCTGTGTCCTGCTACCTACTGTGTAGTTAGGCTGCCTGCTGTTGGTCTTAGGCTTGCATTTTGATTCAAGTTCTGGCTCCAGTATGAAGGCTGCTACCATGTACATTATATGCATGCATGTACCATGTCTCTATGTAAGAGGTGACATGCTGTATGTTCACTGGTGTTCAAGTTGGCACCTGTGCACATCTCCCAAGTCTGACCTTAGCAAGTGTTTTGTTCATTCTGGGCCTGAGGGGGCAGGTTTAGATGCTTTGGATAGAGCATAGCTATGCATTGTACTGGCCATGAGCTTCCATTTAGCATGATGTCCTGGGCTTCTCTTTTGCTCTGATCTCTGGCTCCTGAGGATTCAGAAATGCTACCAGCTTGCTTGTTGTCATCAGTGTGGCCAGTGCTGGTCAGATCCTGGCTGGGATCATTGGCTAGGGGAGCCCATGCATTTCCAGAGCTGTCCTTGGTGTTAGTGTGTCTGGGAATATGTGAATTTTGAATATAAGCCATATTAACTCCTGTGCAAGAGCACACTTGAGTCCTGACACCTCTCCAAGTTCTCATGTGGGTGAGGAGTAGCCAAGGAGGCGGTGTCTTCAGGGACCTGCCTGTGCACACAACTCTATGGTGGGTCCTATACAGAAATCCCCCTGCCTTAGGAATTGGGACCAATGGAGGCCTGTCTGTCTGGCCACATGACACTGCCTCAATTAGGCAGGAGTTCTAGATGGGAGGGCCTAATCCATCCTGTGTTAACTAGCTTTTGTCGCTGTGACAAAAAGCTAGAGCAGGAGAAACAGGTAGAAAATTTTATTTTGCCGTATGATTTCAGAGATTATCATCTGTTGTTGGCTGGCTCTATTGTTCCTAGGCCTGTGGCAAAGTCAACATCAGGACAGAAAGTTGTGGTAGGCCATAGTTGCTCTCTTAACAGTGACTTTGTATTGAAATTATCTGGGCATTGACTGCCAGTTTAGTTTTTGTCATTTTTGTGTTCTTCAAGATGCAGGTACATATTGAGGAGGGCTAGCTTTCAGGGGAGTTAACCTAGGTAGGTCTAGGCTTTGGGGTTTTAAGAAATCATAGGGGAGGCCCACTAGTTCACATGGACAGCATGGAGGTCTTTCTTCTTGGGTCACGGACTCAGCAGTGGTACTGATTCAGAGTTTTAGAGCATAACTTGTTGGTTTTGCATAGTGACATAGGGTCAAGTCCAGAGGGTCTGTCCCTTCCTGGATAGGTAGCTACACACAAAGAGGTCCTATTGCAATGGCAAATAGCCATGTGTGGCTTCATGGGATCTGATTGGTTCAGGCAGAGAAACTCAAAGGCTGCATATGGACCTAGTAGGAAAAGGGAAGAGCTTGACACCTTGACCTTATTCCCAGCCTTGTGAGGTAGGCTATCTTTGTTTAACTGGTTCAAGAGCTCCTAGAAAGATAGGGTAATGGAAAAAAAAAGACAGATTTGCTGTGATGAGGCTGAGGTGAAAAATAAAAATCTGGTGGTGTCTTTATACTGGTCTGGGGATGATCAGGAATAAGGTCTGGCTACAAAGCACAGATACAGGGTCATAAACTTGTAAACATGCTGGAGATGACACAAGCTAGACAACACTGATGCAGGAAGCCTAGATACCAATACTGCTAGCCACAGACTCAGGAGAGGAGGCACTGAAGAATGCTAAAGACAACTCATCCTGGGTCACAAGGGACTCTGTCCACCCCGGACCTGGATGTCTGCCCCAGTGTCTGGAGGGAAGAAGAGGCTAGAGGCATTAGAGAGAACTGGTAGCCTCAGAGTGGCAGCCAATCAATTTTTGACTTGGGAAGACAGTTTTGTTGTTCAAACAGGATGAAGAGGAGATGGAAGAAGCAGCCAATCAGAAGCTTGCTCTACAGAAGGCCAAAGAAGTTGCTGAAGTCAGCCCCATGTCCGCTGCCAACATCTCCATCGCTGCGTAAGGCTCCTGGGAGTGGGAAATGGGTGGCTTTGGGCAGCAGCAGAGCCCATGTCCTCCTCAGAACCTCTGCCCTGCCCAGGGCTGGAGAAGACGCAACTGTCCCCTCGAATCATGTTGAAAGGAACCTGAGCAAAGGGCTCGGTTGAGCATAATTTGTATTTTTCCCAGCCTGAAGGTAGGCAGAGTGTGAGGGTGTGGCCTTCATGCTGGGCGGGGTTAGCTGGGGTCTGATTTACAGGATGGTGTCTGGGTGGCCTTAGTGCTCCTATTTTAGCAAAGCCCTCAGCATATTGAGGAGTCAGCATGTAGATCTTACACATAATTTTCTGGAAATGTACTTTGTAAGATAAAAGGTTCTAGTGGCATCCCAGCCACTTCCAAAAATGTCTCTGCGAGCACTTGGCAAGGGCAGGTCACCTTTGCAGGAAGATCTAGTCTCCCTGCCATCCAGCCGTCTCATGTACAGTGAAGTTTATAGAGGGTTGGGGACTTTGGGGGAAGTTACTGTTTAGGAGCTGGGAAAGTTGGGCACATGGCCTGGCCATAGGTGAGTCTTGGGAGAAGCATATCCTGCTAATATTGAAGCTGCACTTACCCTGCCACATATTTTTCATAGGCTGGGCATATGGCTTTGACTCGATCCCTTGTGGTGACTTATGCCTATACTGCTAAATTATGTGTTGGAATTGGTTGATTGTGGATATTGATATTGTGATTGAATGCATATATGTACCCAAAGTGCTTCTGCTCCTTCCCAGAGGTCACCAGATAGTATTTTCAGAGGACTTGTCTCCAAGCCTAGAAGAAAACATTTGGCCTGGGAATTGTCAGCTAGAATGGCTGCAGCCCATAGGGGCCAATGCTAAAAGCCAGGCAGGCTTAGGGCATGGCATTTGTTGTTTAGATGGCTCAGTGTTCTATCCTGTTGTTTCACTGTCTGGCCAGTTCAATTGTTGGTTACTTGGCCAATTTAATTCAATAACGTGATCTTGAGGTTGAATAGTCCTGGCAGGCATCCTTCCTCATTATCTTTATATAGGCTCTGTGAACTGGTGGTGGTCTTTTGTAAAGAGGATGGCAGGTAAGCGTTTGGCATAACCAGCTTCCTGCTTCATGTAGACCTGTGGTATGAAGGGATGTTTTTTTCAGTACTTATCGTCTCTGCTGCTCCTAGAAATGAGCAGCTCCTGCTGCCTCACTTTTTCTGCACATATGGAATTGGTTCTCAATTTCTCTTTAGTGCCGGAGGTGTTTTTGTCTAGACTGATGCCTAGAGAAGAGAGTCTAGGGTCCTTGGCATAGCCCAGAAGAAATTGCCCTAATGTTCCTTCCCTCGCCGTCCCTGTTCGGAGACACTGTTGTAGATGTGGTGCATCCCCAAGAATGAGATGTGTACAGTAGTATATGTTAATCAGTCTGGTTTGAGTAGAGATTCTGGGGAGTCAACCACCCTGGTGAGGCCTTTCCCATGTGCATGGCGCTGAGTGTGAGGTGCTGAGGTAGTTCTTGCCACTCACGCTAAGACCTCTGGGGGCTCAGGAACTGTATGTGAGTTCTCCCATGTGGTTTGCTGCCAGACTGGGGAGATATGGTTGTAATGAACCTTTTGTCTTGGCAGTTTTTCTCACATCTGTGTCTTGTATGAGCATGGGGAGAAGCTCTTGGTGCTATGTGGCCGCTGAAGGACCTTCAGTATGCATGATGGGACCTTCTGTACTCTGTAGATGACAGATGATTCCAGAATTGCTGGGATGAGGTGCAGTCCTGTAGCCCTGCAGAAACTCCTCATGTTTCTAGAAGGAATAGGATACTAAGTGTGGGGTATCTTCCCGCGTCCCTCTGCTGTAGCACATCATTCTTGCCTCATCTTCTAGGCACATACAATCTCACTCAAGTCTTACATTGTCTCACATTCATAGTATCACATGTTCTTGAAACATTCACACATATGCTTATAATCTCCCACTCACAATCTTACACACTCAAAATCTCACACTCCCAAATTCTGTATTCACACTCATGATCTCATAACATCATACTCCTAATCTCACACTCACAGCCACTCTGTCAGCAGCATTTGATATGCTTACATGCCTGTTCACACTGGGGCTATGTGAAGAGGAACTGTTTGAGTTTAGAGTGTGCAAAGATCTTGGCCTTTAGAAGGGGGCACTGGAAATATTCCTGAATGTCCCTTGAAGCCATTGTAAAAGGAAAGGACTGTAAAGAGATTGTTGTTGTCTCTGTTATTTTTGGGAAAAGTTCTGGACATCACTTGGAAATGGCTACGATAGCCACATGGAAGGTGTATTGGTGACACAAGCCTGATTGTTTCCTATAGCGGTCTTTGTGACCTGGAACCCATAAGACTTGAGTCTGGGAACTGAGGATCTAGGTGCAGAGAACGGATACCTATGGGGGAGGTTTAAAGAGGAGGCGGCAGGACATGGACAGCCCCACGGGTTAGGGTACTCTTTCCTCCTATATTTGCCATGTGCTCATCCAAGGCCTTCAGTCAGTCTGCTGGGTCTCTGGTCATAGGAAACTGTTGGAATTGCTATAACTTTCCCCAGACCACTCCTTCTTAGG
Source organism: Pachyuromys duprasi (assembly GCA_028658305.1). Classification (NCBI taxonomy): domain Eukaryota; kingdom Metazoa; phylum Chordata; class Mammalia; order Rodentia; family Muridae; genus Pachyuromys; species Pachyuromys duprasi. The sequence continues at coordinate 113,182,763 of CM053752.1, read as the reverse complement.
ACAGTGTGGGCCAAGCTGTGGTGAGGGATGGTCTCTGAGAGAACTGTGTCTTGTCTTCCAACCATGTAGGATTTGCTGGTTCACTTTAGCCTCACTTTTTCTGCACATATGGAATTGGTTCTCAACTTCTCTTGGCTAGTGCCTGTCTGGTGGATGCTTCTCTTAGCCTTCTGCCAGATGTGCACTGTGGCCTGCACCTGTACTCATGTGGTACTCAAGTGTCACTTGTGTCTCAGAGCGTTCTCTCTGGTTTTCTCACTCCTATTTATGTTTTGTTTCTTGCATGTGCAGTTTTGTAAAGCAAACTCGAGGTACTGTATCTCGCAGCTCATCTGTCTCCAGCGTAACCTCACCGTGAGTGGTTCTGCTATGATTCTCCATCTGTGGCTCCATGATGACTATGTGCACACACACCCCTCCATTGCTAACTACTTTCCCTAAAGCCATTTGCTTCATGGGCAGTGCCAGCCCGGCCTTCTGTGGGAATGGTGGGCATGTTCCCTGTTGTCCCCAAGCCCTACCCACAGGCCCAGATATTTCTGAGCTTGTCCCTCATTTACCTTCTGGTCTCTGCCTTTCATCTGCTGTTTGTCTGTGTGCAGTCACTCTAGTGCCTTGGATATATCTGTTTCTTGGATAGGGTGGAGCTCTGTGGACTCAGCTCTTCTGTGGTTCTCATGAGCCCTATGCACAGGGATGGCAGAGAAGGTTCTTGGGGACATTTCTTGGTTCCTGCTAATCCCTCCTTACTTTGGGGAGAATGTATCAGTTATTCTGAGGCAGCCCTTGTTTGGCATGAACAAAGCTGCTATAGAATTTATAGTACATAGGTCAAGGAAGTACTAAAAACCCCAGGGTGGGAATTGAGGGCCTAGGTGCAGAATGGGGACTGGATGCTCATCGGAAAGAAAGTAAGGTAGGTAGCAGAACATGCTGGGCTTCCTGACCGTGACACTAGCCTGGCTAGTTGGCCTGAGTAGCAATTCCTGGGAGATGTGCTCTTGGCACTTCCATTAAGGATAAGGCCAGGACCTGTAAGCAAGGGTCCCTTGTTTCCCTCCTGGCCCCATCCAAGCTCCCAGGAGAGGTGCCGCTACTGTCTTCTGCCAGTGGCTCTTTGTGCTCAAGAAGGAATGTTTGTAGTTGGGCCCTCTGCATGGGTAGCCAAGGTACCCTCTGTGTCTTGTGCCTGCTTTGTGTGCCTCCTTGACAATAGCACAGGCAATCTGTCTTCTCTCAATCATGAGATGCTGCTTCATGTTAGACCCTGGTACCTGATAGGGTGAGAAAGCCTTCTGGGACCTCAGTGGTCCATATGACAAAAAGTGAGGTATCCGTGTTACATACTGAGGATGCCTCAGTAGCAACAAATGACAGGCCAGATCTGCCCAGAGACCTCACAGCAGGACCATGGACTCTTAACATTCCTTTCTGAGCCTTGAGTAGTTCACAGTGCCTTAATTGAGAGCCTCTCACCTTCTGGGTATGCTGGATAGCATCTATAAGGTGGGGACCAGGACATCATGAGAGCAGTTCCTTCCCATTAGCTCTTTAGAGAGCCCTGTTAAATGTGGATTCTGCCTGAGTAGTGTTGCCAGCTATATAGCAATATAGGTCAGTGAGCAGTTTGTCTTTCATGAGAGGATCTTGAATTATTTGTGAAGTTGGTAAAGAGGAATAGAGTGAGATGTTTGTGCTAGCTGCAATGGGCAGAGGTTAAAGAAAAAAAAAGCTTTAGAGAGTGCCCAGGACAGGAGCAGGATGACTCGGATGTGGAGAATGAGACCCGGGAATCTGTTCTGGGAGCAGCCCCACGGGTTGTGGGCCAATAAAAACAGTCTGGTGATCAAGGTCCCGGAGCAATGGGCTAGGGGTTCTAGCAGACAGAGGATGGCCCAGCTAGTTGATGTTTTATTCTATATTTTGAGAGACTCCTGCAAGCCCAGTGATGCTCTTCATCCCCATGGCAACCTGGCTTCTTTCTGTGCTTGAGGTGGTTCCTAAGAGAAGGTCATCCCTGGGGCAAGGCTAGGGCTGAGTGAATCAGAGAGCTGGATAGAGCTTCAGGCCTTTGCACGCACCTATTACCTTCATTGCCCATATTTCCCAACAGAGAACTGTGATACTGGCCCTAGCCCAAAGGCTCATTTGAGCCAGCCACCTCTCTGCTGATTAGAGGACTCAGAATCCAGGCCCGTCTTGATTTATTGGCCTGATTAAGAGTACCAAAGTAGTGAGCAGACATCAACCCTCGCAGGATTCTTGAAGAAGGGTACATATCTTTTGTCCCTCTTCCATTTTTTGACATGTACAAAGATGAGCCCTACCAGAGCCAAGGAAGCTCTATGGGTCTGTGGGCCTTTTGGTGTAGAGATAGCATAGTTTTGATGCCTCGGTGAGGGTAAGTAACAGCTGAGGGCCTTACCAGCAGATGCTTCTTGCTGTCCTGTCAGCCTCGACTGAGTTCCTAGGGGAGGAGGCATAGGTTCTATTGTCCTTTGGCTTTTATTCTTACCCAGTACTAACTTTTCACACTAGACAAAGGATAAGCTTTGCTATCCTTACACTTTGAATGGTTCTATTCCAATTACTGTGCTGTTTTCTCGGGCACAGTTTGCACCTGTATTTTAAGGCAAATGGGGTCTGACTGAGAGCATTCTGAGAACTGTGTTCTTTAGGCAGCTGATTCCCTTCTGCCCTGTGTGCATGTGAGCCTAACTCCACCAGTGAAGGACCCTGAGTAGGTCTTGTCCTCTTTCTAGGCTCAGTGTCCATTCTTATGAAATGGGCACAGGAGAAGCACCTGCCCTTGAGGTGCTTCCAAAGGCTCTTTGAGGTGGGTATGGCATTGTTAGTGATATCACACACATTGCCAAGGTTATCAAGAAGCCTCCAGACTCTGAAGGATGAGGCTGTAGCCTCAGGTGAGGTTTCTACTTGGCAGAGCTGGGGCTGGGGATACCTTTTTGGGTGGTTTTATTCAGTAAAGAACCCAGAATGACAATGGCTCCCCGTTTTAGATGTGGGAACAGATGTCTGGGCCAATGACATTTGAATGAAGATGAGGCCCTTTATTGTTGAGTGAGGACTGAGCTAGACTGCTGTCCTGGTGCTGGAGGATTTCAAGGGTGTGCATGGCTCTCTTCTCAGTGAAGTGAGAGCCTCCCTGCAGAGCCACAAGAGAAGAGAGCATTGGTGGCTGTGAAACAGGGTTTCCTTAGCTCCAGACTTGACTTCGCTTCTGGTAACTGGTTGAGCCAAATAAAAAATGGCTCTTTACTAAGGACTGCCTGACTGCTTCAAAAATGCAGCAGAGACTCTATTTGCTCATGACAGAGCCACGTGCTCCCTTGGGAGGAACCATGGGTAAGTGTCTCTAGAGAAATGTCCGTCTGTCTGGCCCCTCCTGGGCTAGCTCCCAAGGGAGGAAGCAGGAGTGCGTCCCTCAGTTCTTTTCCATTTGCAGTATGGTCTTCCCTTCCCATTTTGCCTTCCTGGCTAGCTGTCCATCTATCTGCCTTGAAATTCTGTTTACCTACTCATGCTGGCACCTGGCATCTCCACAGCCTTCAGATCTGGGCCATTGTCCTCCCGCTAGAATGGCAGCTAGAGCCAGTCACCAGCCTGTTGCTGCTGTCAGTCTGCCTGTCCAGAAGGACACTGACAGGGGTTGAACTGTGCTCCCCTGGGTATTTCTCCCCTGTCCCTACATCCCTCCATCGCTTGTGTTCATCTGCGGCTTCCCTGTGAGGCAGCGATAAGTGTAGGTGACACTCATGACAGTCTCCCCGCAGCAGGCAGCAGAACTCGGCCAAGGCGCGCTCCGTGTGGGAGCAGCGGGCCAGTCAGCTAAGGCTCCAGAACCTGCGCGCCAGCTGTGAGGCTCTGTACAGTGAGATGGACCCCGAAGAGCGCCTGCGTTATGCTAGTACGCGTCATGTGAGGCCAGACATGAAGACACACATGGACCGACCCCTAGTGGTGGAGCCGGGTCGGGATGGCTTGCGGGGCCCCTTTGGGAACAAGTCAAAGCCTGAGGGAACAGAGGCCACTGAAAGTGGAGATCCGCCACGCCGGCACCACCGGCACCGTGACAGGGATAAGACCTCAACCACGGCTCCTGCTGGAGGCGAACAGGACAGGGCAGACTGTCCAAAGGTCGAAAGCACAGAGACCGGGCCCCGGGAGGAACGTGCGCGCCCTCGTAGAAGTCGCAGCAAGGAGGCTGCAGGGGCTGATGTGCAAGCTCGCAGTGAGCGCAGCAGGCGTCACCACCGGCGAGGCTCCCCAGAGGAGGCCGCTGAACGGGAGCCCCGGCGCCACCGTGCCCACCGGCATGCACAGGACTCAGGCAAGGAGGGCACTGCGCCGGTGCTTGGACCCAAGAATGAGCGACGCCCAAGACATCGAGGCCCCCGCATGGGCCCTCGTGAGACAGAGAACAATGAGGAGCCCACTCGCAGGCACCGTGCAAGACATAAGACACTTGAGCCCCCAGAGAGGGAGGCTGCAGAGAAGGAGAGCAACATGATGGAAGGGGATAAGGAAACCCGAAACCACCAGCCCAAGTAAGTAAGAGGCAGGGTATGGAGGGGGGCGGGGGGGGGGGAGGAGGGGGCGTGTTAGGAGCCCTTATGCAAATAGGAAAAGGTATAGGGTGTCTCTGCCAGGCTGCTTCTGTTGGCACCACTACCACCCTTCCTACCCACACCCCCATTTCTCCCCTTGGTAAATTCCTGTGGCAACCAGTGTGTACTCAGTGACATCCAGGGAGGGACAAAGGACTGAGGAAGAGATTGGAGACATTAGAACTCACTGAACTGGGAAGAGCAGAAAACCTAGGAGAGGAATCAGGAGTATTGTAATGAAGGGGAGGATGTTGAAAAGGGAAAAAGAAGCAAAGGTGCTAGCTGAGTTTACCAAGAAGAAAAAGAGATGGCTAGACTGCTTTTTGGCTCTGCCTCCTCAAGGAACCTGGAAATCGGAGGTTGAGGCTGAAGCCACCATTTTTGTGCTTACCCACTGGCTCCAAGAAGTCAAATCAGGACAGCGGGAGGCCATTGTTAGGGATCAGTCTAGCCGAGAGTACTCTGTGTACAGACTTTTATCTGGGTGGGGGTGGGGGGATCTCTCTAAGGTGCCCCAGGGAAACAGACTGCTCTGAATTGCTTCCTTTCCCAAGGGGGTTTTGAGCCACATGTAGACTATCATACCAACAGTATGGTTGGTGTAATACCGGTTGCGTTGAAAGCAGATGGGTCAGCTTCATACAGTGTCTTAGACCTAAAGACACTGTAATTGTGTAGGCTGAGAGAAACCGTCAAAACTGCCCGGGATTTACTTGCCTTGTGTAAAGGATAGCCATAAGGAACTAGGTTTCACATACAACAGACTAATGCGTATTCTGGTTTCAGGGAACCTCACTGTGACCTGGAGACCATTGCAGTTACAGGTGTGGGCCCTGTACACATGCTGCCCAGCACCTGTCTCCAGAAAGTGGAGGAACAGCCAGAGGATGCAGACAACCAGCGCAATGTCACCCGGATGGGTAGTCAGCCCTCAGACCCCAGCACCACTGTACAAGCCCCAGTGGCACTGATAGGCGCCCCTGGGGAGACCACTGTGCTTCCCAGTGAGTATCTCCCTGCGAGCAGCGGCTGCCCGGCTGCCCGGCCATGCTGCACTTTATCAGTGGCTGGGAATCCAGCTTGCTTCTCTGATTTTCTCCCAGTTGGCAAGAAAGTTCTTTGCTATCAGCACCTGTCCTTTGACAGCTCTTGGCTTTCTGTTTCCCCAGAGGCAGATCAATGTTAAATAACTTTGCCCCTCCTCCTAAAAAAATGTTTTCAGTTACGGTTTATTGTCACAGGCTCAGTGTCAGAGTGTTAGGAACACAGTGGAAGGTGGATAGATTAGCCAGAAAGACCATAAAATCTTCATCTGTTGTTGCTTCACAAAAAGTGGTAAGGGCTGGTACTGGGTGGGGGTGGGTAGGTGAGACAGAATTGTCATCTACCTACTCCTATAGCCTTGCCCTAAGCCCCGCCCCTTTGTCTGATTTGCTCCCTTTCTTCCCCTGTATGCTTCAATGTGTGTGAAACCTCAAAGGGTCATGCCATAAGTGACAGATGTGGTCCCCACAAGGACAGGCATTGGAATGAAAACAAATCAAGACAAAAACATTCCAGGGAGAGAGGCAGGGCCTGTGGAAGGCCAGGAAGGCGCTGTGCTCTGACATAGGCCATATGAAATACACAACAACATTTGCAGTCAATCACATACTTTGAAAGACAGAACAGTGCAGGGTGGTGACGTTTAGCTGCTCAGCTACCAGTTTCTCTGAGCTTCCTGTGAGGAAAACTTGATCTTGGCACATTCTTGTTTCACTTGCCACACACAAGTGAGTCTGTCTTCCCAGCTTCCCCCTTCTTTCTCTTTAGAGTAGCCTGAGGCTTAGGCCGGGGACCCACTGGGACTTTGTTCATAGTTGGCCTGTCCATGCTTGAAGCCAGCATGGACTTTATCAGAATGTCACACACTTGGAATCATACAGCACACAAATTTTCAGGTTGGCTTAAAAAAAAATAAGGAAGAAAGAAATGGATAAACTATCATTATGCACTTAAGGCTTTTTGGTGGCTTGGTAGTTCATTTCTTACCACATTAAGTAAGAACTGTCTGGAACTTTATCCATCCATCTATTGAAGTATATTTCAGTTACTTCCACTTTTGATACTTATAAACAGACACACGTGTTCAGGCTTTATGTTGATGTATGCCTATAAGCGTACGCCTAGGCATGATTGTGAAGTTGTGTGTAGTAAGACTGTGTTTAGTTTTGTAAGAAACTGACAAACTGTCTTCAGTGTGGCTGTGCTGGTTTATTCTCACTAGTGACAAATGAAGCTCTTGTTGCTTTATATCTTTTACTAGAATTTTGTGTTACCAGTGGTTTGGATTTTAATTGTTCTAATGAAATTAGTAGAGATTGTTTAACTCTGCAATGGCCTAATGATGTATGATTTTGAGTATTTTTTAAAACTATGTTTACTTGATATCTGTGCATCTTTGGTAAGATTTTTATTCAGGTCTTTTGCCTATTTTTAAATTGATACATATATATCTTATTTATATATGTATGTGTTTATATCTTATTTTGTGTGTGTGTGTTTTGCCTGCCTGTTGGCTTTTGCATCATGTGCATGCCTGGTATCAGTGGAATCAAAAGAGAGAGAATCCGTGTACTGGAGAAACTACAGAAACTGGAATTACAGATATTCATATACTGCCATGAATTCAGGCCCTGTGAGAGAGCAGGAAATGTTCTTAATCCATGAACTATCTCTTCAGTTTTTATAATTTTCACAGAGGACTTTTATCAAATGAATTTTATAAGTATTTTCTGCTAGTCTTTGACTTGGATTAGTCTCTTCCGAAGACAAGGTCTCTGTGTGGGTCTGATGCTGTCCTCTGTCCTCTGAGTGCTGAGATCACAAGCATTCACTAGCAGATGTGTGCTCTGCCTGGCCTTCTTGAGTATTCCTTTTCAGGCTTAATCTAATACCTGTTATTACTTCTGCTAGAAGAAGAAATCTAGGCTATTGATTAAAAAATATATATGTTCATTACTTATTGTATGTTTCTGAATCCTCAAATCAGGCGTTAGTTTTAATGTTTATATGTTTGTTTTGTTTTTCCAAGTTTTAGGTCTCTTAATCTGTCTGATTACATTGGTTGGTAATATCCAGGCTGTTGGGTACCCCTGCCTTGTTTTGTCAATACTGAGGTAAAGGTTCTGGCTTGAGACCTATGTATAAACTTACATTTATAGTATACATTAATTCCTATTTTAGCAATTTTTTTGACTGTCAAAAGTGTTAAAACTTGTTAAGTCTTTTCAGAATCCATAGAGGTCATATTTTCTCTTAGATGTGAAGGTATATAGCAATGGATTTCATAGCTTGAACTGTATATGCAATGTTAAAATATACCTCAATTAGTCATTATTTATTTGCAGACTTAGTTCATTTTATTTTTTCTGGTATAAATATCCTATATGGTAGCCACTGGTGGAGCCTGGGTCCTGTGAATGGAGACTTTTGTGTGGGTGGTCACAAGATGGTCAGTGGGGAATTCCTGATAGAGAAACTTGGTGAATATTGTCTTTTTCCAGAGGTCAGGGGTCAAGTAGCTATAGGTCTTGGAGATGTTACCAAAGTGGCAGTGTATTTCCTAGCTTAGTAGTTGACAACCTATGGGTTGTGACCCCTTTGGGGTCGCACATCAGATATTTATGTTATATTTCCTAACAGTAGCAAAATTACAGTTATGAAGGAGCAATGAACTAATTGTATGGTTGTGGGGCTCACTACAGCATGAGGAACTGTATTAAAGAGTCTCAGCATTAGGAAGGCTGAGAACATTGCCCTAGCTGGTGTGCAGCAGCCATCAATATCCATCACCACCAGCAGCAGTTGCTGCTTGGCCAGAGGAGCTGAGATGATGCTAGTGTGCTGTTGGGGCAGAGATGAGGCACACCCACAGAGCCACAGAGGCCTGTCACCTGGCCCGGGATAGACTCTTGTTTCCCCAATAGCCTCTCCACACAGGGAATAATGGAAAGCTCTGGACAAGGTGATGGCCCCCTGAATGACAGTGGCTACTTTCTTAGAGCATTTACCACTGAGACCAACAGGACCATTAGAGTCTGCAGTAGTGACAAAGGCTTGTGAAGAGAGTTACATGCAGGGGCTGGTGGTGCCTATGGTGCTCCTCTAGGCAAGAGAGGCCACTCCGGGGCCACCTCAAGGTCCCTGAGGAACTCTTTCCTCTCTCACCAAATATGAAAGTCACATGGGTAAAACCTAATGTAATTATGCAAATTAAGTAAGACAGTTAAACTTATTTTGAAATGTGCTGTTAGATTCTATTAATGATCTTTACGTAAGATTTTGGCTAGGTCCTTTACAGTGAGGTGTGTACTGTGACATCATCATACTATGTTTAAGCGTCATAAGGTTAGGATATTAATGTCATATGGTCACATCATACTCAACCTAATACTCCATTCCAGAAAATCACGTTTCAATTATGGCTATTTTTAAAAAAATTATATTTTATCTTCCTGGTATGGGGGATCAATCCTGGGACCTTTACATGTTAAGCAAAAAATTCACCAATCCTTTTCCTTTAAAATAGTTAAAAAAAAAAAAAAGAAACACACATACACACACAAAATTATCATATTGCATGATAACTTAACCCCACAGTTTTATAAAATATGATAAAAAGAAATTAAAACATTGATAAGTAACAAACTACCATATTAGGACATAAAATGTTTAACATAAATTTTGCCAATTGCTAGTTAAAATAACTATTCATAAGGAATTGTTTTGGATATTGTCCTTGAAATTTAGGGCACTTTTCAAAAACACCGACACATGATTCTGATAATCTGCCAGTGGAATTTGTACCCACCCCCAGCTGTGAATTTTTCTCTACAGTACTCTGTTAAAAACATTACATTATGTTTTGTTCTGGGTGGGTATATGCCCTTTTACATGAACATCAGGCAAGATGGCTAACAACTTGTAGTGGCATTTTTCTGGACTGTTGGGCATTGCTGAAGAGGAGAGTGTGGACTGGAGAATCTTTCTTGAATGAGGAGCCAGTCTGTGTAATGTGCTTATGAACTTTTTATCTTCATGCTGTGGTAAATCTTTAAATATTTGGTAGAATTTTGTAAAATCATCTTATGGATTTATGCATGTGTACACACCAAACAACATGTTTAATCTATGGTTTTTAACTTATGTGAACTTACACAAAGTATTGGCTTAAATTCTTTTCTTTCTCTCTCTTTCTTTCTTTTCTTTCTTTTCATTTTTTTGGGACAGAGTTTCATTGTTTAGCCCTGGCTATCCTGGAACTGGCTCTGTAGACCAGGCTGATCTGCCTCTGCCTCCTGAGTGCTGGGATTAAAGGTGTGTTCTACCACCGCCCAGCTTTCAGTTCGTTTTCTTTAATTTCTTTTTTGTTCAGTGTTTTGGGTTTTGTTACCTTGTTATTTTTAGAATCCTGAGCATTTCTGTGATTTCTTCTTTTTTCTTGATTAGAATAGTTGGTGGTTTATATACTTTGTAATCTTTATAAAATGAAAACCAATATTTTAGTTTGTTATTTAAACCATGATTTGTTGTAAAAAATCATTAGTTTTCATTTTGTCTTTATTATTTTTCACCTTTTTTATTTTATAGTTGTTCCTTTTCTAACTTCTTAAATTACATAATTTTGACATTTTACCTCAAACATTTATTTGTAGAGTCCTTCCAAAGTCTCTACATAAGAATCACTTTTGTTTTTTCACTTTTATTTCTTCTTTTCCATGTTCTGGTTGTGATATTCAATGCCAAAATTTCTTAAGCTCACAATTCTCCTTCCTTAGCCCTACATCTCTGGGATTATAGACACGTGCTACCACACTCAATTTTAGTTTTCTTTTTAATAATATCCTTGTATGGTTTGGGTATCAAAGTAAAAATGGATCCATAAAACATTTTGGATCTAATGGAATTATTCCCTCTGCTCATTTTCAGAGTAAATTATATTGAACTGGCTACTAATTTTCCTTTCAGTATTGATAGAAATTTCCAAACAAACATTGCTTGTCTGAGGGCTTTTAAATTGGTACCTACAGAGTTATGTTATTAGTTTCATTTTGGATAACTCTCTACTTTCAAGGGCATTTACATTTCACTGAAGTCACCAGTTTTGTGTATGTATAGTTAGCCATAATTAGTCCCTTCTTAGTCTTGTGATATCTTCAGGCTTTTACCTCATTCCTTCGATTGGTATGTATTTTCATTGCTCCTTTGTCTCAACCTTGCTACATTTTTTTAGTTTTGGGTTGCTTTATTGATTTTTTTCTGTTTTCATGATTTTTATTTTAAAATTGACTTGTGTGCTTGTGTGTACACACACATAGAGATCAGAGAAAAACTCTGTGGGGCTAATTCTTTCTTTCTACATTTTTGTGGGGTCTAGGAATTGAAATCAGATCACCAGGCATGGGCAGCAGGTACCTTGACCCACTAAAACATCTTGTTGGCCCTATTTTTATGTTTTTAAATTTAACTTGACTTTTCCTTTTCCTTTAAAGATTTATTTATTTATTATGTATACAATGTTCTGTCTATAAATACACCTGAACATCAGAAGAAGGCACCAGATATCATTATAGATGGTTCTGCACTGTCTCCCCTCCCCCAGGGTAAGGTGATCAAAGAGCCAGCCAACTGAGTTCATGTCAGAGACAGCCCCTGTTCCCATTACTAGGGAACCCATTTGGAGACTGAGCTGCCATGGGCTACATCTGTGCAGGGATTCTAGGTTATCTCCATGCATGGTCCTTGTTTGGAGTATAAGTCTCAGAAAAGACCCCTGGGCCCAGATATTTTGGTTCTGTTGCTCTCCTTGTGGAGCTCCTGTTCTCTCAAGGTCTTTCTATCTCCCCCTTCTTTCATAAGATTCTCTGCACTCTGCCCAAAGTTTGGCTATGATGTTTAATGCATGTTTTTGCCTGTGTGTTTATGTATGCACACTATGCATCCTGGTGCCCTCAGAGGTCAGAAGAGAGCATTAGATCCCCTGAAACTGAACTTACAGATGATTGTAGCTATCATGTGGGTGCTGGAAACTGAACCTGGGTCCTCTGCAAGAGCAATACAACTCACAACCCCTGAGCTGCCTATGCCGCCACCTGGCTCTCTAATGCAAACATTTAGTGCTAGGAGTTTCTCTTTGCACTGCCTTTGTTTCTGCCATAGATTTTCATGGATAGATTTTAATTTTGTTTTGTTTTACTTAAAACATTCCTTCAAGATTTATTCTTTGACTCTTGGATTACCGAGGCGATGCGAGGATAGTTTCCAAGTGTTTGCAGATTTTCGTTTGTCTTTCTGTTGTCAACTCCTACTTTTATTATTTTGTGGTGAGTAACTGCATTCTGTATTATTACTTTTCTTTTAAGTTTTTAGATTTTCTTCCATAGCCGAGGGTAAATGTATTATGGGTGTTGGAAAAGAGCATGCGTTCTACTGTTTCTGTTTCTGGGCAAGGGCCAATTTCATCCTCTTGGTTGGCCTTTCTATGTGGGTGTCATTTTATGTCTAGTTTTGTTAGTTGTTGAGAAAAGGATGCTCAACTCTTTAAATATAACTTTGGATCTAATCTACTTTTCCTTTCATGCTGTCAGTTGTTACTTTTACATTTGTGAATTGCTATTAGATACAAACACACTTATGATTTGTCCTTTTGGTGCAAAGGCCTTTTTATCATTGTGTTATCCCTTTCTCTGAATCTGGTAATTTTTCTTGATTTGAAGTCTATCTTATCTTGGCTAACATTTACTATTTTATTATTAATATTTACATGGTTGATTTTTCTTACCTTTCATTTTCAGTTGTACAGTTATTTTTGAAGTGCATTTCTTATAGACAACATATGGCTGTGTCACAGTTTAATGCACTGTAAAATCTTTTATTTGGCATTATAGCATTTACATTTAATATAACTGTTGGTAAGATTAGAGCTTAAGTTTGTTTTCTGTTTCTTATTTCTTTTAGTTTATTTTTTCTGCCTTTCTTGGAGGTTACTTGAATATATTCAGAAGTCCAACTTGAATTCTCTACAGAACTTTCCAGTGTTTCTATTGTATATAATTGCTTTAGGCATTTTATTATATAACTTACCCCAGTTTTCTCATTCTGTCAGTTTGAGTACTGTGTAAAATTTTCTATATATACCTCTCTCTTTTATTATATAGCATTCTTAAAGTTTTCTTCTGTATAAATTTAGAATCTCAAAAGAATGTGTTTGAATTTTTATTCCAACTATCAAGCATAACTTAGAAAACTGAAGAGAAGGAAAATGTGTTATATTTACTCATTTTTCACGTATTATTCTTTCTTCCTTTCTCGTATTCTATAGTCTTTCATAAATTGTCTCTGTGTGGAAGGCTTTCTTTAGCTACTCTTTTGGGATAGATCTGTAGGTGACAGATTCTCTTATTTTCTTCATCCAGGAATGTCTTGATGTTCCCTTCATCCCTGAAGGATATTTTTATTGGGTCTAGAATTCTGGGTTGACAGTTCTTTTTTTTTCAGCACTTGAAAAAAACGTGTGCCTCTTCTGAATCCATGGTTTCTGATGAGAAATCTACTGTCACTCGAATTGTTTTCTTCCTATAGGTAAGATGTTGTTTCTCTCGCTGCTTTCAAGGTTTTTATCTTTTATTTTTTGGTCTTTATATTTCAGAAGTTTGAGTACCATGTATTTTGATGTGGACTTCTTCAAATTTATCCTGTTTGGGTTTGCTTAACTTCTTGAATCTGTAGGTTAATGTCTTTGGCAAAATTTGGAAAAATTTCATCTTTTATGTCTTTGAGTACTTCCTTAGTTCTGCTTATTTCCTTTTTTCATTCTTAGACTCTAGTAGCTTAATCCTTTGTTGTACTCCTAAAGGCTCTTGAGCTCTATTGATGTTTTCAGTATATTTTCTCTCTGTTGATCAGATTGGGTAATTTCTATTTTCCTATCTTCTAACTCATGGATTTTTTTCTGTGTCCTCCATTCTGTAGTTGAGCCCATCTGTCTGTTAAGTTTTTTATTTTAGTTAACTATGTTTTTCAATTCTAATGTCCTTGCTTGGTTCTTCAGATCTTCTATTTCTCTGCCAAGATTTTCTACTTTTTGTTTGCTCCAACTGTCAATAATTTCTGAGCTGCTGTTTTAAAGTCTTTGTCAGGTAGGTTTAACACTGTTTTCTTAGTGCTTATTGATTGTTTTTCTTGTTCAAGTTGGTTCTTGGTATGAGAAGTGATTATTTTTTTAATTGAAAGCTAGCTACTTTGGAATTATATCATAAGCCTCTGAGTCTTGTTTAAATCTTCTGCTTTGGTCTGTCTGCTGTCACATAATCAAGGAGAAAAATGGAGAACTGCCTTGTTAGTTTTAGGCCAGGTGGGAAAATAGATTCTGACTTGGCTGCTGTGGGCATCAGTGGAAGAGCCTGCTCACTGTTGCTGACCTAGGGTGGTCGCAGCAGCTCCACAGCAGGTCTCCATTGCTCCCTTGTGACTGCTGCGAAACAACAGAGTGGACCTAATGACCACTGCTTGGTGGTAGAATTCCTGGTTTTCCACTAGAACTCATTTTAGTGAGATGGGGAAGGGGTGCTTCATAACTGTCGGTGAGACTTGAAGCTCAGTCTCTCCATGTGGTCTTCACTGTCATGACTGCGTGGGTTGTGGGTCTGACTGCTTCAGGGTGAGAATGAAAACACCTGCTTCTACTCCACTGTTTCTCATCCTGCTCTGTCTGAGGGGTTGTCTCTTCTAGGCAGTGAAGGTAAAGATCTAGGCTCCTTCCCCAGCCTGTGCTGGTCTGAGTAGAAATGGGACTACCATTTTGTTTTGTTTTTCTGTTGAATCTGGCAGTAGTATAGTGATTGTTCCCCGTAAGTTATCTGATTTTCTAGGCTTAGGTGTTTTCTAGTCCTTTCATGAGGGCTTTTTGAAATCTGTGCCTGTTGGTGTTTATGAATTCTAAGCAAAGTCTGGGTATATGAGGTGTAAAATAAAACTCAGAAAAGGCAAAGTTTTTATTGTGCTATCCTTGGTTATAAGGTTCTACAGCCAAGCTGCTGTTTTCTTCCTACCTTTCAAAGTCTTTTTACATTTATCTTGCCATGGTGCCCAGGGGTCAGGTATATGCAAGTGCATTTTGCTGAATGGAGAAGGGAAAGTACTTTAAATCTTATCTTTCCAGACGGTCAAATCTTGAGTTAATTTCTATATATGGCATGAGGTAAAGATTAAGGATCTCTCCTGGTCCCTGACCCTTATTGGATGTCTAATCACTTCATTACCATTTGTTGAATAAAGACTGCCCCCTTTTCATTAAATTACATTGGTACTTTCATTGAGAATCAGTTGGTAGATGATAACTGAATTTCAGGAAAAATTTCTAGAATTACATTTTTAATGATCAGTTCTGTCACATTGTTTTGTTTTGTGTATTAGACATTCTTGTTATACATGCGTTGGATCTGCCTTTTGTATAACTTTCTAATCCCTTTTAAACTCATTCCTTATTTAGTATTTTTTTCTCTTGATGCATTTCACCCTATCTTTTACCCTGACATTACTTTCAGTCATCTATTCTTCCATGGGCTCCTTGCAGTTTCTGAAATAATTTAAATTGGTTTAGTTTGACTCTTTTTCTCATTTTCCTGAATTTGGTAGCTGTTATCCCACATCTCTCATTGTTAGGCCTGTGGTACTCTTTCTCATTGGCACTTGGCTCTTGTAATTGTATTCATTGTCTCATGTTTGAGAGTTGTTTTAGTTTTCTCCTGCTTTAAGGGGTGTGTGTGTGTTTGTGTGTGTGTGTGTGTGTGTGTGTGTGTGATATTTTCATTAAATAGTTTTCATCCTGAGTTTCCATTTTCTTGTTATAGAAGCTGTACATGTTGGATACCTTTTCAGATAAGGAAAAAATAAAGTCTTTTTGTTGTTTTGTTTTTTCCTAGCAACTACATTGGATTCTGTGAAGCACAGGCTAGCAGTTTGTAGTTGTTAGTGGGGTAGTATGCTTGCTTTCTAGCTCAACAGTGTTGTCTTCTGTTGGTGCAGTGGGCTTCAGTGTCTGTCATGATTTGAGGTAGGGCTCTTCATTGTTCTAACACTCCACTATGCTATATACCTCAGCTGCACTCTTGATTACAGCCCTTGAAACTTTACAAGCAGTGACTCCCTCATTACAGTGATTCTTGTCTTCAGTAGCAGGATTTAAGTGGGTTCTTTCAGGCCTAGGGACTTACCAAGTTCCCTACTTTGAAGTCCCCAGGTGTAGTGATCTGGTTCATCTGGCCTCAGACCTGTTGTTAGTATTTCTTTGTTGAGGATGGGGCCTCTCTTCTAGGGCAGACACCACTGATGTCTAAACTTCCTATCACCAGGACTCTGGTACACTCTTCTCCCTGCTCTTTTCTTGGCTCTTCAGATCTCAGTTTATTTTTCCATTTCCAGTTAAAGTCCAAACCAGACTATTGTCCAGACCATGCTAGCCTGCATCAGCCTCTTTTTTTTTTTTCCAGCTTTTGTAGAGGAAGTGGCAAGGTTGCCACTGAGAACTCGTCTGTGAATCCCTAACCCCTTCAACAGACCCTTACGTGCCCAGACTCCACAGAAATAGGAGACAGCAAGGAAGTTCACAGGCCCAGATTGCCAGACTCTAGGAATAGGAGTTACCGGTGACAACACATTTCTCACCCTGTTAATGGGTGTAATTAAATGTGCTCCCCCCAACTTCCTCAGAATTTAAACATTCCTGCCGTGGAGCTCCCTTCCCTCCCTGTGCCTACCCATGAGCCTTTACACAGCCTGGCCACATGAAGTCTTCCTGTTAGTATTTAAAACTGATGCCAACCTTATACACCAGGTATAACATAAAAGAGTTTATTGGTTGGAGATGGAGAAAGGGGTAAGACAGGAAGAGAGAGAAGTAAGAGGAAGGGAGGGGCACCCCAACAGAGAAAGGGGAGAGAGGGAGAGAGAGGGAGAGAGGAAGAGAGCACAAGACAGAGAGAGAGAGTGGCAGACCAGCCACTGAGTACCTGGCCCGGATGATGTCATAGGATGCAGGTCCTGACATAGGACGTTGTCAGGATCCTAAAGGTCCCTTAGGGGAAGGCCAGTTGAATTGCCTGCACAACATAACACTCCCTCTGCCTCCTGGGCCTGCGCTCTCCACAGAGCCCCACCTTGCTGCTGTCCTTTTGTCTGTGTTCACGGCATTAATAGTGTTTAACTGAATCTCTTACCCGAAATGACAAGCTGCCTCAGTTACTCCCTTGAGCTCCAAACTTTGCTTCCATATTTAGGCTTGCAGGTTTTTTTTTTTCTTTCAATCTTGTATATGTGAGAGTAGATTATAATTTTCAGTTTTAATCCCCTGTGTTGACTAGGGATGATTTTGGTTTTTTTCCTTGTTGACCTTATGGCTTATGGAGGGATCAGGGAAAAATACAAGTA
>CM053752.1:113149056-113165567 GCA_028658305.1 Pachyuromys duprasi | reverse complement strand
ACCCTCCCTCCCTCATCTACTCCTTGCCCCTTTCCAAGTCCACTGATAGGGGAGGACCTCCTTCCCTTCCACCTGACCCTGGTTTATCAGGTATCTTCAGGACTGGCTGCAAAGTCCTCCTCTGTGGCCTGGCAGGGCTGCTCCTCCCTCGGGGCGGGGGGGAGGTCAAAGAGGCCGCCATTGAGTTCATCCTCAATTCTTTTAATCTTTTGTTTTAAGATAGGGTCCAAGGTCTTACTTATAAGTAGCTTAGGTTGGTATTGAACTCACTGTAGTCCAGGCCATTCTTGAACTTGGAATTTTACTTTTTCAGTCTCCTGATATCTGTGATTTCAGGCCTGTCGCTACAGGAATGCTGTCTGTTTCTCATGTCCTTCCCTCCCTCCACTTTCTCCTGAGCCCTTTCTCTACAGGCCACTGTGTTTAAATCATCGTCAGGGGCAACTGTCACTTTGGTCTTCTCTACTGTGTCTACTGTGTCTTTGTGCTTGCTAATTACTGCTCTTAACATTTTCTTTCTTTTTTTTTTTTTCTTTTCCTGAGACAGGATTTCTCTGTGTAGCCTTTGCTGTTCTGGACTTGCTCTATAGACCAGGCTGGCCTCAAACTCACAGTGATCTGCCTAGCTCTGTCTTCTGAGTGCTGAGATTAAGGGCATGAGCCACCGTGCCTGGCCTCATCATTTCTTTTTCTCTACTTTCTTAATGCCCTTTCTCCTGTATAGTACTTTGATCCTCTCAGTTTATTACATTTGGGCTTTTTCAACTTCGTTTTTGCATTTTAAGCTTTAGGTTTCACTCTTAAGGATTACTTTGTATATATGTTTTTAAACTTGTTTTTGTTTCAAGTCTTTCAAGTTTCTTTTTTTTTTAAAATCTGTGTCATCAGTATGATTTGAATTTCCAAATAACAGGTTTATCTCAGGGGTGTCCAAACTGTGACAGTATCTCAAGATATTAATGAACTTGACCAACTAAAAACTGTAAACTTAGAACAGTGTGAAGCTTTCTTGGGGCGAGGAGTACCCTGGTTGCACAGCTCTTGACTGTGAATTTTGTAGATGAATATGTTGCATTATCAAAAGGTTGGATAGCCCTGAGTGGCTCTATGTGGTAGTTTTCATCTTTCTTTTGTTATTTTCATAATGAAATCTTCTATATTTCAGATCTTTTTTTGTTTGTTTGTTTTCTCCCTCCCCCCTTCTGCTTGAAGAACATGTTTCCTAATTTATTTTTTTTAAATGAAGTTTGACGGTGGTAAATTCTCTGGATACTCTGTATTCTGGCATTGTTGTGATAAGTGGTTTTCTTTGTATGGAACTCTAGCTGCTGGTTATTTTCTCTCCCATTGGGACTATTATACCATTGTCCTCTCCCTCCTGTTCTGTTCAGAGCCAGTTGTTAATTCAAATTATTGTTCCTTTGTACAGCTCTGTCATCTCTCCATGGTTGCTAAAATAAAACCCTCTTTATTTTGGAAAATTGAAATGTATGAAGAGTAGAGACCAGCATAATGAGCCCCACACTCTGCCCCTCACCCTTCTGTACCGTTCTCCCGTGACAGTCTCTTCCCCTTGTCTGTCCATGGTTTCTTCCCTGTTATGTTCAGAATAATCATGTAGTGGGCTTCTCAATTAGGGGTTAGAATAATCATAGTGGCTTTATTGTATTGAATACTGATAGTAATTCCTTTATGTTGCCCATTACACATTCCAAGTTCAAATCATTTAGTTGTCTCAGAAATAACTTTTTATGGTTGTTTTGTTTAAATCATTATCCAGACAAGGTTCATTTGACTTTTTTAAATGTCTACTCTGGTAAGCATCTCTCCGTTTGTTTATCCTTGTTGTTTATCTGCGGGATAGAACTTCCCATGTGCTAGATCCATCAGATTTCATGAAGTACCTTTCTCTATCTGTACTGTACTGTGTTGACTTGTAGGGTTATAGACAAGGCTTCTGAACCATGACACCTTTGAAATTGTGTTGTTGGCAACTATACTGTATTCTAACAGGTTTAATAGCCTTCTTGGCCTCCTTCTAGTAGATATCACTGCCGTTTTTGTGAGAATCAAAAGATGTCTTTAGATATCTGATATCTATGTGTCTAGAGACTTGACTGGTAAGATAAGGCAGTTGATGGGTGATGTAGGGATGGAAGAGCCGGTTAAGAGGAAGTCCTTCCTTGTCAATTCCCCATCAGAATTTCCCCCAATAGCCCCAGCGACAAGGAAGACTATTACCAGATGTGTGATTTCAGTAAGATCACAGATTTCCATTATTTCTTCTGTATTTATTATTGTGAACTTTACTGTGCGAGAGATCATTGCTCATGAAATATTTGGTTACCTTGAAATGTGTTTTGTATTTGTATTACAAAAGGACATGCTTATTTTTGTCCATTTATTTATGAATTTTCAAAGTAACAAATCAGTATCTTAGCAATTAACCCAAATATATTATTATTTTGAAATTTGGGATTTTTTCACTCCCTTATAATGTTTTATTTGGTGCCTATTAAATTTTTAAATGTGTTTGATGTATTTTAACTTTTTTGAAATTACTGTGCCTTTTGATGCTTCAAGTTTCCCCATTTTAGCTCCGGGAGTCCCTTTAAGTTGGCTGTTGTCCTTCTTACATATTGTGGACATTTTTACAGATTCCTTGCTCTCATGTCTAGCATATTTCCAGGACCATTTTGTATGTCTATCCCAGAAGACTGTGTATTGGCCATTATGGCCATCCCCTTCCTGCAGGAGAGCCTGGACTTCAGTGACAGTCCTTAAGCTCCTTAAAACTGCTAGGAAATGTGAGAGTGTGTGGACGCTGTGGTAGCCCTGTGCCGGAGAAGGAAAGTCTGACGTGTGAGAGCCCAGCCGTGTGGCTACAGGTCAGGATGTCTGTTAGGGTTACTTAAAAGTCTGGTTTTGCTGGACTCTTAGGAAATTGTATTCCTGCTTCATCCCTTTACATCCCTGTCCATTTTCATTTCCTTCTGGTTGCTTCTGCACATCATACTGGCTTAGCTGTGTGCTTCTCTGGAGCCTGACATAGATACCATGGTGACAAGTCATGACCTGTGGTCATTGTTATTGAGTCAACCTGTCTTGGCCTTTTCCTTTTGTGGTATTTGGATGGAACCTAGGGCTTCACTCATGTTAGGCAAACTCTTTATCTCTGAGTTGTACCCTAAACCTGCTGCTGTTTTTTTCATAGCTTTTAGGCCTTAGTTTTAGGGTTTAGTGTTTGTTGTTGTTTATTTTTGTTTTGGGAAACATGTCACATGTATGCCACATTTATAATTCAATATATTTTAGGATTCATTTCTTTGTCTTTGTATTCTTGTTTCCTTTGTCCTGAAAAAAAAATCCATCTTTTTACTTTGCTTATTCTTGTTTTGTTTCAAAATGCTTGTTTTTAAAAATTATTTGTAAGTGTGTATGTGCACCTGAAAGCCAGTGTCCTTTGAGGCCAGAGGAGGACATTGTATATCTCTGGACTAGAGTTACAGGTGATTATGAACCGTCTGATATGGTACTAGAAGCCTAAGTCAGGCCCTATCTCTTACCTGCTGAGATGCTCTCCAGGCTCAAGAACAGGATATGCAGCCAGGTGGAGGCGCTGCATGCCTTTAATCCCAGGTGGAGGTAGGCTGTGAGTTCAAGGCCAGTCTGGTCTACAGAGAGAGAGAGAGAAAGAGAGAGAGAGAGAGAGAGAGAGAGAGAGAGAGAGAGAGAGAGAGAGAGAGAGAGAGAGAGAGAGAGAGTGTTCCAGCACAGCCAGGGCTACTCAGAGAAACCCTGTCTTGAAAACTTAAGAAAAAAAAAAAGAATAGTGGTATTCAGCCAAGGAATATTGAGACTTGGAAAAATGGTCTTCTCTAGAGAAAAACACACTAATTGATTATCCAATGCCAAATGGTCGTCCCTGAAAACATACATACAAGCAACAGACAGACTGAGCAGGTTAGAATATAGATGTAAATATATATATACATATGTGCTGTAATAACAATTAAGGAAAAAAGAGGTCATACAATTGAAATAGAGCAATAAGGGATGTATGGAATGGTTTGGATGGAAAAAAGGCTGAAGTTATGTAATTATAATCTCCAAAATAAGAAAAATTAAAAATTCTGTCTGCCAATAATTTGTTCTTCTACAAAAATGCAGGAAGTTTCAATCTGTTGATCATGTTAAGCCACAAAATTGCAAATAAATGTTCTTGTTATTTCTTATAGAAACGTTTCTTGGGTACATTTGCACCATTTGTGAGCATGTGCTCATGTTCACACACACACATGCACACACACACACACACACACACACACACACACATATACATGCCCTTTTTGAGGTAGAATCTCACCAGGCTGGTCCCAGAGAACAAATGGGTGAATGTGTGGGGTTCTTGCTTCTTCTTCCCAGGGAAATCTGCTCTTAGGTTCCCCGGTACTGATCGAGCCTCTCCAGACAGGCCACACCCGTGCTTTTTTGTTTTGGGGGTTTTTTTTAGCTGTCACAGGGATTGGGGGTGGCACTGAACCAGTTCCAGAGTTTTATTGCTTGAATGTTTTTAAAAGATTAACCATATTTTTCACATTTTATATTTGTAACCTAAAAAAAAATTGTAAATCTGAAGTCATTAGTGGAACCAGTCCACTGTCTGTCATGTCTGCCCTTTGACTGTGATGGGCTGGCTTCCTGTATTGTTGGCATTTTCTTTTTTTATTTAGAATGTGATTACTAAGTCACCTTCCCTTTCTCATTTGGCAGTATGCAATCATTGTCCATACAGAAGACTAACCGGGTGCTCACCTTTCTAAGGACAGCACCTAACCAGTGCCATGCCAGATGTATAGGAAAACAAGCTTCAATTATTTTAAATTTCTCTTCATCTATAGAAATTCTATGGTTCAAATGTGGTAATTTTTGTTAGAAGGACTTACATGTTGTCTCCTCAGCAGCCCAGTCATGCTCAGGGTAGCCACTTCTGGGATGTGATTTGATGAAGGAGGCCATTTCTGCTCTGTCTTACTGTGAGTGACAGGCTTGAGGATCCCATTCTGCCCCCAGTGGTCATTTTCCCACACAGCTACTCCTTAGATCAGTTCATATTTTGACCTGGAAGGAAAAAAAGATACATCAATGGTGTCTGGCACACATGTCTGGAGTCCTGGTTCTCTCCCTGTCCCACCCAGTCTACAGTTAGCTACTCTGCCTGAGTGTCCTCTGCTTCCCTGTGTTGACTTGTTAGTAAGAGGTCTTATGTTGGGCAGTGGTGGCACACACCTTTGATCCCAATACTCAGGAGGCAGAGGGGAACTCTGTGAGCTCCAGGCCAGCCTGGTCTACAAAGAGAGTTCCAGGACAGCCAGGGCCACACAGAGAAACCCTGTCTTGAAAAAAAAAAACTGTCTTGTTTTAAATAACCTGCTTTAAACAGTAGATTTACAGAGTCTTTGGCAGCTTTCATCCTGACCTTTCCTTTTGTGTTCTTTCCAGAGCCTCTCATGGGCCCCTTCCTTGTTTTCTTTCAGATTCATGGCGTCATCACTTTTTCATTAATTTTTATTGTGTGCATATTTGTATGTAATTTCCCCATGATTTTGTTATGACAAGTCTTTCTCAGTGGAAGTTTCATCCAGGCTCTAGTGTCTTTATTTAATTTCTTTTGAATAATTTAGTTCCTCAACTCCAGATTGGCTTTTCCCCCTAGTTTACTTAATCTTTGTTTTGCTTTATTTATTGTAGCGGAGTTAAAAAGGCAAAATTTAAAATAATTCTTCTTTCTTTAAAAGAAGTGTCGCTCTTCATGGAAATGTTTTCTAAATGTTAAAAGTGAAAATACAGTTGTTGCCAGGAAGCTGCTCACAGCCAGCCTGTGCTGTCCTGCGCGGCTCACAGCTCCTCTGCTGTGACTTTGCTTACTTGGGACAGGAAACATGGTGCTCATGTCTCTTTTCTGTTAACTTTACATTTCACGTACTTCTTGTGTCCTGTAAACTTTGACATGTTTTCAGTATCCTTCTTTGTGTATTACCTATGGTTGCATGTTATATAGTTTTGTTTTTTGTTTTTGTTTTGTTTTTTTACTATTAAAGAACGTAAAAGATTCTCTCTACACCCAGAGATAATATCTTATGAATTAATAGAATGTTGGGGTGGAAATTTGATGGTGTTTGCTTTAAAGTACCTGGAGGTGGGTAACTGCAGCCCTGGAGCCCAGCCCTGCAGTTTCACGATAGCTGCTTTCTGCCACATGTGATGGCCAATGACCAGAGAGAAGCTGCATCCTTTGGACTCTATTGTGGGCTTTGGCCTGAGCATCTTCATTTTTGTTGCTCTTTAGTATCATCTTTGCTTTTATGTATTCTCAAGAAGGAGTAAAAATAATTTGGCAGTTACTGCAGTTACCTTTGATGTTCCTGAGGTCTTAATAATCCTATTAGCCACAAGAATTGAAGTAATGTTATCTATTGTTAAAGATAAAGATTGAGAAAAATATACATCTTACCTAAAAAGGATGTCACTCTTATAACCTAGGGAGCTGAGCTTGTAATCACAAAGTTGGGGGGGGGCATAGGGAGAACAGAGGAGGGGACAGTGGAGGGGCAGTGATGAATAGGAGACCTAGAAGATGGGGTTCAGGGAGTACCTTCAGCTTTATGGATTCCAGGAAGCCTCTTTTTTACCCTGTCTTGCCGCCTAGAGATCTCCCAGGCAGAGGGAAGGGCTCACTAGGCTCTGGACACATGATGTCCATGTCAAGGGAGTGGTACCACCATGGTGTCTCTCACCTCACAGTGTAGGAGGCAAGCAGGGGCTGCTAGGATTTCTGTGTCTGATCATCCTGTCTCTAGGTCTGGCAGTAGTGATGTCCTCCCTGCCTTGATCATGTTCTGCTCAGTAAGGCTGTGTTCTTAGCCAAATATCCTTCCTTGGCTGGGTATATGGTAGTCTGCCACACTTGTCCATGGCATGGAGCTGGGAGAGACCCATGGGATATGGCTTTATGTATGTACATGCCTAATTTTGAGGCCCTGTGTCCTTGTAGGTGGTAACATGGACCTGGAAGGCCAAACAGAGGGCAAGAAGGAGGCCGAGGCTGACGATGTGCTGAGAAGAGGTCCCCGGCCCATCGTTCCATACAGCTCCATGTTCTGTCTCAGCCCTACCAATCTGTGAGTCTCTTCAGTGCTCATGGCCTGGCTTTGTCCTTGCCTCCTTTTGCCGTTAGTGTCTGAGCATACTAGCCAGCTTGTGTGGGTTATGCACCTTGTAGAGACTATTTCTATACATTTGTTGACAATTTTAGCAGCCCTGTGAGACATACTTGTCACCTGATTTTATAGATGAAGGCACAGAATCATAAAGTTTTGTGCCTTGTATAAACACACAGCCAGTAGTCTTGGTGGTGGGGGCTGGATTAGATGCCAGAATGTTACTCCCAGAGCCTGGGCAGCAACCTCCTTCTCCACTGTTGTGAACACAGGACCCTTTTTGTATTTGTTGTACACACAGCTAACTCCATTCAGCTTCCCACTGTTGCCATTGTATGTTCCTTCTCATGTTAGTCATGGTTTATCACCCACACACCATTTCAGTACTTCATTAATCCAAATAGCATTCACATGCAAGCAGTATTGCATATGCTGACATACAGTGATGACTAAGACAGACAAGATTTGTCTTTATTTAAAGCACATGGTCTAGTGGGAAAGGCAAACCAGCAAGATGATACATTGATATATAATATACCAGACAGTGGCGAGTACTGGAAAGAAAAAAGTGGAGGAAGGGATGTAGGTTTCTGCTGCTGTTAAAATCAGTAGAAAGACCAAGTCAGGGCCTCAGAGGGAAGATTGGCTCAAACGCTTGAGGAAAGGGATGGAGAACTTTGGTAGAAGAGAGAGGTCAATGACCTATGAAAGCCAGCTGGCCTGAGTGGGCTGAGTGGGCAGCGATGTGAGAAGAGTGACTATGCTAGTCAGCTTCCCTTCTGCCCTCAGTTTTCCAAGAGTCTCCACATAGCTCTTCTCAGCAATTCCCTCTCTCTTTTCCCACCCTTTATTTTTTCATTCAGCATCTATTTACTGGGAGTTTAACTCTGCTAGCCTAGGGGTTAGGAGTAAATGGTATCAGGCTTGTACTTGGAGTGGTGGTATGTTATGAAGTAGACAGATAACTGTTATACACAGCAGAGACATAGGATGGGAAGGTTCTGCTTTCCTGAGAGAGTTGATGAGGTTGTCCTGAAGGGAGTGATGTCTCAATGAAGGTAGGATGAAGTGGCATTTATGATGGCCCAGAAGAAGGAGGCTCTAGTTGGGAGGATGAAAGAGAAGCTCATTTTTGGTTGTTTTGCGGAGGACTTTGCACAGTGGGGCTCTATCTGATCACACCACACTTCAGTGCTTCCCATTGGCAGGAAGAATATAGAAGGAAGAATGATTAGGAGATAAACAAGAAAGTTGTGATGAGATACAACTTTGGTAGTTAGAGTAGAGGCTTGGAAGTGACATGTTTGGGAAAAATTTCAGATGCAGAATATGAGCCAGGCACTATAATCTCAGCACTCAAGGGGGCAGAGGCAGGTGGATCCCTGTGAGTTCAAGGCCAGCCTGGGCTACAAAGTAAGTTCAGGATAGTTAAGACTACACAGAGAAAGCCCATCTTGAACCACCCCCCCTCCGATAAAAAAGAAAAGAAAGAAAAAAATAATATGACAATGAATTAGAAATATATGGAAGGGAGGTGTCAGGGATATATGAGTTCTGTTTGCTGATAAAAGGCAGGGTGCTGCCAGGGGCCCAGGAACAGTAGCTTTGTAGGATAAGCGACGGGTTACAGAGGAAGAGGAGAAAAGCAGGTGGTGGTGGTTGAGAATTTGCAAGCGTTGACAGTAGACATCCCTGGGGATGTGGAGCTGGGAGAGGCTGCTGGAGGGGCTGGTGGCAGGGGTGGGCGTGTGGAGCCTCACTTGCTGGGTCCCTGCTGTTCTTTCTTGTCTGCCACCTGGGTTCAGCCTCTGGCCTGGCCAAGTGGCTACTTCAGTATTTGACAACTGAGAGACTCTGGCTTATTCATCTCTGCACTGCTTGGTGGTGATTGTTCACTGGAGTGGAGCCTCGTGTAACTAGGAACATGGCTTTCTCATTTGATTGATAGTAATGTACAAACCAAACGAAGGTCCTGGTCAGCTGATGTGGGAGGTAGTACATGGTGGTGTGCTCACGTGGAGCCCAGGATGTTCAGACACAAGTTGCACTCCCCACAGGCCCAGACACACTAGGGTAAGAGTGGCCTGCTTTCTACCAGGCTATCACTTCTGCTTTTCATGACCTGTGAAAGGCTGGATGGTTGCTCGCATCTGCTCTGGGGTTGCAGACAGTATACAGCTGAGTGGAGGCAGCTATGCTCTCACAAAATATTATTCACAGGCATAAGATCTGTCCTTGAATTGCAGTTTGCTGATCCCTGAAATGCCTTTTTTGGAAACTCAGCTACAGTCACCAGGCTGCTGACTATTTCTTTACCACAGAAATAAGGGAGAAAGCTCCATTATGATGCTGGCGTGCTTTCCTGCGATAGCCAGCAAGCCCTTTTTGTGGGAGAGATTGACATACTCAGGTGTTGGCCCATGGTGAGCTGAGCTTTGTCCTCACAGGCTTCGTCGCTTCTGCCATTACATTGTGACCATGCGGTACTTTGAGATGGTGATTCTCGTGGTCATTGCCTTGAGCAGCATTGCGCTGGCGGCTGAGGATCCTGTGCGGACCGATTCATCACGGAACAATGTGAGTGTCAGAACTACTAGGCTACTTCCATATACAGAGCAGGGTCCACAGGATGAGGTAGTGCTGGTGTCCGATTTTCCCATCAGACATTGAAGACTGAGGCCATCTGTTCCTGGTACTCCCTGTGGTCTGGGGGCTGGCTGGGCAGGCCTCTGGATTTTGGTGCACCATACCTCTGGGGTATGAGGACCAGAGGTCTGGAAAAGCCTTTCTCCTTTAGTCCTTGTCTTGTAAATGTACTAGAGTTAGCAGAGCAAGTAGCAAAGGATCCTTCCCGGAGGGATGCCCTGTTGTCAGGTGGTTCTGCTCAAAGACCTGGGGTGGGGTGGGGCATTAGGAGACAGTGATGTATCCCTGGCTCTAGATTCAGGCCTGCCTAAAGTCATCCTATTTTTGGTTCTAGGCTTTAAAGTACATGGATTACATCTTTACAGGAGTCTTCACCTTTGAGATGGTCATAAAGGTGAGATTCAGTGACTCCTGCAGCTTCCATGGAAACATGTAATGTGTGCATCAGGGATGTGCTCAGTCATCAGAGCATGTGTATATGGGCTGTGTGTGCATGAAGTATTTTGACAGCTAAAATCCTTTCCAGCCATAAAGGGTCCTCAGGGTTACAGAATGTCATGGAATGCTGTTAGAGTGCTTGATCCTACTGTACTTGCCTTCCAAGCATGGGGACTTTGGGCTTTATTGAGAGAAAGAGAGTGCGCGCGCGCACGCGCGCGCGCGCGCACACACACACACACACACACACACACACACGAGTTTTTGTGTATGTGCATGCATGCGTGCACATGTTCACACTCGACCTCCCCTCCAAGGTTGCCTCATAGCCACAAAGGAGCCATGTGACAAGGTGCAGAATAAGAGAAGACCTTAGAGAGATGGCTGGAGCAGTGTTAGGTTTCTGTGGGATCTGGAGATGTGCTGCTAAGCTGAGAGTCTGTATGCCATTGCAATTTCTACTTTCTTCACAAGGCGCCCTTTGTCCATGTCTGGCTTACACAGATGTGCATTCAGTGCAGTGAGCCACACATGTGCACACATCAATGCAGCTGAAGATACATGTGGTCAGTTTAGAGAAGCTTTGTCCACAGAGCACTTAAATGATGGCTAATATACTGCTTCTGCTGCTGGTATACTTGTAGTCTGGGAGGAAGGGCTGGGCTCACTTTGAAGATGAGGATGCTGATCATAAAAGATTGTGGAATTTGCCAAATCATTGTAGTAGAAATGATGGAGTTAGGACATGAAGGTCTGAGAAGCTTGTTCTTTTCTCCTGAGCTGAGCTTTCAGGTCAGGGCCATGTGAGTTCTCTAAGGGAATATGTCTGTTGCTAGAGAGGTGGGCAGGGGGCTTTTACCACAGTGGGGCTCCAGGAAGGTTGGACTGAGGCAGGACTCAGACTTTAGGGACATTGAGGTCAAGCCCCTACTGAAACAAGCCATTTAAGAGTGTGACCTGTGTTGTGCACCCTCTCAGAGGATGTATAGAGTGTGTCTGAGATGCTCTCAGGTCATAGTGTGCTCAGTGTGTAGTATGGCCTGAGCAATGGACTTTGTATTGCAGAGACACTCAGGACCATATCCCTCTGGCTGGAGCCTGCCTCTGCCTCTTTTCCTTATGTACTATATACTCTAATATCAACTTCTCCCTTTAAGATGATAGACTTGGGGCTGCTGCTGCACCCTGGAGCCTACTTCCGGGACCTGTGGAATATTCTGGATTTCATTGTTGTCAGTGGAGCCCTGGTGGCATTTGCTTTCTCGTGAGTAAACCTTAGATATTCTGGATCCTTAGCCAGAACCACAGTGGGGTGTTAGAGTGAGAAGAGAAAGCGTGGGCTCCTATTTTATCTGAAGCTCTGTAACTGCGCAAGCAGGGCTGTGCTGCCTTCTTGGACAGAACGAGGGGTTGAAGACTGAGGCCATCTGTTCCTGGTACTCCCTGTGGTCTGGGGGCTGGCTGGGCAGGCCTCTGGATTTGGGGCACCAGTCTTGCTCCTTGAAACCTGCTTACCTGCTCTGAGGTGAGCACCCAACTGAGGGATTGGTGTGTTTTTGTCCCAACTGGTAGAAATCATTGTTTCTTGGGGTATGAGCCTATTCTCTCCAATTCCAGTCTTTGTGACACTTAGCTTGGCGATAGTTGGGATTAGACCCTTGATGGGGAATGCCTAGGTTGGGCCAGGTATAAGGTGACCTAGTAGATATTCTGGGATGAGATTTAGAGACAAGAAGGACCTCAAGGGGAGGGTCTGTATTTCTCTGGTCCTTGGGTGGGCCAGTGGAGGCTTGTGTTCTGCCTCCTACAGCACTGACTCTGTTCTCTTTGTCTTCTTCTTGCTGGACTCTGGTAGGAGCTTCATGGGGTAATGCTTCCCCTTCCCTTCATATTGCCTAACATCATGGCCCATCCATCATGGCCTCACTCCTGCTCATCCACCTTCACCCTGTTTAGGCTGCATGCTACCTATTAGGAGCCATCCCCAGGCTACCATTCCTGCCATGCATTTGGGGACTGGTCAGGGTCTGGTCTGGTCTGGTCATGGTCAGCCCTTGGTTGGGAGAGCCTCAGTGAGCAGGGTATCTAAGTAAGTAGTAGAGGCTGGATAATCAGCCTAGAGAGCAGTGAGGGGTCTGGGTAGGAGCTGTCAGTGGTGAGTGACCACAGCCCATGATGCTATGCATTCTGAAGTGCTTTCTCAAGTAGCTACTCTCTAGAAATGCAGCTTTCTTTTTCTCCCCTTTTGCCAGTACCTTCTAGTGTCTCCTCTGGGTGTCTTACTGACCCTCTGGCTATGACAAGGAAAAAAGAAAGAAAATTTGCTAGACTATCAGCAAGGGCCCTGGAGGACTACAGACAGAGTGTCAGAGAGGCTCCAAGATGGCAGTAGGGGAAGGATGGGACTCAGCCTGTGGTCTCTGGGTGAGCAAAGAAGGGGAAGCTTCAGCTTAGAGAGGGGTCTCCAGTGAACAGTTCTTCTTGGAAGTCTCCCTCTTTCTTTGCCACTCATCCTGACTTGTCTGTGTCCTGGTACTGCGGAGGGAGATGGGTAAAGGTGGGTATTGAGGTGCTAAGTGAAACAGAGGCAGGTTTTGTTGTTTTTGTAACCAAGCTAGCCCAGCATGATCTTGGACTTGTGAGCCTTCCGTCTCATCCTCCATATTTCTGGGATTATAGGCTGTATTAAGATGAGTAGCTTTAAGGACAGTTTGATCTGATTCTTGCGTTTTGCTGGATCCTAAGAGAAGCCATCTGGGGCAGACTCAGCCATACTTGTTCAGGGGTCTGGGTGGGAAATGATGTCTGAGCTGGCTAGGATAGGGCTCCCCATATGCAGGAAGCCTTGCAGGCATGGCCTTTGACTGCTTGCTCTTGCCATCTGCAACCTCCCACAGGCAGAGAGAGCATTGGTGTCTGCTCTGGTGTCCAGGTCTTTTGAGTTTGCTGCTGGTACCTAGAGTTTTACCTAATTTTCTGTGTCCCCCAACTGAGTTCTTCCTTCCTTCCTTCCTTCCTTCCTTCCTTCCTTCCTTCCTTCCTTCCTTCCTTCCTTCCTTCCTTCCTTCCTTCCTTCCTTTCCCTCTCTCCCTTCCTTCCTTCTTTCTTTCCTTCCTTCCTTCCTTCTTTTCTTTTTTTGCATGCTACTTTCTTGATCATCTTGTTACCTCACTGCTTCTCTGGGTCTGTCTTTCTCCTTCCTACTCCCTACCTCTCCTTTACCTCCTCATTTTCCCCTCTCTGACTCCTTCCTCCTCCCCTCTCCTTTGCCTTTGACTCTTCTTTTTTTCCTTTCTTCTTTCTCTCCCTCTTTTCTCCAGCCTCTGGCGCTGTTTCTGTGTTTGTATGTGTCGTTCTCACTGTCCCCTACTTCCCTTTTGTTCACTTGTGGGGTGTTTTGCAGCTGATGACAGTCAGGTGGCCTGTAGGGCAGAAGGCAGTAAATTCTCTATAGTGGCAAGCAGGTTGGTGACTCTTCTACTGCTCAGTAGAGTTCTATCGAAATAGCCGGGCTCATGGGCCTCCAATCTGCTGGCTTGGAGGTATCTATCAGGACCCCTGGGCAGGTGGAAGTAGCCATTACAGCCAAGAGCATGGGCTCTTTCCACCTGAGGAATCAGCTTTCCCTGCTCACTGGCTACGTTGCTCTGGTTTGACACTGCCCCTATCCCACCCATTGTCCTCAGGCTACCCTGGGAAGAGTTCCCCTACTAAGTTCTCTTCCTGGAGCCTGAGACGAAAACCACAGGGCCTTATTAGACAGGCCAGGTGGGCTAGCTAGGAGCTGGACTCAGGCCAGCACTCTGCCTGCCAGCATCAGCCACCTCTCCCTTCTAGAGGATCCAAAGGGAAAGACATCAACACCATCAAGTCTCTGAGAGTCCTGCGCGTCCTGAGGCCCCTCAAGACCATCAAACGGCTGCCTAAGCTCAAGGTTGGAGTCTGGAGTTGGGGCTTAAGGAGCGTGCTGTGTATGTGGGTTCACTGGTGTGTGGGTACATGTATGCTATTGGGGGTATATTCGTGTATGGGTGCATGTGTGCTGTGTGTGTGGTGCACTATGTGTGGGCACATGTATGATGTGTGTGTGAGTGTGCTGATGTGTGTGGCGGGGTGCATGTGTCTTCACAAATGGTTCACCTGTAGGAGGGGGCAAATCTTGCTCAATTCTAAGGCTCTTCTCCAAGAAGATCTGTTCTCAGCAGAGGACATCTCTTCCTTAGCCTCCATCACCATATACAGCACTATGGCTGGACAGGGAAGAACAGAGGACAAAGAGTGCAGGGGTAGATGTCAGGAGTCAGGGATTCCGGAAAGGAGCTGCTGGGCTTAGTAAGGGACAGGGGA
Organism: Pachyuromys duprasi; assembly: GCA_028658305.1. Lineage (NCBI taxonomy): Eukaryota > Metazoa > Chordata > Mammalia > Rodentia > Muridae > Pachyuromys > Pachyuromys duprasi. Next base: position 113,150,916 of record CM053752.1, on the reverse strand, counting down.
CACTGCTGAGTGCAGTGTAAACCTAATTTAATAATTAGTGAGCCTGGGTTAAGAACAAAATACTTTCTATGCTTTTACTCCTTTAGCTTTTCAAAACGTATGCAGTAGATTTTCAACAGCTTGGACATTTGAACCTCAGAGACACTAGCAAAGTGTAAGTTAAAGGGAAAGCTGGCTTAGTTCTTGTGAATGGCCTGAGATGTGGGGAAGTGAACTGGGAAGGTATCAGAGAGTGTCTGGGCCAAGACAGATCTTATACTTGAGGCAGCAGGAAAAGAGTGCACAACTTGGATGGGCCTGCAGCTTCCTTGGCCCAGGAGCTGGCAGCATTTGCAGTATGCTAACTAGTGACTTCAGAGATTGCTGTGGGTCTTCAGGGGCACCTGAGAGGGAGGTCAGCTCTGGGAGCAGGGTGAGGGTCTTGAGTCACATTTAGGTCCCAGAACATATTCAAGTTCTCTATCCCTTCTTTGTGGCTTTAGTCTTCCCACATGTTAATGCTATTGCTGGACAGGAACAAAGCAGAACTGCACAAGGTCAGTACATTTTCTTTGTGCAGGCCTGGTCCCTTCTGGCTCCTCCCTATGGACAGGCTGCAGCCTATTACAAGGCCAGTTCTCTTGGGCACCCAGGTGGCTAGTCTGGTACCTCCAGCCTCTAGTAAGAGCCAGGGTGACACAGCTTTGTCCTTTGAGAAAGACAGCTGTTAAGATGTCTTGAGTAGGGTCTTCTGGGGCCCTCGGTTCGAGGGCCTTAAGGGTTTCTTGGATGCTCTGGGAGTCTGGGTCTCGGTGCCCCTGAGGCCCTGAGCCTGCAACTGTCCAGTGACCTCTTCATCCCCTCCATGTCCTTTCCTACCCAGCCCCCATCTCTTTTGCTTTCTTAGTGACTGAGCTTTCCCTATGACCACTCAAGTCCACTGTGGCTTCTGCCTTGTGTGTTCACTCTTCTTGCGTGTGTCTGTTCTCTCCTTGCAGGCTGTGTTTGACTGTGTGGTGAACTCCCTGAAGAATGTCTTGAACATTTTGATTGTCTACATGCTCTTCATGTTCATATTTGCCGTCATTGCAGTACAGCTCTTCAAAGGGAAGTTTTTTTACTGCACTGATGAATCCAAGGAGCTGGAAAGGGACTGCAGGTAAACTTAGGCTTAACTGGTGTGAAGTTCACCCCTAGTGTGAGTGCCTAAGTCCTTCTTTATGGCCTGTGATGCACCACATTTCATGTGTTGAGTTGCTTGTTACCTGATAATTGGATTGTTTCTACATTTTGGTTATTGCAGATAATGCTGCCATCAGTGTTTTTGCACAAGCTGTTATTTTGTAGATGTGTGTTTTAATTTCTCGTGGATGTATAGCTAAAGGCAGAACTCTCTGGGTAAAATGTAACTGCTTTACTGTTTTAAGAGATTTCACATGGTATTCAAAGTGGCCGAGCCATTCTGTATTTTTACTAAGAGTTGCAATTTTTCTACATCCTTACCAACACTGTTTTCATTGTTTCTGTTTGTTTGTTTCTCATTACCTTTCTGTGTGTGAGGTAGTGTGTAGCCCAAGGGCGCCTCCCTTCTTCCACCATGGAGGTCCCAGGGACTGAGCTGAGGTGGTGAGACTTCCTGGCAAGCGCCTGCTGGGCCACCTTGCCCACCCTGCTTGCTTTTGTTTTCTGTTACATTTGTCCTAATAGGAATGAAGTAATACTTCAGTGTGTTTTTTATTTGCTTTTTCTCTCCTGCTTGATGATATTGAGCATTTTCATGTAATAGTTGGTCTTTTGTTAAACTTCTTTGAACAAAAATATCTATTCAGATATTCCATTTTAAAATTAGGCTGTCTTTTTTGGTGTTGATTTTATTCATAT